>OY744550.1:14024610-14079610 GCA_963556195.1 Sepiola atlantica | reverse complement strand
GAAAATGTAACGCTTCAGTTTAAAATAGAGTTGTCATAGATCTGTCACGCTTAAATTTGAAAACGCATTTTCGTCGGTCTGTCACAGATAAGTACATTGCTAAACGCGTAGATTGAATGGACGCATCTTAATAATATTCTTTTTCGATGCTACTTTAGCTTTGTTTCAAACGTTTGCGAAAATAACCTTATCAATTACAACACACAATTATATTTGTTTATGTGAAAGAAAAACTAGTCTAATGTGTATTTGCTTCCACACAGGGACAACTTTAGACAGCGATCAGATTATAGTGGGGATCCAGCTCCCCAAAAGAGGAATTCTGATCCGGTTGCAAAAATAACCTGATCGCTGTCGTCGCCATTTCCTCATAGATAAGAGCACCTCAGGCGACAGGCATAGACTGGTATTGTCCTGGCCTTTGGGTCTGGATTTACGCCGGTCTATTGGGGGTTGCCGGTCCTGTGCAGTTCTAGGAGGTCCACCCTCCCAGGCTTTGCCTCCCCTCTTTGGGGAGGAGTAAGTTTATTGCTTACTGTCTGAGGCGCCTCTACCGGGGAATGCCGACGGGGCTGGCCAGGCAATTTTTAAATGGCCAGAGTGCTCACCTCTCGAGCGCTGGCTTTTCAAACCCCACTTTCCCGACCCGATCTTGGGTCACATCTTACTTGTGGGAGTAAGATAAAACTGGCCTTGTGCCTAACTCCTGGGGAGGAGTAAATAAAAATCCATCTCCTCGTAAAGGAGGAGACGGGGGGGGTATAATCTTTTCTCTGTTGTCGAAAGAAAGAGATAATTCTCGGGAGGATGGCCGCCTAAAATAGAACAGATAATGAACTTTAAATTATTTAACACATAAATTTTACAAATTAGGCACAAGGCCATCAAATGTGTGGTGAGGGAGACGATGGTCATCTTCTGTCTCTCCTACCCTTGACTAAACGCATTTTGACCCATTTATACAAACACTGCCCCTTTGTCCTTTCACAATTTGTCCATCACTTTCACTTTAGCAGGCACCATAATACCACATTTATCCCATGGAGTACCCTTCTTATAATATCTCCAATTATTTCAAATTAATTTCATTTACAAAAGATATTTACAATTTAATTGGAAAAAGATGGGGAGTGAGACAAAAAAGGGTACATTACATTAGTACCCCACTAACTTTGACCATGACCCTAACCCTAACGCTAACCCTAACCCCACTTTGACCCTAACCCTAACCCTAATGTAAAAAAGCACTCAAAAATGAAATAAGGGGCAGGTTAGAAAGACCTTCTTAACACTTTCTACAATTAGACCGCCCACTGCAAACACAAGCTGGTCAATCTCTAAGTGGGAGTGGAATTTAAGTGGGGAAAAACAAATAGGGATAGAGTTTGGAAGTAGAAGATGTCCTCCCAATATATATAAAAAAAACAATTTGAGGAGGCCAGAGTCAAAATAAAAGTGGTGCGGGGCGTCTTGGAAGAATTTTATTACCAAAAAAGAAAAAAAAATGTTCATCTTCGTCCGAATGAATGTAGAGAATCCAGCTACTCCCAAAGAAAAAAAGAATATCCCGACATGCACTTAAAATTTAATCTTCACAAAAATCAAATACGTTTTTACTTGCAGTTTTAAAAATGTATATATTTCCAAAACTGTGAGTAATTATTTTAAAGCTGAAATATAAAAAAAAAAAGCAATAGTTTCATTTCTTTGAAGATTAAATTTGGTAAATAATACGTCTCATGCGAAATTTGTGCAGGGTTGGTTTGTTTTTAAAGTAGAGTAAAACTAACGTTATTGATCTTTTGTATAATGTTACGTTTACGGTTTTTATATGTTGTCAACTGTAAATAGATGTGTATTTTAATTTTTTTTTTTTAACGAAGTTCACCTCAAGCAACGCAAGTCGCCACTATATACGTAAGGTGCTACTGAGAATTAGGGTGAAAGTTTTTGGGTTCATCCTAACTTGGGAGTTGTGCAGCGAGATGCTTGTTCACATTAGTTTTAAATGTCTGCATGTCGGTACAGTCGGGAAACAAGGAGCAGGGAGGGAGTTCCAAAGGCCGACAACACAAGGAAAGAAGCTTTTGGAGTAGAAGACTCTCTGGCATCTGGGGACCTCCACAGTGAATGGATGGGATTTGGCTGATTGTCGGGTTAGTCGAGTGTATTTACGTCGAGGGGGCACAAGAGCAACAAGTTCATCGGAGCACATTTCATTGAAATACTTGTAAAACAAACACAACGATGAAACATTAGGGGCGATGGGACAGAATCTGGAGCTTGGTGGATAGTAAGAAACATTAGACTAGCAACTCTTTTTGGGACCTTGTCTCAGAGGGAGAGATTAGTGGATGGTGCACCATCACATATGTGGCAACAATACTCCATGCGTGGGCGGATGGTGGCTTTGTAAAAGTATAGGATAATGTCAGGTGTGAGAAGTTTTCTAGCACGGTAGAGGGAGCCCACTTTCTTTGCAGCAGCCATTGGCCTTAATTTCTTCTATTATTTGGTAAATGATACGTCTCATACGAAGTTTGTGCAGAATTGAGAAGGGTTAAGGGGTGTCTTGAAAAGTAGAGTAAAAGCTAACGTCATTAATGTTTTGTATAATGTTACGTTTACGGGTTTTACATGTTGTAAATAATGTGTAATTGTACTTGCCCTTTTATTTCCTTTATTATTCGTTCTTGTAATAGTTATGTTTGGGAACTCTATTAAATACAGAGCCGTGAGATAAAATAATCTTATATCCACACAGCCTTATCTCTAAAGTAGAATGGAATATTAGCCTAATACATTTGCACACTTCGTCCCAATTTTCTGGCTATAGTTTCAAATCGGCTGTGAAGTGACTCAGATACCTGCGAAACAGATCATCAAACAGCAAAAAGAAAAAGACAAGTTACTTCTTAAATTCACGAGTGTCACGTTTTATCTCTATATTAATAAAAATAAATATATATATATATATTACCAGTTCTCGTGTGTCTGTGAATTTATGTGCTTCTCGCCTCTACGTGACTTACACATTATTATTTTATCATTTACTATTAAGCGAAAGAGTGAAACAAAAATGCAGTAGCGTAAAATAAAACGAGATGGAAAAATAATTTAATTACGAAATTATATCCACCAAAATAAATTTTGTACAATTTTCATTTTTATTAATAGTTTTAAAAGAGAAGAAATTTGAACGGAATTTGGAAGCATTTAAATTGTTGAATAGAAGTCATTTAAATTATTAGTAGATCCTCATTGAATTAAAAGAGTGAAAGTTTTGGAAGCGATTTACATCCATTATTTTATCAATAGAGGTAAAAAAAAAAAATTTTAATAGTACCTTAAATGAGTTATAGTTTTGAAAACAATTTGGTTCATTTAATAATTTAATAACCAAACGATATCATAATAATTTAATTTAACTTTTAAAATCCTTTTCTTTTCATTGACACAAGGTGGGTATTCGAACACGTATTGTAAGGAAAAATGCTCGACCCAAGTGTTTCTGGAGTTCTTCTTAGACTCGTGCCACAAAAAAGACACTATCTCATAAAAAATGACTTCCATTCGCCGACTTTATTGTATGTTGACCTGTTCTTCCAACTGCAGCAAAGTTAAACATGGTATTAGTTTATACAGGGGAAACGAGCTCTCCCCAAAATAATTTGGATCGGACCCGTCAGTATCCCGTTATGAGAAGGGGCTGAGACAACTGGCAATATACAAATCTCCCTCCTGGAGGAAGAGAGAATTCATGGGAGAATCATCTCCTGGGGTTGAACAGAAACATACTCCAATCTGAAACATACTCCCGAAGTCTGAAAAATAATCGTCGTCGTCGTCGTCGTTTAGCGACTGATCATCACTTTGATTTTGGTAACATTCACTCTCAAACCGTTACTTTATTTCCAGTTTCCAACTTTTCATTGTTTCAGAGGCAATACACGCATCTTCCCCTGTTGCCATACACCGCCACTTCCTGTCTCAGTCACCCTTCTTCTATCTAATACATTCAATTAATCAAGATTCTTAGAGTTTTATTATTATACTGAGCCGCTATTTTAAATAAATGGGTGGTTGGGTGGAATGAAGAAGAAGAAGAAGAAGAAGAAGAAGAAGAAGAAGAAGAAGAAGAAGAAGAAGAAGAAGAAGAAGAAGAAGAAGGAGGAGGATGGGGGAGGAGGACGACGACGAGAAGAGAATGTAACTGCAATTGTTTGTTTGTTGTTTGTTGTTTTTGTTTGTTGTTTTTGTTTGTTTTTTTTTGTTTTTGTGATTTTTTTTGCACTATAAACTGTTTTTAACAGAACAGGTCTTAACAAGATGATTTTCACATAATGTTTTATTTCTTAATCGAATTTCAATAAGTGTGAGTTTGGGTTAGGGTTAGTGAGTCTATTAAAATATTTTATTCTGGGCTCGGATACATTGTAAGATTCTTTGATGGTTCGTTACTACAAATTTATTTCGATTTTTATTGGATATCCGATACTCATAGACGGATCATTATGTGATGACAAACTGATTTCACAAACCAGATTTTATTTATTTTACGAAACATTTTTTTTTCAAAACAATCACTTTTGGTACCATTTTACGGTTCTGTTTAGTTACATTTGTATGTCAATATCGGATCTTTCCCACCTGAACTCACCAGAAAGATAAAAAAAAAGTTTTCAATTCGAAAAATTATACTGCAATGTGACAAAAATAAAAGTCCGAAAATCAAAAAACAAAACTCACATTAAATGCCCTACCATCTACAGCGTCTTTGAAATCACAACCGTGGGCCGGCATCCATATTGTAATTAGAAGCAGAGCTAAGAGAAGTACGCAAAAACACTTCACCGAAAATATTTTATTTATCCAATCGTATTCGTTCGTAACTGAAGACATTAAAACAAACATTATCTGATCTCCCGGCTTTCAAAGGCACAGTTAGAGGTATCAATATATATATATATATATATATATATATATATATATATATATATATATATATTATTGCTATATACAGACCATATTTATTTTTTAAAATGATGAAATTAAAAGATAAGAAAATGAAAGGGCAGGCTGACTGGTTTAAGACCTCGCTCAACAGAGCTAGACCGAGGTTAAGATTAAGAAAAAAAATTGCTATTAGTATTATAGCAAGGGAAAGGGGTGGAGACATTTTTTTTTGAATCGAATAGAAACTACATTTAGTCCGAGAAGATTTTATTTTTGCTTACAAAGAGAAGGTTGCAGAGACTTAATGTAAATAGTTTCTAGAATCTTCAGATGAAAGGGAGAATAAGTCGGCACAGAAATTTGAGGCACAGGAACGGTTATTTATTAAATGTTCGGCGATGGAAAACCCATATGTATTATGCAAAACATCAGTTGGTACGTAATTTGCCTGGCAAATTTTTTGTGGGCACGTGTTGTTTGACACGAATGTCCAATCTTTGTGATGTTCGCCAATGTAGTGCGAACTGCAACTACATTTAAATAAATAAATAATAGAATTATTATTGGGGGGGGGGGAGAACATCTTTTCGAATCGACGACATAATGAGTCTGGTGGAAAAAAACAACACGTGTATTCGCGGCAAAGTAACATTTTTGTACAGACAAAGAGATTTGTTTAGCGAATCCATCACTTATATTACCTAGCCAAGGTAGGCGAAGGTAAATAGGACATCTATCAACAGAAGCTTTTTTATCTTTATAAAAACTAGAAATTTATTGTTGATAGTGGATTCAACAATGTCGAAAGGATAGCAATTGTTACAGAGGGTCTTAATAATAAATTTGATTTCATCATCCAGTTTGGTCTGAGAACAAATCATTAAGGCCCTATGAGTAAGGGTCTTAATTAAAGTAAACTTTTGTTTTGTGGGACAAAATGAGTCCTAACGTGTGTAGAAACCAGTGAAAGTTGGTTTCCGGTATACTGTTGCTATAAAACCGGAGGAAGCTCTACTAATTAACACATCCAGAAATGGAAGTGAAGAATTGGCTTCCTTATCTAAAATAAACTTTAGAACTGGATGGATATTGTTGAGGGACGTGAAAAAATGTCCGCTTCCGTCTCATTGTTGAACAAACAAAAGGTGTTGCCAACATAGTGGAAATAAACGTCTGGTCTTTCAGAACAAGATTGCAGACCTTCTTCATGAAAACCAACAAAGATGTTGGCCAATTCCGGCCCCAAAGGAGAACCCATAGAGACCCCCATCACTTTGTCTGTACATAGTGTCATTGAAACTGAATTCAACCGACATAGTGGTGAATTTCATTAATTCCACGAAAATATTTTCGGGAATTGAAGGAATTGGTAATTGACTGCGATATAATGCATCTGCACATATATCAATCGTCTCAATAAGAGGAACACAGGTAAAAAGACTTGATATATTAAATGAACACATAAATTTGTCAGTGTAAGAATAATGTTGTATAAAAACCGAAAATGAGAATAAATCTTTAATACAAACATATCTATAGCGTTCCAAAACTGGTTCTAAAATAGTAGCAAGCCATTTGGCTATCTTATGCTGTGAAGGCCCTATCATAGATAATATGGGTCTTAACGGTACCCTGTTTTTATGGGGTTTAGGTAGACCATAGAGGCGAGGACGGATAGAACGAAAAGGTCTGATTAGATTAGATATACTAGTAGGAAGAGCTCCACTCTTAACTCATTTAACCAGACGTTTTTGGAACTTGGTCTCGATAGAAATAGTGAAATCATGTCTCTCTCTCTCTCTCTCTATATATATATATATATATATATATATATATATATATATGCAAACATTATTAAATAACACAGAATGTTTTTGCTTGATAAGACTTTTTTTTTTTCAATTTTCCGAATAGTCCATTTAGTGTTTCGGTCAAATTGCTGTATGTAAGTTCCATGGGTTTCTTGTTCCATTTTGTTTCCTTTTTTGCGAGTACTTTCGATTTGATTCGTCAAAGCATCTTCAGGCGGTGTTAATTTTGGTTTCTCAAAACAATATGTCTTTACTGTTGAGTTTTTTTATTATTATTATAACGACCAGTAATTTACAACTTAAAAAGAGCATCTATAATCTTGAGATGTTATATTGCGATAAAACCCATGGAATTGAAAAAATAAAAAAAAGTCTTATCAAGCAAAAACATTCCGTGTTATTTAATAATGTTTGTTCAAATGAAAATATGCTGCCTAAATACACACACAATATATATATATATATATATATATATATATATATATATATATATAGATAGATAGATAGATAGATAGATAGATAGATAGATAGATAGATTGACGTGTATGAACACTGATATGTGTGCATACATATGTATATGTATGCTGTCGTTTTGTGTGCAATGACAATCAATAAAATATCAGTGGCAGTTGTATGCGATGTAAATATGCACATCCGTGTTCATATGTGTGTGCATTTGTGAGCTGTCGTTTACTGCTAGAAAGAATCTACCAACAGCGGTTACTGATTTTAATTTACGTGAGAATATGTTTCCTTTAGTTCCAGCAATAAACTTGAAAACTCAGTTTACTTTCACAACATTCTACAAAGACTGGATCAGCGGGTTATTCAAACCAGCCCATTAACTTAACACTTTATCGGCTCAATAACATTATCAGTCACTTAGCATGTTATGTACCGTATAACTTCACATGTTATGGCCCCAGAAACTTCACAGGTTATAGGCCCAGAAACTTAATAGGTTATGGGCCCAATTAACTTAATAGGTTACCGGCCAAGTAACATTACCAGCAACTCAACAAGTTAAGTGTCCTATAACTTAACATGTTATGGGCCCAGAAACTTCACAGATTATTGGCCCAGGAACATAATAGAGTATGGACCCAATTAAATTAACAGGTTATAGGTCCATTAACTTAATAGTTTATAGCCCCAGTAACTTAATAGGTTATGGGCCCAGAAACTTCACAGGTTATAGGCCCAGAAACTGAACAGGTTATGGGTCCAGTAACTTAATAGTTTATGGGCCCGGTAACTTAATAGGTTATAGGCCCAGTAACTTAATAGTTTGTGGGCCCAATTAAATAAACAGGTTATGGGTCCAGTAACTTGATAAGTTATGGTCCAAATTAACTTAACAGGTTATGGGCTCAGTAACTTAATAGATTATAGGACCCAGTATTATATAGGTTATGGGCTCAGAATTATACAGGTTATGACCCAATTAACTTAATGGATTCTGGGCTAAGTGACTTAATAGGTTATGGGCCCGGTAACTTAACAGGTTATGGGCCCTGAAACTTAATAGGTTATAGGCCCAGTAACTTAACAGGTTATGGGCCCTGAAACTTAATAGGTTATAGGCCCAGTAACTTAATAGGTTATGGGCCCGGTAACTTAACAGGTTATGGGCTCACTAACTTAATAGATTATGGGCCCAGTAACTTTTCAGGTTATGTGACCAATTAACTAAACAGGTTATAGGCTCAGTAACTTAATAGGTTATGGGTCCAATAACTTAATAAGTTATGAGCTCAGTAACATAATAGGTTATAGGCCCAGTATTATACAGGTTATAGGGCCAGTATATAACAGGTTATTGACCCAATTAACTTAATGAGTATGGGTCAAATTAACTTAACAGGTTATGGGCTCAGTAATTTAATAGGTGGTGGGCCCAATATTATACAGTTCATGGGCTCAGTAGCTTAACAAGAGGCACAGTTAAGTGTGACCAACAGAATTACATAGTCAGGTATGTAGGTGTGCTGTCTGCATCTAAAAGTCAATAAAGTTTTATCTCATCAAAATCCAAGATAATATCTCTATTTGTTTAAAATACATGTTGCATGACAATATTTGAGTAGTTGAGATTAAAAGCAAAGATAATTTACTTAAAGGAAATGATCATATAAGTAAAGTTCATCTATATGCGACTAAAACTCTAATCTGTTGTTATGTTTCTTGCTTGTCGCCGTGCACACATCACCTGTACTTGAATGTTTTAGATTGTAGAAGAAAAAGCGATCAAGGTAAATAAAGGGGAATGATAAGAGAAGTGGTGAGAGAAATGGAATGATGTAAATAAGTAAGAGAAAGAAAGAGAGAGGGGGATAGTTAAGAGAAAGGAGGAAGAGAGAGAGAGAGAGAGAGAGAGAGAGAGAGAGAGACTATTATGACATCACAATGTATTCTGATTTTTTTTTATCTTGATGAAGTCTCTTGCTTGGATAAACTCCTAGGACTCACTTTCATTATGAACCTGAAATTGAAATCTGTTGTTAAGGTCGCTGGAAAAATGGTTGGATCATTCTACCGCCATGGCACTTGATGCAATCTTGTACGTGTATAAGAGTCAGATACGTCCTAAGATGGAGTACTGCGGCCACATCTGGGGAGGTGCCGCTCAGAGCACTCTTTCCCGCCTTGACAGAGTACAAAACCGACTTTGAAATCTAGTGGGCGATGTCATCTTCTCTTCCCTACAGCCTCTTTCTCACAGAAGAGAACGTTGCTAGTCTTTCTCTGCTCTATCGTTATTTTCATGGTAGGTGCTCGACTGAGCTCCAATCTATCGCCCCCCCCCCTGTAAAACATTCACAGCAAAAACTCGTCTAGCTACAACCACTAGAGTACTGCTGTCACATTTGAGAAGGTGCCACTCAGAGAAGTTCTTCCTCCTGTTAGAGAGTACAAAATCGACTTTGCAACTTAGAGGAAGGATGATCTCTTCTGTTCTTTACAGACCCTTTCTATAAAGTTTTCACAGAAGAGACGTTGCTAGTCTCTCTCTGCTCTATCATTATTTCCATGGTAGCTGCTCGACTGAGCTCTAATCTCTGGTTCTCCTTATAAAACCTTCACAGCGAAAACACTTTCCTTTCCTCCTCTGTGTATCTAAAAACCAAATGGAATTTCCGTGAAGAAATTTTCTTTCCAAGAACTTCCCATCTGTAAAACACATTATCACAGGACTGCTTCACTGCCAACAGCAACATGGTCATCTTCAAGTCCAATGTCAACAAATACTTATCAATCCGGCCTAATCAAACTCTACCTATCCAACCCATCGTTTACAATCCTCTCATAGTATTGTTCATCATCCAACTGACAATCTCATTAACCATTATCCTCGAGTGGCTTTTGACCTTGGTAAGTGGTGACCTATTAGTATATATAAAAATGACAACCAAACAATATTATTACGACCCATGTTCTTATTTTAGTTCAATGTTTGATTACTACATTAAAATTAATAAGAATACTAACAATGCAACAGCATGTTTTCTAAAAGTGAAATACCTCCCCAGTCATTTGTCGTCTCCCTACAATAGAAGACAATGATAGCTTTCATGGTTTTCTCCTTTTGGGGTTACATCAGACACAAGGTATGAACCCTGAACCCCGTTATTGACACACACATATATATATATATATATATATATATATATATATATATATATATATATATATATATAGAGAGAGAGAGAGAGAGAGAGAGAGAGAGAGAGAGAGAGCGAGAGAGAGATAGGAGAAACAAGAGTGATAAAAATGCGACAATTGTCCAAATTTTTCTCCTATCTTTACAATTGCTCTATCTCGTATATTGAGCTAATCCTCTTCACAATAGGTTCCATCTACTAAAAGTTTTACTTTGGTTTATATATATATATATAAATATATCTGTGTGTGTGTGTGTATTTGTTTATCTACATACATATACGTTTCATCCTTTCGGGAATCGTCAGTGTAGAGATAATTAATTATTCATACTGGTTGCAGGATTCGAAACCCCAAAACACAAGTCATGTTTTTTAACTCAAATTCCGATGTCTTAACCTACTCGACCACTATTTTTTCTCGGCCTTTTAGCTGAGATCAAAGTGTAGTATTTGAACTGGTGAAATTTCAAATGCAACAGCAAATCGAACAAAAAGAAGTTGACGAAAGACTACTAAAAACTGAAAAAATATCTTAAAAGCTTCTTCTAGAGCCAAAAAAGAAGCCGAAAACAGACTACAAAAACAGAAGAAAGACTTCTAGAATAAAAGAAGCCGATAAAAATCTTCTCGAACAAAGCAAAAAGATTGAAGGATTAATGCAAACAATATCGCATAGGGAACAAAGTAACGAAACCGATAATGCTTTTTTGCAGAATGCTGTCTGTAGTACAATTGACAACTTCACGTATTCCCCAGATGAGGATAAAACCGTTGCTTCGTATTTTAGAAGATATGAAGACTCATATAAAATAGATTATGAAAATTGGGCAGACTCTAAAAAGGTTCGCTTACTACTTCAAAAGTAGGCATCATCGAACATACTAAGTCAATGGATTTTATTTTGCCTGGGCAAACGAGCGATTTGACGTTTGCTGAAGCTGTAAATCTTCTAATGGAATTATTTAGCCCAAAGACTTCTTTGTTTCACAAACGCTGGAAGCGTTTAAACCTGATAAAAATGACAACGAAGATTATTCAACGTTCGCATCAGTCGTCAATAAACACTGCGACAATTTTAAATTAGCCAAACTTAGTGCTGATAATTTTAGATGCTTAATTTTCGTACAAGAATTAATATCAGGAACAGACGCTGAGATCAGACGGAAGGTTCTACATGAATTAGAAAATAAACCGAAATTAACACTGCAAAAATTAGCTGAAGACTGCCAGAGATTCATAAGTGTTAAGCAGGATTCGAAGGACATCGAACAGTCGGGCATTGCACACATACGAAAAGTACGTCAAAAATCGAAATTCAACTCTCATCCTAAAAACAATTCAAAACAACAAAAAAGGATTTTCACGCCTCGCAAACAAGCCAGCCCTATAAAAATAAATTACCGTCGAGCCCTTGTTATTGGTGCGGGAGCCTGCATTGGGTAACCGATTGCCTATTTCGTTTTAAAACCTGCCTGACTTGTAACAAAGTCGGACACAAAAGTTTGCATTGTAGAACGAGTAAAGGAAATAAAACAAATCTACAAAGACTATCAAACATGGCGGCAGTATTATATAGATATAGTAGATATCTTCAGGTTAAAATCTTAAATAAAAACGTAAAACTACAATTGGATTCGGATTGAGACGTATCCAGATGCATACGTGGAGAATGTTGGAAAACCGACCATATTAAAAACCAATCAAATTGACTGGTGAAAAAATAAATTTCGAGGGTGAAATAATTACCGACATTACTTTTAACAGAACGACGAAAAAAGTAAAAATGTACATATTAAGAAAAACACAAATAATTTATTTGGCTTAAAATTAATGCAGCTATTCAAATTATGGGGATTATCAACAAAGATTTCTATCCAGAAGAAAATAAATCCGATGAACGGATCAGAAAAACGGAAAAGGAAATTTGTTTCAACCATTAAAAATCGTATGAAATTGACTCAAAATAAATTGTCTGCAGAAATTAATTCAGTAAAATTCAGGCTGAGAAAGGCGAACACCAAACTGAAAGAAATTAAACCAAATTCTTTGGATAACCAGTTGAAGCTTAAAGAGAGTGAATTTATCGTTCCAGAGCTGGAATCGCTAAAGTTACAACTCAAAGAGTTTTCAGAATAGTTAAAAACTATGAGAGATTAGATGATTTGTCTTGAAGTTGAATGTCAAAGAAAAAACGATAGTTTTTTTAATCTTAAAGATGTACAAAAAATTCAGACGTCTAGAATTTTTAAAAAAACTGGAAGATATCAGATCTGAATCATTTATACTACTTTATATTACCCTTATGAAACGTTTTTAACTCTTTTCAAATCAATATAAAAAATAAAGCATTTAAGGGTTAAGAAACTTTGACATGTGTGCATATTTAGGTGTATTACTTATAAGAGCAAATAAAGCCTGTTATATTTTTATAAGTCAAGGTTTTTGTTCTTTTTTGTAAATTTCTTGTTTATGGTACAAGAACAATTAAGAAACCGATCATCATCATCATCATCATCATCATCTGTTTTATGTGGTTGGTATGTGTTGGACGGCTTTTAAGAATTGACTTTCAAACTAACCTATCTCTGACCAGGTCTTTATTTATCCCTCTTTCTCTCAAGTCCATCTACTAACCCAAGAACTCTCATCCATTCTTTTAATAAGGCCATACCACCAAAGTCTACTGTTCTGCACACATCTCCATATACTGACCAGATTTAATCTTCCTCTGAGGTCATCAGATCTAAGCTTGTCTTTAACACTCACATTACACATCCATTGTATCATTCTCATATCGTTTCTTTTCATGCAACGCATGCCCCCAGCCATCACTGGCCAGATTTTGTTTTACTGCACACACATACCTGATAGACTCTTTTCTTGGTAACACTGTTGGATAATCGCCCTATCGGAATGGACGTATCTGTTGGAAATCGTTGGTTTGACTTGTGCGAATTAACGCGGGGTGGACCGGCAGTCGAGTGCAGAATAGGGCCTGTTCTCACAGGCGGAAATCACAGACATGACAAGGTCACCGCGTGACGAGATCCCAGATCAAGGGTCGGTGTGTACCTGTGAGAGGCTCTGTGACGTCACAGGCTCTTGCGTGGGAAACAGAGGGATCTGTGACGTCACTCGTTCTTCGTGAGAAGCGAGTTTAGCCAGTCTGGGTTTTGGAGGCGAACCGATGAGACGTGATTGTTACCATGTAATTTACAACAGATAAGGGAAATATTTCCCTAAGAAAATACAAGCGAGCGATACCCTTTCCCCCCATCTATGAAGGGTTAAGAAAATAATTGTTAAGTAACTACGATAAGGTAGTGATTTGCTCTCTCTCTCTCTCTCTCTCTCTCTATCTCTCTGTCTCTCTCTCTCTCTCAACGTAGTGAATGGCCCAGGCCGATAAATAACAACGCTTGTAATAAAAAGAATTAGAACTTAAAGAGATTGTTGTTTGGTGAGTCGGTCAGGAAATTTTGTTGTAGACAACGGACAGTGTGGTTCACGGCAGGAAGGAAAGAAGAAAGAATTCATCCACTAGACGACATCGAGACGGCGACCCTCTACACGGCGAGGGAGAAATCTAAAGGTATGCAAACAATATATGAACTATGCGATTTATGATGTTTTAAAAATGACGAGTATTAAATGTGAACTGCCACGGCCCTTTCAGGGACGAGTATACAAAATGAGTACCGCCACGGCCCGTATCGGGGCTAGTATACGAAACGCGTACTGCTGCGATCCCAGACCATGCAACAACACTATGTTGGTTTGTAATAGCAGTTCCCTGAACTTACTCTATCGACTTCTAACTCTTGCAATCACACTAGCACCTGCTCCACCCTGTGCTCCAATGGTAACACCAAGGTAACAAAACTTCTGAACAACCTCAATAGCTTCGCCAACTTACCAGTAATTCCACTGCATTTCTTGTATACCCAATGCTTACAAGTAGCACAAAAATTTGAGTTGCATCCGAATCCCTTTCCACAAACTGATAGCAGGGGAACTTTCCTCTTTTGGGAGTTTTCCACCACTACAACCGCTGATCATCACTTTGGTCTTGGTAACATTCACTCTCAGATCTTCACTTTCCATAGCATTCCTCCAAGTCTTTAAGTTAACAAGTAGGTATTCTTCCATTGTTTCACAGACAAGTACTAAATCATCAGCATACAGCATCTCTTCTAGACAACTCATACAGAACTCTCTGGACAATGTCTCCAAGACACAGATGAAAAGCAACAGACTTAGTAAAGAACCCGGATGCACTCCTACTTTAAAATTAAAACTGCGACTAAATGTGCTGTTAATTCTAACCAAACTTTGAGCATTTTTGTACATTGCTTGAACAACCTCCACCACCACCACTCGTTTACACAAAGCCCACCAAACAACATCTCTTAGCACTACAGATCCAAAAAAGCAAACTACAAGTTCTACTTCTTACCAAAGTACTTCTCTTGCATTTGTCTCAGATAAATATAGCCCCAGTGGTACTTTGCCCAAGCATAAAACGAAACTACATTTAATTTATGCTTATCTGACTTCTTATCTGCTGCTTAATTATTCTCTCAATCACTTTTAGAAACGGCTCCATCTATTTTAAGCACTCTGTAATGACCTCTATTCAATGCTTCCCTTTGACCCTTGTAACAATTCACAATTGTACTGTGGAACTAAAAAACTATGGAGTGAGGAAAACACCTTCCCTGACTTCATATGTAACCATTAGACCTTGCTGATCTAGGTGTCTGGCGTAAAACCCTGTAGTTTAGCAGGTCTAACGAAAAAGAAAAAGAAGAAGAAGAAGAAGAAGAAGAAGAAGAAGAAGAAGAAAAAGAAGAAGAAAAGAAAAGAAGAAGAAGAAGAAGAAGAAGAAAAAAAAAAAAGAAAAAGAAGAAGAAGAAGAAGAAGAAAAAGAAGAATTGAAAAAGAAGAAGAGTTAGAAGAATTGAAGAAGAAGAAAAAGAATTGAAGAAGAAGAATTGAAAAAGAAGAAGAAGAATTGAAGAAGAAGAATTGAAGAAGAAGAAGAATTGAAGAAGAAGAATTGAAGAAGAAGAAGAAGAAGAAGAATTGAAGAAGAAGAAGAAGAAGAATTGAAGAAGAAGAAGAAGAAGAAGAAGAAGAAGAAGAAGAAAAAGAATTGAAGAAGAAGAAATAAAAGAAGAATTGAAGAAGATGAAGAAAAAGAAGAAGAAAAAAAAGAAGAAGAAGAATTGAAGAAGAAGAAGAATTGAAGAAGAAGAAGAAGAAGAAGAATTGAAGAAGAAGAAAGAAAAGAAGAATAAGAAAAAGAAGAAGAAGAATTGAAGAAAAAGAAGAAGAAGAAGAAGAAGAAAAGAAAAGAAGAAGAAGAAGAAGAAGAAGAAGAAGAAAAAAAAAGAAGAAGAAGAAAACGAAGAAGAAGAATTGAAAAAGAAGAAGAAGAAGAATTAAAAAAGAAGAAGAAGAAGAATTGAAGAAGAAGAATTGAAGAAGAAGAATTGAAGAAGAAGAAGAATTGAAGAAGAAGAATTGAAGAAGAAGAAGAAGAAGAAGAAGAATTGAAGAAGAAGAAGAAGAAGAAGAAGAAAAAGAATTGAAGAAGAAGAAATAAAAGAAGAATTGAAGAAGATGAAGAAAAAGAAGAAGAAGAAAAAAAGAAGAAGAATTGAAGAAGAAGAAGAAGAAGAAGAAGAATTGAAGAAGAAGAAGGAAAAGAAGAATAAGAAAAAGAAGAAGAAGAATTGAAGAAAAAGAAGAAGAAGAAGAAGAAGAAGAAGAAGAAGAAAAAGAATAAGAATAAGAAGAAGAATTGAAGAAGAAGAAGAAGAAGAAGAATTGAAGAAGAAGAAAAAGAAAAAGAAGAAGAAGAAGAATTGAAGAAGAAGAATTGAAGAAGAAGAATTGAAGAAGAAGAAGAAGAAGAAGAAGAATTGAAGAAGAAGAAGAAGAAGAAGAAGAAGAAGAAGAAGAAGAAGAAGAAGTAGAAGAAGAAGAAAGAATGACCAATGTGTATTTATGTCTATATAGATCCATCCCATGACCAAAAATTTAGCAAGTAAAAACCTACCGGACGAAACCGTTTCAAGTGTTAATTGGAAGGGATAAAGCAAAAAAACAAAAACCGATAATAACAAAAGTTACAAAAAAAAAAATTGTTTTGCTGCATGAATGCATCATTTTAATTACGTCATTTATTTTTACGGTATCTTTTGTTTATTAAATTGTTAGGTGAAAGTACAGAATAGTTAACAAAGTTAAGAATGGGTTTCTAAATAATAACGTTATCATTTCAGCACATCTGGGTTGGTGCATTATCCACTAGTCTCTCCCTCTTAGACAAGGTCCAAAAAACAGTTGCCAACTTAATAGGTCCCTCACTATCCACCAAGCTCCAGCCCCTGTTCCATCGCCACAATGTTGCATCCTTGTGCTTGTTTTACAAGTACTTCAATGAATTGTGCTCCGATGAACAAGCTACTCTAGTGCCCCCCTCGATGTAAATACACCAGACCAACCTGACAATTAGCTAAATCCCATCCATTCACTGTGGAGGTCCCCAGATGCCGGAGAGCCTTCTACTTCAATAGCTTCTTTCCATCCTCGTTCTGCCGGCTTCTGGAACTCCCTCCCTGCCCCCTGTTTCCGCGACTGTACCGACATGCAGAAGTTTAAAACTAATGTAAACAGACATCTCGCTGCACAGCTCCCAACTTAAGATGACCCCAAAAACTTACATCCTAATCCTCAAGTAACCCCTTATGTCTACAGTGGTGGCCTGCCTTGTTTGGGGTGAACAATGTTAAAAAAAGAAGCACAGTCCGTAAACTGCAGAAGTACCGAAACAGCGCCCTACCATACCAGTCGGAAGACCCAGGCATGACTGTCAGAGAATTTTGTTGACCACATTTCACCTAACATCTGGCCTTCCAGCTCGCCTGACTGTAACCCACTCGACTTCTTTGTGTGTGGGGGGTGCGGTGGCATGAGATACCAGACGCGGTGGCATGAGATACCAGTCCAGGATAAGCAGAGCCTTTCAGGGCGTAAATCAGGAGACAGCGACAAAGGTCTATGGCCAGTTCGAGGCTTCAGTAAAGTCAAAAGTGGGTTCAATTGAGTGAAAGCAACATATTCAGAAAGAAATCCGTTACTCTATTTCCATAATGAGACGTTTTCTTTTTTTCTTTCTTTCCTTTGCTTCTTTCTATACCGATTTAAAAAAAAAAAAATCTTTCTTTAAATTTTCCAGTTTGAGATGTTTACTTCCTTTGTAATTTCTTTTTTTTTTCAACTCCACCGATTGAGACGTTATTTTATGATTCTTATTAGCGAGAACACTAGCGAAGCATACTTCTTTTTCCATCATTTTTGACAGGGAATGTACACTGTTTATTAATGTTAATATAAAGCCTTTCATAAAAATGACGACAATATCAAACTTATAATTTAATGGTTATTTGTTTGTTTTTTATCTTTCTGGGTGTCTAAGCTTGACAACGTACGGTCCATTAATGAACTTATTTAATCTTAGCAATTAAACAACGCACCCTTGCGTTGTTCTGAGTTATGCAATAAAGATCAGCAATGTGTCGCCATGTTTTTTACAGTACAGACACACTAGTAGTGAAATAAAAAGTAATTAAAATTAATATAAAAGAAATATTGCTAGTAAAAAAATGAATAATGACTGACAGTTCTTCATCTAATAAATTTCAAGATGATATTACTTCCAATCCTTTTAATGTAATAACAAAAATAATAATTGAAATTACAATAAAGTAATAATAGTAACAAAGTAATAACGGCTGACAATAATATTTGTTCCTACTTCCAGGAACTCTGTCAATTGCATTTTAAATATGGGCCCCCAGTTCTTGGCCTTTTGGCTAAGATCAAAGATAAAAACTGGCCTTGCGCCTAACTCCTGGAGAGGAGTAAATCAATACTCCCTTGTTTGGCTAAGATCAAAGTGTAGTATCTGTTCTGATGGATACTGCACCCCATAGACTGGTATCGTCTTGGCCTTCGGGGCTTGATTAACGCCGGTCTATGGGTTGGTCCTGTGCAGTTCTAGGAGGTCCACCCTCCCAGGCTTCGCCTCCCCTCTTTGGGGAGGAGTAAGTTTATTGCTTACTGCCTGAGGCGCCCGTACGGGGAAATGCCGACGGGGCTGCCCAGGCAATTTTTAATGGCCAGAGTACTCATCTCTCGGGCGCTGGCTTTTCAAACCCCACTTTCCCGACCCGACCTTGGGTCACATCTTACTTGTGGGAGTAAGATAAAAAAAAACTGGCCTTGTGCCTAACTCCTGGAGAGGAGTAAATCAATACTCCCTTGCTCCAGGGCATATTAAATTACTGGCTTGATTTGTTATTCTGTCTGGTAACAGGACGGTTGTCGCAGTTTGGCTAACTAAATTAGTCAACATGGTCAGCTGCTATGGTGAGACTACGTTCAGCTGTCGACTAACTCTGCTTATACAACCAGTCTCTTGAGCTTACATCATCCTTCTCGGGACATACTCTGTCCTTCTCAGGACGATAATAAACTATGACACTTGCAAATACCTCTGTCCTTCTCAGGAGAAACATTGTCCTTTTCAGGAAAATGTTTCTTCCGGTATGCCGAGCTGTTCTTCAACCGCAGTGCGACTTCAGCATTCAACCATCATTGTTGGCGGAGTAACGTCCCTGTGACGCCCGCAACAGACTCTAACCATTCGTAGTTGTACCGGTTTATGTCCATAAAACATGGTTATCTTTATTTTCAACCAAATGCCTTTGTCATCCTTTTTTGCCAATTGCTGTATTTTCTTTCGGTCTAGCAACTTGTGGAACCCACCTTCATACGTCGGCCCCTGCAAAAGTTTCATCTACTAATACAAAGTCCAAAAGCAGATAGAGTGGCTTCAAGTTTCCAACAAGGATGAGCAGCACAACTTTGACTCTAACATATTCGAAATATTGCACTAATCTAGGAAATCTAGAGTGGCTTAAAAATTCAACAAAGTCAGATGAACCAGGAACCATTCAACAGTGTTCAATCCTTCCAAGATTTGGTTGCCCCAATTTTAGACACAAAAGTCCAACATCATCATTTAGTAATATGTCATTCAGTTGCATGGTGCATAGCTGTCATGGTGGGGGAGTTGTCTATTATATAAACGCAAAGTTGTATGTGTGTGTGTGTCCAGTTAAAAGTCAAAAACTACAAAACAAACACCCACAAAGTTTGTATTTTCTTGATCGACGTTGACCCAGATTAATAATATCTAAAATTTTAAATAATTATTCATTCTTTGGGTGTCAACTGGGCCAGGCTTCGTCAGGTTGTGGGGGGGAGGGGCGATTTTTCAGTGTTATTATGTATTAATTTAGAAAGAAAATGCTGACTCATTCCTCGAGGAATCTATTGTATGAAGGAGAGTTGTCTGTGTGTATGTGTGTATGTCCAGCTGGGGGTGTTGCAGAGAAGGAGGGGATCATGAGGAGGGTGAAAGAGAAAGAAACGGATAGAGAGATATAAATTTTAATAGAAATGTATTACATTTTTTTTGCCCAGGCAACGCCGGGTCACCCTGCTAATTATAAGATAAAGTAACTTTGCTGGTGTTGCGAACCTTTGAAATGAGTGATGAAAGTAGCACACATTGAGGACTCACTTCAACGTATCTTCAATGTGGATTTTTCAATGAAAATTCAATATCAATCATTCTAATAAAACGCAGTTGAACATTTTCTTCATCTTCTTTTTTTTTTTTTTCTTCTTCTTCTTCTTCTTCTTCTTCTTCTTCTTCTTCTTCTTCTTCTTCTTCTTCTTCTTCTTCTTCTTTTTGAATATTTTTTCTTTGATGTTTTTTCTTTTTTCCAATGCTTTTTTTTTTACTTCTTCAATCTTTTTTCCAGTGTTTTTTCTTCTTTTTCAATGTTTCTTTTTCTTCTTAAATGTTTCTTTTTCAAAATTTCTAATTCTCTGTTGTTTCTTTTACTTCTTGCATGTTTTTCTTTTTATGTTTCTTCTTTTTCTACTTGAATATTTATTCTTTAATGTTTCTTCCTTTCCTTTTTCTTATTCAATGTTGCTTCTTCAATGTTTCTTTTTTTCTCCAATGTTTCTTCTGCCATTTCTTGTTAATATTTCTTATTTAATGTTTCTTTTTCACTGTTTCTTCATCTTCTTCAAGGCTTATTTTTCTAGAATGTTTCTTCCTATTCATCTTCTTCAACCTTTCCTTTTTCTTATTCTTCAATGTTTCATTTCCTTTTTTATCAATATTTCTTATTTTTCTTAAATATTTTGTTTTCTTCTTTTTCTTCTTTAACCTTTCCTTTTTCTTATTCTTCAATGTTTCTTTTTCTTTTAATCAATATTTCTTATTTTTCTTAAATATTTTGTTTTCTTCTTTTTCTTCTTCAACCTTTCCTTTTTCTTATTCTTCAATGTTTCTTTTTCTTTTAATCAATATTTCTTATTTTTCTTAAATATTTTGTTTTCTTCTTTTTCTTCTTCTTCAACCTTTCCTTTTTCTTATTCTTCAATGTTTCTTTTTCTTTTCATCAATATTTCTTCTTTTTCTTAAATATTTTGTTTTCTTCTTTTTCTTCTTCAACCTTTCCTTTTTCTTATTCTTCAATGTTTCTTTTTCTTTTCATCAATATTTCTTATTTTTCTTAAATATTTTGTTTTCTTCTTTTTCTTCTTTAACCTTTCCTTTTTCTTATTCTTCAATGTTTCTTTTTCTTTAAATCAATATTTCTTATTTTTCTTAAATATTTTGTTTACTTCTTTTTCTTCTTCAAACTTTCCTTTTTCTTATTCTTCAATGTTTCTTTTTCTTTTCATCAATATTTCTTCTTTTTTATAAATAGTTTGTTTTCTTCTTTTTCTTCTTCAACCTTTCCTTTTTCTTATTCTTCAATGTTTCTTTTTCTTTTTTATCAATATTTCTTATTTTTCTTAAATATTTTGTTTTCGTTCTTTTTCTTCTTTTTCTAACCTTTCCTTTTTCTTATTCTTCAATGTTTCTTTTTCTTTTCATCAATATTTCTTCTTTTTCTTAAATATTTTGTTTTCTTCTTTTTCTTCTTCTTCAACCTTTCCTTTTTCTTATTCTTCAATGTTTCTTTTTCTTTTCATCAATATTTCTTCTTTTTCTTAAATATTTTGTTTTCTTCTTTTTCTTCTTCAAACTTTCCTTTTTCTTATTCTTCAATGTTTCTTTTCCTTTTTTATCAATATTTCTTCTTTTTCATAAATATTTTGTTTTCTTCTTTTTCTTCTCCAACCTTTCCTTTTTCTTATTCTTCAATGTTTCTTTTTCTTTTTCATCAATATTTCTTCTTTTTCATAAATATTTTGTTTTCTTCTTTTTCTTCTTCAAACTTTCCTTTTTCTTATTCTTCAATGTTTCTTTTTCTTTTCATCAATATTTCTTTTTTTTTTTTAAATATTTTGTTTTCTTCTTTTTCTTCTTAAAACTTTCCTTTTTCTTATTTTTCAATGTTTCTTTTTCTTTTTCATCAATATTTCTTATTTTTCTTAAATATTTTGTTTTAATCTTTTTCCTCTTTAACCTTTCCTTTTTCTTATTCTTCAATGTTTCTTTTTCTTTTAATCAATATTTCTTATTTTTCTTAAATATTTTTTTTTTCTTCTTTAACCTTTCCTTTTTCTTATTCTTCAATGTTTCTTTTTCTTTTAATCAATATTTCTTATTTTTCTTAAATATTTTGTTTACTTCTTTTTCTTCTTCAAACTTTCCTTTTTCTTATTCTTCAATGTTTCTTTTTCTTTTCATCAATATTTCTTCTTTTTTATAAATATTTTGTTTTCTTCTTTTTCTTCTTCAACCTTTCCTTTTTCTTATTCTTCAATGTTTCTTTTTCTTTTTTATCAATATTTCTTATTTTTCTTAAATATTTTGTTTTCGTTCTTTTTCTTCTTTTTCTAACCTTTCCTTTTTCTTATTCTTCAATGTTTCTTTTTCTTTTCATCAATATTTCTTCTTTTTCTTAAATATTTTGTTTTCTTCTTTTTCTTCTTCAACCTTTCCTTTTTCTTATTCTTCAATGTTTCTTTTCCTTTTTCATCAATATTTCTTATTTTTCTTAAACATTTTGTTTTCTTCTTTTTCTTCTTTAACCTTTCCTTTTTCTTATTCTTCAATGTTTCTTTTTCTTTTCATCAATATTTCTTCTTTTTCATAAATATTTTGTTTTCTTCTTTTTCTTCTTCAAACTTTCCTTTTTCTTATTCTTCAATGCTTCTTTTTCTTTTCATCAATATTTCTTATTTTTCATAAATATTTTGTTTACTTCTTTTTCTTCTTCAACCTTTCCTTTTTCTTATTCTTCAATGTTTCTTTTCCTTTTTTATCAATATTTCTTATTTTTCTTAAATATTTTGTTTTCTTCTTTTTCTTCTTCAACCTTTCCTTTTTCTTATTCTTCAATGTTTCTTTTTCTTTTCATCAATATTTCTTTTTTTTTTAAAATATTTTGTTTTCTTCTTTTTCTTCTTCAAACTTTCCTTTTTCTTATTCTTCAATGTTTCTTTTCCTTTTTTATCAATATTTCTTCTTTTTCATAAATATTTTGTTTTCTTCTTTTTCTTCTTCAAACTTTCCTTTTTCTTATTCTTCAATGTTTCTTTTCCTTTTTCATCAATATTTCTTATTTTTCTTAAATATTTTGTTTTTTTCTTTTTCTTCTTCAACCTTTCCTTTTTCTCACTCTTCAATGTTTCTTTTTCTTTTTTATCAATATTTCTTATTTTTCTTTAATATTTTGTTTTCGTTCTTTTTCTTCTTCATCCTTTCCTTTTTCTTATTCTTCAAGATTTCTTTTTCTTTTAATCAATATTTTTTCTTTTTCTTAAATATTTTGTTTTCTTCTTTTTCTTCTTCAAACTTTCCTTTTTCTTATTCTTCAATGTTTCTTTTTCTTTTTCATCAATATTTCTTATTTTTCTTAAATATTTTGTTTTTTTCTTTTTCTTCTTCAACCTTTCCTTTTTCTCACTCTTCAATGTTTCTTTTTCTTTTTTATCAATATTTCTTATTTTTCTTTAATATTTTGTTTTCGTTCTTTTTCTTCTTCATCCTTTCCTTTTTCTTATTCTTCAAGATTTCTTTTTCTTTTCATCAATATTTTTTCTTTTTCTTAAATATTTTGTTTTCTTCTTTTTCTTCTTCAAACTTTCCTTTTTCTTATTCTTCAATGTTTCTTTTTCTTTTTCATCAATATTTCTTATTTTTCTTAAATATTTTGTTTTCTTCTTTTTCTTCTTCAAACTTTCCTTTTTCTTATTCTTCAATGTTTCTTTTCCTTTTTTATCAATATTTCTTATTTTTCTTAAATATTTTGTTTTCTTCTTTTTTTTCTTCAACCTTTCCTTTTTCTTATTCTTCAATGTTTGTTTTTCTTTTCATCAATATTTCTTATTTTTCTTAAATATTTTGTTTTCTTCTTTTTCTTCTTCAACCTTTCCTTTTTCTTATTCTTCAATGTTTCTTTTTCTTTTTCATCAATATTTCTTCTTTTTCATAAATATTTTGTTTTCTTCTTTTTCTTCTTCAACCTTTCCTTTTTCTTATCATCAAATGTTTGTTTTTCTTTTCATCAATATTTCTTATTTTTCATAAATATTTTGTTTTCTTTTTTTTCTTCTTCAAACTTTCCTTTTTCTTATTCTTCAATGTTTCTTTTTCTTTTCATCAATATTTCTTATTTTTCTTAAATATTTGGTTTTCTTCTTTTTCTTCTTCAACCTTTCCTTTTTCTTATTTTTCAATGCTTCTTTTCCTGTTTTATCAATATTTCTTATTTTTCTTAAATATTTTGTTTTCTTCTTTTTTTTCTTCAACCTTTCCTTTTTCTTATTCTTCAATGTTTGTTTTTCTTTTCATCAATATTTCTTATTTTTCTTAAATATTTTGTTTTCTTCTTTTTCTTCTTCAACCTTTCCTTTTTCTTATTCTTCAATGTTTCTTTTTCTTTTTCATCAATATTTCTTATTTTTCATAAATATTTTGTTTTCTTCTTTTTCTTCTTCAACCTTTCCTTTTTCTTATTCTTCAATGTTTCTTTTTCTTTTTCATCAATATTTCTTCTTTTTCATAAATATTTTGTTTTCTTCTTTTTCTTCTTCAACCTTTCCTTTTTCTTATTCTTCAATGTTTCTTTTTCTTTTAATCAATATTTCTTATTTTTCTTAAATATTTTGTTTTCTTCTTTTTCTTCTTCTTCAACCTTTCCTTTTTCTTATTCTTCAATGTTTCTTTTTCTTTTCATCAATATTTCTTCTTTTTCTTAAATATTTTGTTTTCTTCTTTTTCTTCTTCAACCTTTCCTTTTTCTTATTCTTCAATGTTTCTTTTTCTTTTCATCAATATTTCTTATTTTTCTTAAATATTTTGTTTTCTTCTTTTTCTTCTTTAACCTTTCCTTTTTCTTATTCTTCAATGTTTCTTTTTCTTTAAATCAATATTTCTTATTTTTCTTAAATATATTTTTTTTTTTCTTAAACCTTTCCTTTTTCTTATTCTTCAATGTTTCTTTTTCTTTTAATCAATATTTCTTATTTTTCTTAAATATTTTGTTTACTTCTTTTTCTTCTTCAAACTTTCCTTTTTCTTATTCTTCAATGTTTCTTTTTCTTTTCATCAATATTTCTTCTTTTTTATAAATAGTTTGTTTTCTTCTTTTTCTTCTTCAACCTTTCCTTTTTCTTATTCTTCAATGTTTCTTTTTCTTTTTTATCAATATTTCTTATTTTTCTTAAATATTTTGTTTTCGTTCTTTTTCTTCTTTTTCTAACCTTTCCTTTTTCTTATTCTTCAATGTTTCTTTTTCTTTTCATCAATATTTCTTCTTTTTCTTAAATATTTTGTTTTCTTTTTTTTCTTCTTCTTCAACCTTTCCTTTTTCTTATTCTTCAATGTTTCTTTTTCTTTTCATCAATATTTCTTCTTTTTCTTAAATATTTTGTTTTCTTCTTTTTCTTCTTCAACCTTTCCTTTTTCTTATTCTTCAATGTTTCTTTTCCTTTTTTATCAATATTTCTTCTTTTTCATAAATATTTTGTTTTCTTCTTTTTCTTCTCCAACCTTTCCTTTTTCTTATTCTTCAATGTTTCTTTTTCTTTTTCATCAATATTTCTTCTTTTTCATAAATATTTTGTTTTCTTCTTTTTCTTCTTCAAACTTTCCTTTTTCTTATTCTTCAATGTTTCTTTTTCTTTTCATCAATATTTCTTTTTTTTTTTTAAATATTTTGTTTTCTTCTTTTTCTTCTTAAAACTTTCCTTTTTCTTATTTTTCAATGTTTCTTTTTCTTTTTCATCAATATTTCTTATTTTTCTTAAATATTTTGTTTTAATCTTTTTCCTCTTTAACCTTTCCTTTTTCTTATTCTTCAATGTTTCTTTTTCTTTTAATCAATATTTCTTATTTTTCTTAAATATTTTTTTTTTCTTCTTTAACCTTTCCTTTTTCTTATTCTTCAATGTTTCTTTTTCTTTTAATCAATATTTCTTATTTTTCTTAAATATTTTGTTTACTTCTTTTTCTTCTTCAAACTTTCCTTTTTCTTATTCTTCAATGTTTCTTTTTCTTTTCATCAATATTTCTTCTTTTTTATAAATATTTTGTTTTCTTCTTTTTCTTCTTCAACCTTTCCTTTTTCTTATTCTTCAATGTTTCTTTTTCTTTTTTATCAATATTTCTTATTTTTCTTAAATATTTTGTTTTCGTTCTTTTTCTTCTTTTTCTAACCTTTCCTTTTTCTTATTCTTCAATGTTTCTTTTTCTTTTCATCAATATTTCTTCTTTTTCTTAAATATTTTGTTTTCTTCTTTTTCTTCTTCAACCTTTCCTTTTTCTTATTCTTCAATGTTTCTTTTCCTTTTTTATCAATATTTCTTATTTTTCTTAAACATTTTGTTTTCTTCTTTTTCTTCTTTAACCTTTCCTTTTTCTTATTCTTCAATGTTTCTTTTCCTTTTTTATCAATATTTCTTCTTTTTCATAAATATTTTGTTTTCTTCTTTTTCTTCTTCAAACTTTCCTTTTTCTTATTCTTCAATGTTTCTTTTTCTTTTTCATCAATATTTCTTATTTTTCTTAAATATTTTGTTTTTTTCTTTTTCTTCTTCAACCTTTCCTTTTTCTCACTCTTCAATGTTTCTTTTTCTTTTTTATCAATATTTCTTATTTTTCTTTAATATTTTGTTTTCGTTCTTTTTCTTCTTCATCCTTTCCTTTTTCTTATTCTTCAAGATTTCTTTTTCTTTTCATCAATATTTTTTCTTTTTCTTAAATATTTTGTTTTCTTCTTTTTCTTCTTCAAACTTTCCTTTTTCTTATTCTTCAATGTTTCTTTTTCTTTTTCATCAATATTTCTTATTTTTCTTAAATATTTTGTTTTTTTCTTTTTCTTCTTCAACCTTTCCTTTTTCTCACTCTTCAATGTTTCTTTTTCTTTTTTATCAATATTTCTTATTTTTCTTTAATATTTTGTTTTCGTTCTTTTTCTTCTTCAACCTTTCCTTTTTCTTATTTTTCAATGCTTCTTTTTCTTTTCATCAATATTTCTTATTTTTCTTAAATATTTTGTTTTCTTCTTTTTCTTCTTTAACCTTTCCTTTTTCTTATTCTTCAATGTTTCTTTTTCTTTAAATCAATATTTCTTATTTTTCTTAAATATTTTGTTTACTTCTTTTTCTTCTTCAAACTTTCCTTTTTCTTATTCTTCAATGTTTCTTTTTCTTTTCATCAATATTTCTTCTTTTTTATAAATAGTTTGTTTTCTTCTTTTTCTTCTTCAACCTTTCCTTTTTCTTATTCTTCAATGTTTCTTTTTCTTTTTTATCAATATTTCTTATTTTTCTTAAATATTTTGTTTTCGTTCTTTTTCTTCTTTTTCTAACCTTTCCTTTTTCTTATTCTTCAATGTTTCTTTTTCTTTTCATCAATATTTCTTCTTTTTCTTAAATATTTTGTTTTCTTCTTTTTCTTCTTCTTCAACCTTTCCTTTTTCTTATTCTTCAATGTTTCTTTTTCTTTTCATCAATATTTCTTCTTTTTCTTAAATATTTTGTTTTCTTCTTTTTCTTCTTCAAACTTTCCTTTTTCTTATTCTTCAATGTTTCTTTTCCTTTTTTATCAATATTTCTTCTTTTTCATAAATATTTTGTTTTCTTCTTTTTCTTCTCCAACCTTTCCTTTTTCTTATTCTTCAATGTTTCTTTTTCTTTTTCATCAATATTTCTTCTTTTTCATAAATATTTTGTTTTCTTCTTTTTCTTCTTCAAACTTTCCTTTTTCTTATTCTTCAATGTTTCTTTTTCTTTTCATCAATATTTCTTTTTTTTTTTTAATATTTTGTTTTCTTCTTTTTCTTCTTAAAACTTTCCTTTTTCTTATTTTTCAATGTTTCTTTTTCTTTTTCATCAATATTTCTTATTTTTCTTAAATATTTTGTTTTAATCTTTTTCCTCTTTAACCTTTCCTTTTTCTTATTCTTCAATGTTTCTTTTTCTTTTAATCAATATTTCTTATTTTTCTTAAATATTTTTTTTTTCTTCTTTAACCTTTCCTTTTTCTTATTCTTCAATGTTTCTTTTTCTTTTAATCAATATTTCTTATTTTTCTTAAATATTTTGTTTACTTCTTTTTCTTCTTCAAACTTTCCTTTTTCTTATTCTTCAATGTTTCTTTTTCTTTTCATCAATATTTCTTCTTTTTTATAAATATTTTGTTTTCTTCTTTTTCTTCTTCAACCTTTCCTTTTTCTTATTCTTCAATGTTTCTTTTTCTTTTTTATCAATATTTCTTATTTTTCTTAAATATTTTGTTTTCGTTCTTTTTCTTCTTTTTCTAACCTTTCCTTTTTCTTATTCTTCAATGTTTCTTTTTCTTTTCATCAATATTTCTTCTTTTTCTTAAATATTTTGTTTTCTTCTTTTTCTTCTTCAACCTTTCCTTTTTCTTATTCTTCAATGTTTCTTTTCCTTTTTTATCAATATTTCTTATTTTTCTTAAACATTTTGTTTTCTTCTTTTTCTTCTTTAACCTTTCCTTTTTCTTATTCTTCAATGTTTCTTTTTCTTTTCATCAATATTTCTTCTTTTTCATAAATATTTTGTTTTCTTCTTTTTCTTCTTCAAACTTTCCTTTTTCTTATTCTTCAATGCTTCTTTTTCTTTTCATCAATATTTCTTATTTTTCATAAATATTTTGTTTACTTCTTTTTCTTCTTCAACCTTTCCTTTTTCTTATTCTTCAATGTTTCTTTTCCTTTTTTATCAATATTTCTTATTTTTCTTAAATATTTTGTTTTCTTCTTTTTCTTCTTCAACCTTTCCTTTTTCTTATTCTTCAATGTTTCTTTTTCTTTTCATCAATATTTCTTTTTTTTTTTAAATATTTTGTTTTCTTCTTTTTCTTCTTCAAACTTTCCTTTTTCTTATTCTTCAATGTTTCTTTTCCTTTTTTATCAATATTTCTTCTTTTTCATAAATATTTTGTTTTCTTCTTTTTCTTCTTCAAACTTTCCTTTTTCTTATTCTTCAATGTTTCTTTTCCTTTTTCATCAATATTTCTTATTTTTCTTAAATATTTTGTTTTTTTCTTTTTCTTCTTCAACCTTTCCTTTTTCTCACTCTTCAATGTTTCTTTTTCTTTTTTATCAATATTTCTTATTTTTCTTTAATATTTTGTTTTCGTTCTTTTTCTTCTTCATCCTTTCCTTTTTCTTATTCTTCAAGATTTCTTTTTCTTTTCATCAATATTTTTTCTTTTTCTTAAATATTTTGTTTTCTTCTTTTTCTTCTTCAAACTTTCCTTTTTCTTATTCTTCAATGTTTCTTTTTCTTTTTCATCAATATTTCTTATTTTTCTTAAATATTTTGTTTTTTTCTTTTTCTTCTTCAACCTTTCCTTTTTCTCACTCTTCAATGTTTCTTTTTCTTTTTTATCAATATTTCTTATTTTTCTTTAATATTTTGTTTTCGTTCTTTTTCTTCTTCATCCTTTCCTTTTTCTTATTCTTCAAGATTTCTTTTTCTTTTCATCAATATTTTTTCTTTTTCTTAAATATTTTGTTTTCTTCTTTTTCTTCTTCAAACTTTCCTTTTTCTTATTCTTCAATGTTTCTTTTTCTTTTTCATCAATATTTCTTATTTTTCTTAAATATTTTGTTTTCTTCTTTTTCTTCTTCAAACTTTCCTTTTTCTTATTCTTCAATGTTTCTTTTCCTTTTTTATCAATATTTCTTCTTTTTCATAAATATTTTGTTTTCTTCTTTTTCTTCTTCAACTGTTCCTTTTTCTTATTTTTCAATGCTTCTTTTTCTTTTCATCAATATTTCTTATTTTTCATAAATATTTTGTTTTCTTTTTTTTTTTCTTCAACCTTTCCTTTTTCTTATTCTTCAATGTTTGTTTTTCTTTTCATCAATATTTCTTATTTTTCTTAAATATTTTGTTTTCTTCTTTTTCTTCTTCAACCTTTCCTTTTTCTTATTCTTCAATGTTTCTTTTTCTTTTTCATCAATATTTCTTCTTTTTCATAAATATTTTGTTTTCTTCTTTTTCTTCTTCAACCTTTCCTTTTTCTTATCATCAAATGTTTGTTTTTCTTTTCATCAATATTTCTTATTTTTCATAAATATTTTGTTTTCTTTTTTTTCTTCTTCAAACTTTCCTTTTTCTTATTCTTCAATGTTTCTTTTTCTTTTCATCAATATTTCTTATTTTTCTTAAATATTTGGTTTTCTTCTTTTTCTTCTTCAACCTTTCCTTTTTCTTATTTTTCAATGCTTCTTTTCCTGTTTTATCAATATTTCTTATTTTTCTTAAATATTTTGTTTTCTTCTTTTTTTTCTTCAACCTTTCCTTTTTCTTATTCTTCAATGTTTGTTTTTCTTTTCATCAATATTTCTTATTTTTCTTAAATATTTTGTTTTCTTCTTTTTCTTCTTCAACCTTTCCTTTTTCTTATTCTTCAATGTTTCTTTTTCTTTTTCATCAATATTTCTTATTTTTCATAAATATTTTGTTTTCTTCTTTTTCTTCTTCAACCTTTCCTTTTTCTTATTCTTCAATGTTTCTTTTTCTTTTTCATCAATATTTCTTCTTTTTCATAAATATTTTGTTTTCTTCTTTTTCTTCTTCAACCTTTCCTTTTTCTTATTCTTCAATGTTTCTTTTTCTTTTAATCAATATTTCTTATTTTTCTTAAATATTTTGTTTTCTTCTTTTTCTTCTTCTTCAACCTTTCCTTTTTCTTATTCTTCAATGTTTCTTTTTCTTTTCATCAATATTTCTTCTTTTTCTTAAATATTTTGTTTTCTTCTTTTTCTTCTTCAACCTTTCCTTTTTCTTATTCTTCAATGTTTCTTTTTCTTTTCATCAATATTTCTTATTTTTCTTAAATATTTTGTTTTCTTCTTTTTCTTCTTTAACCTTTCCTTTTTCTTATTCTTCAATGTTTCTTTTTCTTTAAATCAATATTTCTTATTTTTCTTAAATATATTTTTTTTTTTCTTAAACCTTTCCTTTTTCTTATTCTTCAATGTTTCTTTTTCTTTTAATCAATATTTCTTATTTTTCTTAAATATTTTGTTTACTTCTTTTTCTTCTTCAAACTTTCCTTTTTCTTATTCTTCAATGTTTCTTTTTCTTTTCATCAATATTTCTTCTTTTTTATAAATAGTTTGTTTTCTTCTTTTTCTTCTTCAACCTTTCCTTTTTCTTATTCTTCAATGTTTCTTTTTCTTTTTTATCAATATTTCTTATTTTTCTTAAATATTTTGTTTTCGTTCTTTTTCTTCTTTTTCTAACCTTTCCTTTTTCTTATTCTTCAATGTTTCTTTTTCTTTTCATCAATATTTCTTCTTTTTCTTAAATATTTTGTTTTCTTTTTTTTCTTCTTCTTCAACCTTTCCTTTTTCTTATTCTTCAATGTTTCTTTTTCTTTTCATCAATATTTCTTCTTTTTCTTAAATATTTTGTTTTCTTCTTTTTCTTCTTCAAACTTTCCTTTTTCTTATTCTTCAATGTTTCTTTTCCTTTTTTATCAATATTTCTTCTTTTTCATAAATATTTTGTTTTCTTCTTTTTCTTCTCCAACCTTTCCTTTTTCTTATTCTTCAATGTTTCTTTTTCTTTTTCATCAATATTTCTTCTTTTTCATAAATATTTTGTTTTCTTCTTTTTCTTCTTCAAACTTTCCTTTTTCTTATTCTTCAATGTTTCTTTTTCTTTTCATCAATATTTCTTTTTTTTTTTAAATATTTTGTTTTCTTCTTTTTCTTCTTAAAACTTTCCTTTTTCTTATTTTTCAATGTTTCTTTTTCTTTTTCATCAATATTTCTTATTTTTCTTAAATATTTTGTTTTAATCTTTTTCCTCTTTAACCTTTCCTTTTTCTTATTCTTCAATGTTTCTTTTTCTTTTAATCAATATTTCTTATTTTTCTTAAATATTTTTTTTTTTCTTCTTTAACCTTTCCTTTTTCTTATTCTTCAATGTTTCTTTTTCTTTTAATCAATATTTCTTATTTTTCTTAAATATTTTGTTTACTTCTTTTTCTTCTTCAAACTTTCCTTTTTCTTATTCTTCAATGTTTCTTTTTCTTTTCATCAATATTTCTTCTTTTTTATAAATATTTTGTTTTCTTCTTTTTCTTCTTCAACCTTTCCTTTTTCTTATTCTTCAATGTTTCTTTTTCTTTTTTATCAATATTTCTTATTTTTCTTAAATATTTTGTTTTCGTTCTTTTTCTTCTTTTTCTAACCTTTCCTTTTTCTTATTCTTCAATGTTTCTTTTTCTTTTCATCAATATTTCTTCTTTTTCTTAAATATTTTGTTTTCTTCTTTTTCTTCTTCAACCTTTCCTTTTTCTTATTCTTCAATGTTTCTTTTCCTTTTTTATCAATATTTCTTATTTTTCTTAAACATTTTGTTTTCTTCTTTTTCTTCTTTAACCTTTCCTTTTTCTTATTCTTCAATGTTTCTTTTCCTTTTTTATCAATATTTCTTCTTTTTCATAAATATTTTGTTTTCTTCTTTTTCTTCTTCAAACTTTCCTTTTTCTTATTCTTCAATGTTTCTTTTTCTTTTTCATCAATATTTCTTATTTTTCTTAAATATTTTGTTTTTTTCTTTTTCTTCTTCAACCTTTCCTTTTTCTCACTCTTCAATGTTTCTTTTTCTTTTTTATCAATATTTCTTATTTTTCTTTAATATTTTGTTTTCGTTCTTTTTCTTCTTCATCCTTTCCTTTTTCTTATTCTTCAAGATTTCTTTTTCTTTTCATCAATATTTTTTCTTTTTCTTAAATATTTTGTTTTCTTCTTTTTCTTCTTCAAACTTTCCTTTTTCTTATTCTTCAATGTTTCTTTTTCTTTTTCATCAATATTTCTTATTTTTCTTAAATATTTTGTTTTTTTCTTTTTCTTCTTCAACCTTTCCTTTTTCTCACTCTTCAATGTTTCTTTTTCTTTTTTATCAATATTTCTTATTTTTCTTTAATATTTTGTTTTCGTTCTTTTTCTTCTTCATCCTTTCCTTTTTCTTATTCTTCAAGATTTCTTTTTCTTTTCATCAATATTTTTTCTTTTTCTTAAATATTTTGTTTTCTTCTTTTTCTTCTTCAAACTTTCCTTTTTCTTATTCTTCAATGTTTCTTTTTCTTTTTCATCAATATTTCTTATTTTTCTTAAATATTTTGTTTTCTTCTTTTTCTTCTTCAAACTTTCCTTTTTCTTATTCTTCAATGTTTCTTTTCCTTTTTTATCAATATTTCTTCTTTTTCATAAATATTTTGTTTTCTTCTTTTTCTTCTTCAACTGTTCCTTTTTCTTATTTTTCAATGCTTCTTTTTCTTTTCATCAATATTTCTTATTTTTCATAAATATTTTGTTTTCTTCTTTTTCTTCTTCAAACTTTCCTTTTTCTTATTCTTCAATGTTTCTTTTTCTTTTCATCAATATTTCTTATTTTTCTTAAATATTTGGTTTTCTTCTTTTTCTTCTTCAACCTTTCCTTTTTCTTATTTTTCAATGCTTCTTTTCCTGTTTTATCAATATTTCTTATTTTTCTTAAATATTTTGTTTTCTTCTTTTTTTTCTTCAACCTTTCCTTTTTCTTATTCTTCAATGTTTGTTTTTCTTTTCATCAATATTTCTTATTTTTCTTAAATATTTTGTTTTCTTCTTTTTCTTCTTCAACCTTTCCTTTTTCTTATTCTTCAATGTTTCTTTTTCTTTTTCATCAATATTTCTTCTTTTTCATAAATATTTTGTTTTCTTCTTTTTCTTCTTCAACCTTTCCTTTTTCTTATCATCAAATGTTTGTTTTTCTTTTCATCAATATTTCTTATTTTTCATAAATATTTTGTTTTCTTTTTTTTCTTCTTCAAACTTTCCTTTTTCTTATTCTTCAATGTTTCTTTTTCTTTTCATCAATATTTCTTATTTTTCTTAAATATTTGGTTTTCTTCTTTTTCTTCTTCAACCTTTCCTTTTTCTTATTTTTCAATGCTTCTTTTCCTGTTTTATCAATATTTCTTATTTTTCTTAAATATTTTGTTTTCTTCTTTTTTTTCTTCAACCTTTCCTTTTTCTTATTCTTCAATGTTTGTTTTTCTTTTCATCAATATTTCTTATTTTTCTTAAATATTTTGTTTTCTTCTTTTTCTTCTTCAACCTTTCCTTTTTCTTATTCTTCAATGTTTCTTTTTCTTTTTCATCAATATTTCTTATTTTTCATAAATATTTTGTTTTCTTCTTTTTCTTCTTCAAACTTTCCTTTTTCTTATTCTTCAATGTTTCTTTTTCTTTTCATCAATATTTCTTATTTTTCTTAAATATTTGGTTTTCTTCTTTTTCTTCTTCAACCTTTCCTTTTTCTTATTTTTCAATGCTTCTTTTCCTGTTTTATCAATATTTCTTATTTTTCTTAAATATTTTGTTTTCTTCTTTTTTTTCTTCAACCTTTCCTTTTTCTTATTCTTCAATGTTTGTTTTTCTTTTCATCAATATTTCTTATTTTTCTTAAATATTTTGTTTTCTTCTTTTTCTTCTTCAACCTTTCCTTTTTCTTATTCTTCAATGTTTCTTTTTCTTTTTCATCAATATTTCTTCTTTTTCATAAATATTTTGTTTTCTTCTTTTTCTTCTTCAACCTTTCCTTTTTCTTATCATCAAATGTTTGTTTTTCTTTTCATCAATATTTCTTATTTTTCATAAATATTTTGTTTTCTTTTTTTTCTTCTTCAAACTTTCCTTTTTCTTATTCTTCAATGTTTCTTTTTCTTTTCATCAATATTTCTTATTTTTCTTAAATATTTGGTTTTCTTCTTTTTCTTCTTCAACCTTTCCTTTTTCTTATTTTTCAATGCTTCTTTTCCTGTTTTATCAATATTTCTTATTTTTCTTAAATATTTTGTTTTCTTCTTTTTTTTCTTCAACCTTTCCTTTTTCTTATTCTTCAATGTTTGTTTTTCTTTTCATCAATATTTCTTATTTTTCTTAAATATTTTGTTTTCTTCTTTTTCTTCTTCAACCTTTCCTTTTTCTTATTCTTCAATGTTTCTTTTTCTTTTTCATCAATATTTCTTATTTTTCATAAATATTTTGTTTTCTTCTTTTTCTTCTTCAACCTTTCCTTTTTCTTATTCTTCAATGTTTCTTTTTCTTTTTCATCAATATTTCTTCTTTTTCATAAATATTTTGTTTTCTTCTTTTTCTTCTTCAACCTTTCCTTTTTCTTATTCTTCAATGTTTCTTTTTCTTTTTTATCAATATTTCTTATTATTCTTAAATATTTTGTTTTCTACTTTTTATTCTTCAACCTTTCCTTTTTCTTATTCTTCAATGTTTCTTTTTCTTTTCATCAATATTTCTTATTTTTCTTAAATATTTTGTTTTCTTCTTTTTCTTCTTCAACCTTTCCTTTTTCTTATTCTTCAATGTTTATTTTCCTTTTTTATCAATATTTCTTATTTTTCTTAAATATTTTGTTTTCTTCTTTTTCTTCTTCAACCTTTCCTTTTTCTTATTCTTCAATGTTTTATTTCCTTTTTCATCAATATTTTTTCTTTTTCATAAATATTTTGTTTTCTTCTTTTTCTTCTTCAACCTTTCCTTTTTCTTATTCTTCAATGTTTCTTTTTCTTTTCATCAATATTTCTTATTTTTCTTAAATATTTTGTTTTCTTCTTTTTATTCTTAAACCTTTTCTTTTTTCTTATTCTTCAATGTTTCTTTTTCTTTTTTATCAATATTTCTTCTTTTTCTTAAATATTTTGTTTTCTTCTTTTTCTTCTTTTTCTTCTTTTTTTTTTCAACCTTTCCTTTTTCTACTTCTTCAAAGTTTCTTCTTTTCCTTCTTTTTCTTACACCCACTTTACAAGCCACCTTTCTTATGTTTTCTTCTTCCCATTATTCAAAAATATCTGATGTCACTTATTATGACTATAGTCAATTGTTTGGCTTCGTTTATTCCACGCATGCGCCGAGCCCACTTTGATCAGCAACCTCTGCCCTTTTTCCTCTTCTTTTTCTACAGGTAAAAACAATTCAACAGCTTACATAGATAAGTAAAACTTCGTTGGTCACCTGGGAACTTCACGCCTGACTACAAAACATGGTCGAGAACCCCAAACTAGATTGGGAAGATGCATTGGTTATTGTTGCCTATTTTGTTATTGTGATAGCAGCTGGAATTTTTGTAAGTATTAGTTAAAACTTTTCAGAAGAAAATATTTATTTTCATAACAAAACGTAAAAGAGTTTATAAAATTTTAAGATATATTGATTTTCTGGCATAGCTTCGGGATAGACGCCGCATCGTTATGCGCGATTTAAAGTTTTGTTTTTAAATTGTAGGTGATATTGTCAATCACTATGTTTAGAGATCGATCATCGGGGAGGAGGGGGTAAATTTTATTTTGTTTATTTTAGTATTTCTAATGAATAGGCATCCAGAACATTTAACTACTTTCGTAGTCAGTCTCGAGTATTGACGGACAATCCCGAGTCATTCCCGTAAAATGGCTGAAGCAGATTACAACTTGAAAGGTGCGAAAAAAAAAATGTAAAAAGGCAGACGACACTAAGCATGCGAAGGGTTAGGTTAGGGTGAGAGTAAACAAAAAATTTAGTTGTTGAAAAACTTTCTCAAAAGAAAAAGAAAAGAAAGTGAGGTACTTCTACAGAATTTCAACAGAACTGTTTTTCTGAACCCTAAATTAACCCTAACTTAAGTTTTAGGTTTAGTTCGGTAAAAGTCAGTTTGGTTCTGTTCAAATTCTGTAGGAGCACCGAAAGCGGCTTTCAAATCGTAACGTGCTTCAGCCATTTCCGGGATTGACTCGGGGTTCTCCACCGACACTCCAGACTGACAACGTAAGTACGGAAATTCTCTGGGTGTCTAATGATTACATAAATAAAATACTTTATTTTTAGGCAGGGGTCATTTCCCTATTATACCTTGCACGCTGGAGACTGACTTTATAGCCGGTGTAACTAAAATCCCAATTTCTACGTAAAGGCAATGGAAACGACATTCTACTCCAGTTTTCAGTTTTAAGTCAAGTATAATAACGTAGTGAATACCTTTGGTACATGAAAGGAAATATATATTTAAAATGTTTTGTTTCATTGATCGTCATCGAAACGTGGAAATAGATAATAATACGCTACGGCAATTTCATGTTTGTACGTACGTTATCACCCGGCACCGCCCTTTTTAAAGATGGGGTCTCTCTATCGCCGGAGATTGATTTATTTAAAAAAAATATTTAGCTGACACTTATTTTTACAGTTAGAAGAAAGTGAGTATTTATTTTTAAACGATTTAAATTGGAACAATAAATAAATAAAATAAAACGGTGTATACGTTCGTTTTATTTATTCAAAATATTTAAAATAAAATATTCAGCTCAGTCACAATTAATTTTTTACGGTAAGAGGAAAGCGAACATTCCTTGTTTTAAAAAGATATAAATTGCTACAATTTTCGGTACTTCTGCAGTTTACGGACCGTGCTGAAATAATAACGTTATTATTTAGAAACTACTCTTTGCCTTTTGGCTAAGATCAAAGTGTAGTATCTCTTCCGGTGGATACTACACCCCATAAACTGGTATTGTCTTGGCCTTCGGGGCTTGATTAACGCCGGTCTATGGGTTGGTCCTGTGCAGTTCTAGGAGGTCCACTCGCCCAGGCTTTGCCTCCCCTCTTTGGGGAGGAGTAAGTTTATTGCTTACTGCCTAGGGCGCCCCTGCCGGGGAATGCCGACGGGGATGCCCAGGCAAGTTTTAATGGCCAGAGTGCTCACTTTCTCGGGCGCTGGCTTTTCAAACCCCACTTTCCCGACTCGACCTTGGGTCACATCTTACTTGTGGGAGTAAGATAAAACTGGCCTTGTGCCGAACTCCTGGAAAGGAGTAAATAAATACTCTTAACATGGGAAGGTGGGTTTTGTTAACTATGCTGTACAGTGTACAGTACTTTCACCTAACAATTTGATAACAAAAAAAAAAGATACCGTAAAAATTAAATTTAACTTGAAAATCCTGTCTAAAAAATAGCACGGTCCGTAAACTGCAGAAGTACCCAATTTTTTTTTATATAAATAAAGAAGAGATATATATTTTTCTTTTTATTTAAATAATAATAGCTGACAATGACAATTATTTTTACGGAAAAAAAAGGAGTTTTTTTTTTTTGTTGTTTTCTTCTAAATAGTATTGATCCTGCCAGACATTTATTATTTCAAAGGAATATAATTATTAAAAGTAAATATTACAGATTGATATAGAAAGCACCGTGGAATTTCCACGGTTCGAACTAATAATAATAATAATAATAATAATAATAATAATAATAATAATAATAATAATAATAATAATAATAATCTACCTACGTAATTTAATTTTTACTCCCCCCCCCCAAAAAAAAAGATACGGCACCGGCTCAAGCCCCCCCCCCACTTTTTGACTCCCCCCCCACACACACACTTTACGGTCATTAATAATGAAGTTATATATGCATGTGTTTAACCGACCCCCCCCCCCCACACACACTTTTATAACTGTCCCGCCGGTCCTGTTAATCATTTTCTTTTTCTTAATATTCATAAATATGATTTTTTCAATTTCGATTGTAGTATAGGGGAGATTAGAATATCCCACCCATTTCGCTTGGTTATCGTCGCCTCAAAATTGGATAAAATTGATTATCGATCTTAAATTCTATTTGTTGTCCTGCTATAAAAGTGTACTTTGGGTTTTAACGTATATAAATTTGAACTTTTATCACACGTAAACATAACATACTTGACCTCTTGTTTCAGACGGACCCTTACTAGCAAATACTTCTGATATCCCTTCCCCCCCCTCTCTCTCTCTCTCTCTCTCTTTCTCTCTCTATCTTTCAGATCCATTAGATGTATAAATAAGAACTGATTTTATTTACCCCCTCCCACAGCGTCAATTCATATCGGGAATTCAGCTCTCCCAAAAAGGGGTAACTGGATATGAGCAAAATTTGCCATGATCGGCCCTGGTGATATTATCCCGTGAGTGCGCCTCAGGCGATCGGCTATACACCAAAGGAGGAAGTGATGCCTGGGAGGATAACCTTCCAAGACCAACCAGAACAGGGCCATCAAAAGTGTGAGAAATGGTGGAGTTGGGGTATTGGGTTAATTAGTTATCCTCTGTCAATCCACCTCGTAACTAGACGCATTCTGACCCATTCGTCCAAGCACTGTTCTTTTCATTCTTTCGCCATTTGTCCATCTCCATTCACTTTAGCTGTAACCACAATACCACATTTACTCTATGGACTACACGACTTACAATATCACCAATGATTTAGAATAAATCTTATTTACAAAAATAGCTACAATTTCACTGGAAAAAAGATGGAGAATGAGACAAAAACCCGAATAAAATCAGGGGCAGTAAAACCCTCCCAACCTTTTCTAAGAGTAGACTGCCAACTGTTCTCCGGTGTGTTTAGCACTGAAAATAAGCTGGCTAATCTCTAAGTGGTAGTGGTATTTAAATGCGACCAAAAGAAAGAGGGTGGAGATTGCGAGTGAACTTTGATCTCAACTAAAATGCCGATAAGTAGACACTGATGATAACGGGGGGGGGGGGGGGGGGAGAATTTAAAAAAATGCTTTTGAGCAAAACGATAGCGAGTTCTATCAGATTATAAGGTATACTTCTTCTTTCTTTTTTTTAAATTAATACTTTTAGATAAAAAGATAGAAGTACATCAGCTGGATGAAAAAAAATAGTTACGGGTCGACAGGATTTAAAAGACAACAAGAGAGAGCGAGATTCTCAAGACACAACGCACTCAACGATATTGTCCGACGGGCTCAAAACATCGCCATCTTTCTGTCGATCCTCGAACTAGTGGGTCTCGACAAACGGCCCGATGGTCTGACGGTCTTTCCCTGTACAAACGGCATGTCGCTTAAATGGGATGTGACTTGTGTCGACACTTTTGCGCCCTTGTCAGTAACAGAATCGGCGACAAACTCTGGACATGTAATAGCGTCAGCAGAGAACCGCAATCAATAAAAATATGTTTATCTTCTCGACAGATTTGTATTCCAACTGATCGTCGTGAAGACGAGTGGAGTGATAGGCCCCACCACGCGGAACTTCCTCAACAGCCTTGGTCTGTTAATGACGCGCCACACTGGGGACCATGGCCACCCCATCGCCATTATTCTTGAAAAACGTTTTGAGCCTGCTCTCGGCCTGTCAAGCCAACAGAACATCCAATGAAACTTCCTGATATTTGCATATCGGTTTTGAAAAAGGGCATTTTATTAATTAACTATTATTTTTTGTTATTTATTGAATAACTTTTTACAAAAAAAAAATATTTGAAAAATAAAAAAATAAATCAGGTTGAGTAATATCAGTCTGATGAGACTTTTTACACGAAAGAATTTCATATTGATCAACATAGCTCTTTATTTTTTATCCGCCCCTCGACCTAATTACGTTTTTATCCGGTCTTCGGACTACGGTCAACGTGTAGTATCAGAATAGAATTCCTCCATGTTGCCAGTCTTTCATTTTGACCTTGACCTCACTAAATTGTTTCTGATCTTGGAAGGATACCATCCATTTCCAAATGCCACTCCGATTTCATTTTCTCCTGCTAAATTCTCACTCCTATTTAGAGATTGACGTGTTTGTTTTCAGTTTTAAACAAATCGGAAAACAGTGGGCGGTCTATTTTTTTAGAAAGGGTTAAAAGATGATTACTAACCTGTTTTCTTTTTCTTTATGGGTGTTTTTTTGTTGTCGCACTCCTCATTATAACAGTTTCTTATGGTAAACAACTGATGATCCCTACAAAAATATTAAGACTAGCGTAAATTCTTGGGAGCTCACTAATACAGTGATTACAAGAGATTGATTGACTACAATTTAAGGAATTTTCCAATGAAGGACTTGAGACTAAAAATGTTTTTGTCCCCATATAGCTTTAAAGGTTGAAAAACTTTCAAGACTATATATATATATATATATATATATATATATATATAATCGAGGTAAAACATCCACAGGGTAGTAATCCAAAGAATTTCAACCGGATTTATAAAAAGTGCTCAATATCAAATAAAGCTTTTATATATGATTATTTTCATTTACACAGACATGTACAAAATCTGCGACACTGGCATGTCGATATTATTGATCAACAGTTACTATAAACTGAGATCTCATCAGGCAGAGTTAGAATCCGATCTTAACCGTAGATCATATTTCAAATATGATCTAAGGTTGAGATGATCTAAGGTTAAGATCGGATTCTAACTCTGCCTGATGGGATCTCAGTTTATAATAACTGTTGATCGATAACATCGACATGCCAGTGTTGCAGATTTTGTACATGTCTGTGTAAATGAAAATAATCATACATATATATATATATGTCTTGAAAGTTTTTTCAGGACGACGACTACGACACGGGGTTATAATGGTTCATACACGCACCGGCAAGTGAAAGCATGGTACAGTCAGTCGATGATAATTGCATTTGTAGGGATTATGAATTGTTTTTTTTAAATGAATAGCAAACGCATATTTGCTATTTTAATACCTTTTGATCATAAGCATTGTTTGCTGTAAATGGGCGATGAGAGAACAACGACTGGCTAAGAGCAAAGTGTAGTATCTGTTCTGAGAGTACACTTCGTATTTTTGTCATCGATCAGGAGACAGCCTTCTAGACTGAGGCGATTTAAAAAAAAAAAGAAGATTTTGTCCCAATCCAGCGTGCTCCTTTTGAGGAGCTGGATTTTCCCCACATTAAAAGTCGACCTCGTGTCTAACTCTGCTCTCGTGGGGAGACAAGTAAATAAGAACTGACATATTTTTTGCTTGATGAATTTTGTTTTGAAATACGTGTGAATAACTATTAAACGAACATTGGATTTCTAAAATCTGATTTAAATGTACTTTTAAACCAACAACAATAATAATTATATATATATATATATATATATATATATATATATATATATATATATATATATATATATATATATATATATATATATATATATATATATATATATATGAGGAAAAAAGAAACAATGTTTCGGACAAAATGTAAAAATAAAAATGGAATAAAGGATAAGCAATTCAACAACTAACAAAAATAAACTCAAAAACTCATGTTGTATAGTTCTACCGAAATATTTCAGTCGTTTATTTTTGTTAGTTGTTGAATTGCTTATCCTTTATTCCATTTTTAATTTTACACACACACACATATATATATATATATATATATATATATATATATATATATATATATATATATATATATATATATATATATCATGCGAATGGTAGTTTTCTTTAAGCATTGCTGGGAATAATAAGTAATAGGTATTAAGAAGGCTGAAGGCAATGCAGAGAACCTGAGTGGTGAGAGGTGGTAAGAACAAAAGTAGACAATCAAAGACAAGGCGAAGGTGATATCTTACAACTATCTATTTTTCAATCTTTCACAATATAACAGCAAGTATGGTATTTACTGTACAAAATGTCCGTATGATGGGATACCATTTGATATTTCAGGAGTGAAACATCCCCTTGTCAAAAATAAACACAAATGAAAAGTTTGACTATCAAAACTTTTTGATAGTCGAACTTTTCTAGTTAAGAGTAGGATAGACAGAGGATGACAAATCATCCACACTTTTGATGACCTTGTGCCTAACTTGTAAGTGAAAATATATTTTTTTTTATTTGCGAATGAATAATTTAAAGTGCAGTATCAGTTCTGTTCTGTTCTCAAAAGGCTATCTTCTCATGCATTACCTCCTCTGAAAAGGATGGTATTAGGTTTATCATCTGCAACCTGATGCACCCTCACCAGAGAATGCCAACGAGACTGACCAGGCTATTTTCTATTCCCGGTCCTCAGTGCCCCCCCCCCTCCACCTTTGTAGGGAAGAGCTGAAATTGATGGTAACATTTAATGCTGCAAAGACAAAGCTCCTTTCCTTCAACAACTACAAGAAACCTTTTCAACCACCGATTGCCATGGCAAATAACACCCTACCTGAGAGTCCAACGTTCAAACTTCTCTGCCTAACATTCACAGGTAACATGAATTAGAGCAAATACATAGAAGACATTGCCAAGGCTGCTGCAAAGAAAGTGGGCTCCCTCTACCATGTTAGAAAACTTCTCACACCTGACAGTATCTTATATCTTTACAAAGACAACATCTGCCCATGCATGGTGTATTGTTCTCACATTTGGGCTGGTGCACTATCCACTAGTCTATCCCTCTTCGACAAGATCAAAAAAAGGGTCTCTTCTTTAATAGGTCCCTCACTATCCACCAAGCACCAATGGATTGTGCTCCGATGAACTTGCTGCTCTAGTGCCCCCTCGGTGTAAATTCACTCGACCAACCCGACAATCAGCTAAATCCCATCCATTCACTGTGGAGGTCCCCAGATGCCGGAGAGCCTTTTACTTCAATAGCTTCTTTCCTCGTGCTGCCGGCCTTTGGAACTCCCGCCCTGTTCCCTGTTTCCCCGACTGTACCGACATGCAGAAATTTAAAACTAATGTGAACAAGCATCTCGCTCCACAACTCCCAAGTTAGGATGACCCCCCCAAAACATTCACCCTAATTCTCACGTCTACAGTGGCAGCTTGCCGTGTTTGGGGTGAACTGCGAGGTAAGTAAATAGATCTATGATTAATAACATAATTCAACTGAATTTAAAATGGATAAGTAAAAAATAGAGACATGGGACGGGGGGGTGCGGGGAAAGAGGGGAGCATCATTCGTGGTTAGTGCGATCAACCTGAAACAAGAGATCAGTTTTTAGTGTGGGAAATTCCAGTTGCCTTCTTCCTCCAAAAGTGACCACTGGATTGGAACAAAAACAGATATAGTATAGTACGACGGACTTCAACAATTTTTTCAGATAAAGGACATTTTTGTTATTATTAAATTATCGAATTGTATGTTTTAGCTTTATTGGTGCATCCCGTTAAAAAGTGCTTGTGTGTATGCGCGTGTGCTTGAGAAAAAAAAAATTTCAAAGTTTATTTTTCTGTCAAAAAGTTTGTTTTTTGTGTATAATTTGGATTAATCGGACCACTATTCTCATCGTGGATGTTATTCTCACAATGTTTCGGCCGATATAACCTCCGAGTAGAAGTCTTAAGTAATTAATTTTCATTTTATCCTTAGTTAGTATCGCAAGTGATGATTGAGTCTTCAACCTGCAGATGACACTGTTATCCATTGCGCCACATGTCCATTGTTCAGTTCAAAATGCTGTACAAATTCTCGAGTTTGATATAAAGATTTCTTGAGATCGACAAGTTGCATCTGAAGAGGGTCGGGAGTTACATCGGTCGAAACGTTGTGAGAATAATATCCAATGAGAATAGTTTTAAAATTTAAAAAAAATAACAATGGCTGCGAGCGATTAAAACATTGAATTATTAATGTTAGATTCTCAAGACTTTAAAAAGTAAATTAGAATTTAATTTTGGGACCAGAAAATACATTTTAGATCTACAATCAATTTATCCAAGATTTGAGCAACAAATATCATACTAAAACGAAAGTATATCTTTGTTTTCTTTCAGTTTGACCTATTTTATATATATATATATATATATATATATATATATATATATATATATATATATATATATTATTACTTTTCTTTATTTCTATATACATTTACACAATAACACATCAACCCAAGAAAAAAGAGAAAAATAGGAGTCAGATCCGAAACTCAACTAATTGTTGGGTATTCTTCATACATACTTACACACATAAATATGCACATACATACATACATACATACATGCATGCATACATACATACATACATACATACATGCATGCATACATACATGCATGCATACATACATACATACATGCATGCATGCATGCATACATACATACATACATACATACATACATGCATGCATACATACATGCATGCATACATACATACATACATACATACATGCATGCATACATACATGCATGCATACATACATACATACATGCATACATACATGCATGCATGCATGCATACATACATACATACATACATGCATGCATGCATGCATACATACATACATACATACATACATACATACATACAACCCAATCCTGGAATTAACACCTTTCCTTTAATCCTATTTTCAACTTAACAACCCATGACTCATTGTAGATGAGATCAGAATGCAAAATATAATGCAAACCCAACAAAAACAACATGCTCTATGAAAGAAATAAACATTATACCGGTTGAAGTAGGGGCAACTAGCCTAATAAAAAAAATCTTTAAAAGTACATAGAAACGGGAAGATTAAGCTGCAGCAAAATACAGGTAGCAGCCCTAAAACAGACAACGTATATGCTTAAATGAGCCGTCGAATATAAATTTACGGTACTATTCCAGATGTAGCGCCTAATTTCCGTGACTGCGCGGGGGCATCGATCGGGCAGGTCGCTGAAGCGCCCGAGAGCTGCTGAGACGAAAACAAGGCTGAAGCTAAGCTGACCAATCAGGTTATAGCAAGCAGCCGACAATAATTGGAAGAAACCGCTAATCAAAACAATAATGAATTTTCAGCAGTTGTGTCAGGTCGTGGAATCTCCGGAAGGAGTAATTCAGTTCTGCCCTCGAATATAAATTTAAATTATAATGCAGGGCCGGCGGGACAGTTATAAAAGTGGGGGGAGGGGTTCTCCTAGATAGTGTGGGGGGGGGGGGGGGCACATTGCGCCCAGAATGCCAAATATGGGAATACATTCAATATCTTGATTAAAAATGATCGTCCGATAGTGGTTGAATGCTCGTTAGAAGCAGAATGGAATTCTCTTAGTGATAGAAACAGAAAAATTCAAAATTCAAAATATTTCAATTTTTTTGACGTCTGGACTCAAATTACCTTATTTGGGCATATTGGGGGAAAATCACTGTTTGGGGCATATTTTGGTTTAAAATGATCGTCTGGTAGTGGCTGATGGCTCGTTAGAAGCGGAATGGAATACTCTTGGTGATAGATAAAGAAACATTTTTTAAAATTCAATTTTTTGCCGTCTGGGCCCAAACTACCATATTAGGGCATTTTGAACCAAAAATACCTTTTTTGACATAATTTAGACATGAAATGATCTTCTGATAGTGGTTGAGGTCTTGTTGGCAGCATACTAGCAAGTCGCTTCTGGTGAAAAAAGAACAAACAGAAATGTCAATTTCTGCCGATCAAATGTAAAGTTCAACAATGACACGGTTTAGGTCATTTGTAGTTGATTAAATAAATGGATTTATGCAAGTTTTCTATAATATGCGTGTTAAAGGTGTATGATTTTGAAAATGTAAATGTATCGGGGTCTACGAGTATCTTGGCATTTATTGAATTAAATAGGAAGCCGATTCGATCAAGAAATTGTAGCCGCCATTTTGAATGATTAAATGTTGCAAGAACTGTGTTCGTTAATTTCATTCGCTTAATTCCGGAATGAATATAAATATAGAAGTAATAGGTAGAAATAGAAATAACGTAATCTGATATTCACGGAAACTCATCAGAGTGAACGGGAGCGGTCATTAAGTCTTTGCGTGTTGCTTTATTTTATGTAGTAAATTAATACCAGGCAAATAATAAATAAGAACTGGGTGTTTTGTGAAAATTAAACTGTGTTTATTAGTTCCCGGTGTCGATGAGTGGAGTGACAGTACAGAATTGTTAGGAAGAAAAGTTTTTGCTACCACCTATATGAAGTTGGTTTGGCGGAGAGTCGTAGATGGTGGGCCAAATGTAATATTTAGTGTTTGTTATATATATATATATATATATATATATATATATATATATATATATATATATATATATATATATATATATATATAAATATATATGTGTGTATATATATATATATATATATATATATATATGTGTGTGTGTGTGTATATATATATATATAAATATATATGTGTGTGTGTATATATATATATAAATATATATGTGTGTGTATATATATATATATATAAATATATATATGTGTGTGTGTGTATATATATATATAAATATATATATGTGTGTGTGTGTATATATATATATATATAAATATATATATGTGTGTGTGTGTATATATATATATATAAATATATATATGTGTGTGTGTATATATATATATATATATAAATATATATATGTGTGTGTGTGTATATATATATATATATAAATATATATATGTGTGTGTGTGTATATATATATATATAAATATATATATGTGTGTGTGTATATATATATATATATATATATAAATATATATATATGTGTGTGTATATATATATATATAAATATATATATATGTGTGTATATATATATATAAATATATATGTGTGTATATATATATATAAATATATATATGTGTGTATATATATATATAAATATATATATGTGTATATATATATAAATATATATATATATGTGTGTGTATATATATATATATATATATATATATATATATATATATATATATATATATATATATATATGTAATAAAAAAAGTCGTAACAGCACAGGCAAAATAATTAAAAAATTAAAAAACTGATGCACTAGAGTATGAAAATAGATTGGATTGAACTGACAGCTATTTTTCAAAATGCTCAAGAGGAAATTATATTGTGACATATCTGATGTCGTAGTTATGGTTACAGATAGACGGACATATAATCTCCATTACAATAAGATTACTACTACTACTACCACTACAACTACTACAACTATTAGTGTTGCTACTAGCAATAAGAAATTTCGGACGGTCACACGTGCGCATGGCTGTTCCTCTTTCGGAGTTGGATTGATCTGAACTTATGCTCCGTGTCTTTTTTAATTTCCTGTGCTCCACAGAATGTTTCCATGTGAAACATCTAGATTAATGCTTCGGGATAAATAATATTCTGAGTGAAGCCATCAAGAGTAGAAATGAAAACATTACTATTGCTTCCCACCTGAGAACATCCAACCTGTTAATCAGGGCTGTGAAAGCTTTGATCCAGACACTTTTAATGCGTGTCGTTTGGGTTTTCTTAACAGACATTGCAAATGCTATTTTTAATCGGGAATTAAAAAACGGGAGAGCGTAATGGTTGCTCCAATCACATTAGCAAGCGTTTCATTGGCGCCATTTTATCTGGTCCCATTACATCATTTAGGAGGATTTAACTTTCTCATCAAAATGATTGCTTTGCCTTTCTTTAGAAACAATTCAGGGGGAAAAAAAAACGGCTTGTATAATCTTTAGTGATTACTATGTAACGTTAACATAATTGCTCCCCTCCCCACCGAATTTAACTTTGCTGAAGGTTCCGATTTACTTGCCTCCGCACGAGAGCAGAGTTAGACACAAGATAAGTTTTAAATGGGAGGCTATCTGTGATGAACGCCATCTCTTTCATGGAAGGCTGGTTCACGTCGGACCAGCCTTCCAATAACTGAAGTGAAGAAGAAGCTTCCTCAGCCATGTTGAACCTGTTAGAGGTTCAACATCTCAGGAAAAGACCAGAATATATATGTGGACCAGACGGCTAGAGAATGGCAACTCTCCTACTGACATGGGAATTTCTTCTTCTGAAACCCATTTCAGAAAAAAAAAAACCCTGGCTCCAGTGGAAAAAAAACTCAAACGTATGAGAACGTGAATGGGGCGATCAAAAGTTGCTATGAGTAGATGGGGTTACAAAACTTTCCCAACGATCTGTGAATGTGGAGAGGAGGACAATACGATGCAACACTGCCTTGTCTGCTCCCTACTGCCCAACCGGCGTAGCTTGAAAGATCTTGTAGAGTACAACACTATTACAAAGGACTGCATAAAAAAGTGGGAAATTGTTGTATGACCACGTGACACTTCAAAGACATGCTAAGAAAAAGAAGATTCAATTATTCTGTTTGTCTTCTGCTTTAAGGGAGGAAAATCCAGCTCCCCAAAAAGGGGCACTCTGTGTTGGAACAAAAATTAAAATTACCTCAGTCTAGAAGGACCCCTCCTTCACTGACTGAGGACAAAATAGAGACTACACTGTGAATTATTTATTTGCAATAAACATAAAATACATGGACGGCGGCACCGGGGGGGGTGGGGGCAGTGGGGGCAGGGGGGAGGGCTCAAGCCCCCTCACTTTTTGACTTGGGCCTCCCCACTTTACGGTCATCAATAATTAAGTTGATATACATGTGTTTAACCGCCCCCCCCCCCCACTTTTTAGGAGAACCCCCCACACACACACACACACTTTTATAACTGTCCCACCGGCCCTAAAATATATATTTTAACAAATAAGACACAAGGCCATCAAAAGTGTTTGGAAAATTGGGGTGGTTGGTTATCCTCTGTCAATCCTACTCTCTCCATTCTACTTTTAGCTAGAATCATTGCATTCACCACAATACCACATTTACTCTGGGTGGTACGGGGCATTCTATTTAAGATATCCCCAAAGTGTTGAAAATTTAAAATTTTATTTATAAATATATCTATATACAAATTCATTGGAAGTGAAAAGTTAGACAAAAAAAAAGCGGTTGATAAGACCCCCTCCCAACCTTTTTTAAAGAATAGACCACCCACTGTTTTCTGATACTACACTTTGATCTTAACAAAAAACAAACTAAAATTATAATTTTTTGCAAATAGAAATCTTTTTTTTTTAATTTTCTTATCTTTTTATTTTTGCTGGGGATGAGGAATCCTACCAGATGCCAGACATTCAGAGACTCCAACCGATAGATCATTTTAAAATTCTAACCGTCCCTTTAAGTACAATTGTTTGTATCTCTCTTGCACTTGGTTCACCGAGTATATTCGCTAGGTAGTTTTTGAAATTCTTTTTAATGAGTGTGGTTGCTCCTATGATTACTGGAATGATGGCGATATTCCTGAGATTTCAGTTTCTTTTCATGTCGTACATAAGACCTTGGTATTTAGTTATCTTCTCCCTCTCAGTTCTGTTTAAGCCAACATCATTAGAGACACTGACTTCAACTAGGGTTGCTACTTTCTCCCTCTTGTCCCATATCACTATGTCAGGTTTAACAGCTCCGTTTTCTAGATATGTAGCTGTAGGAATTGCATAATCATAGTGGATGGAGTATAAATTATTTCCAACTGTTATTTCTGGTATATGTTCCCAGGACTTGCTGCTATACTCGATATTAAACTTTTACAGATGATCCAATGAAGATATTTACACACTATATTGTGTCGCATTGTATAATAGCCGTCCCCCAGCAGAATCTTACAATTCTTCAGATTACTGATAATAATAATAATGATTAATAATAATGTAATTCATTTACCGTAGCTATCCCTTTTAAATGTAATACTGTAATCTTACATTTATTACTCCTGGACAACTCCGTCCCCCAGCAGAACCTTACACATCTTCAGATTACTGCTAATAATAATAATAATAATGTAATTCATTTACCGGAGTTATCCCTTTTAAATGTAATACTGTAATCTTACATTTATTGCTCCTGGACAACTCCGAGTAGAACAAAACACAATGAAATTCTTGATGTCGGGTAATTCCGTTCCCTCTCCTGCTTTCGCAATAATATGAAGAGAAATGATGTTGATAATGAAAATAGTTTAAATGTAATACTGTAGTCTTACATTTATAACTCCTGGACAACTCCGTCCCCCAGCGGAACCTTACAAATCTTCAGATTACTGATGATGATGATGATGATGATGATGATGATGATGATGATGATGATGATGATGATGATGATGATGATGATGATGTAGTAGTAGTAGTAGTAGTAGTAGTAGTAGTAGTAGTAAAAAAAAGTTAAAAAAGTAATTCATTTACCGGAGCTATCCCTTTTAAATGTAATACTATAATCTTACATTTATTGCTCCTGGATAACTCGAGTAGAACAAAACACAATGATATTCTTGATCGTGGGTAATTCCGCCCCCCCCCACCACCACCACCACCTGCTTTCACAATAATATGAAGAAAAATGATGTTGATAATGATAACAGTTAGAAGAGATTAGTCCCGGATAATGCCAAGTAGATTAAAACAAAATACATGCTTAAATATTCTTTAGTTCTCGGAATTGAGTTATGTTTGAAAAAACTTCCATTTTAATTTTTCTCATTAGCCGTAATTTTTAATTGATTCAACAATTCATCCATAACTCACTTGGATGCCTATGTACTTCTTTCGACCCTCTCACTCTATGTTGATTTAACCACTCTCTACTATTTCTTAATGTCTTTGTGAGCATTTAGAGAAAGATCGACTCTCTCTCTCTCTCTCTTTCCATCTAATTTACATATGGTGTTCGTACACACCGTAAACACGTATGAAATCAATATGGAATAACTAGTGATAGTGATTGTGACCAAACGGGGCATGGTTAATCCAGTATATATATACATATATATAAAGTTAGGTTTGTATGTACAGGATTACTCCTAAATTAATTAACTGATCAGTATGTATTTTAGAACTCAACTGTTAAGCGTAAAGGGTTAAAATGTGGGCTATATTTAGTTTAGTTTAGTTTTATGCTGAGGGGATAAAAAGTGGGTGGAAGCTCTTCCTGAAAATTCAGATACCTCCTATTTTTGTGCAATTTTAACAATAGCTATTAGACATCAATTAATAAATATTCCCCAAATTTTAGTTCATTTAAAGTATTTTAAATGGTTTTTAAGGGTCATAATATGAGCACAACTTCCCATTTGAAAATTCAAATATTTCAGATTTGCATTGAATTTGATCCATAGTCATTAGACACCAATTAAGCAAGATTTACTGAATTTCAATTTCTTCTCAAGGCCCCTTAAGCTTAAGCCTTAAATTTTAGACATTTTCTAGAATCAAAATTATGTCATGGATTTTGATCCAAATTGGAAATAGGATTCTAGACATAAAGTTTAGTATCATTATATTTTGATTTTAATCTTGGTAAGGGAACATAAAAGTGGTGCAAAACTGTCCTGTTGAAGAATGAATTTTACCTATCCTGAGACGAGTATATATAATATATATATATTTATATAAAAGTTAGTATGTGTATATATTTATATATTTATCAGTACAGTATTCACTCCTAAACTAATTAACCGACCATTATGAATTTTGGAATATAGCTGCTGAGCGTAAGAGGTGATAATGTGAGCTATATTTAGTTAATACTATAGTTCTATGCAACTGGGGTAAAACGAAGTGTAAGAACTTTGTAAAAATTCTGATATCTCCGATTTTTGTGAAATTTTAATAATAGCTATTAGATATCAATGAATAAATATTCCCGAATTTCAGTTTCTTTGAAGTATTTTAAAGGTGTTTAGGGTTAAGGTTGGCATAATATGGGCATGACCACCCATTTGAAAATTCAAATATTTCAGATTGTCATTAAATTTGATCCATAGTCCTTAGACACCAATTAAGCAAGATTCCCTGAATTTCAATTTCTTCTCAATACTCCTGAAGCTTAAGCCTTAAATTTTAGAAAATTTCTAGAATCAAAATAATGTAATGGATTTTGATCAAAATTGGAATAAGGATTCTAGACATAAGATTTAGTAGCCCTATGTCTTGATTTTAATCTTGGTAAAGGGAGATAAAAGTGGGGCAAAACTGTTGTTTTGTACCCACCCTGGGACCGGTATTCTTCTAGTATATGTATATATAATTTCGGTTAGTATACTATGAGCGAAACGGTCTGGAAATTTTGATCAGAATTAGAATAAGGATTCTAGACATAAGGTTTGGTATAATTATATGTTCATTTTAATCTTTGTAAGGGTACATAAAAGTGGTGCCACACTGTTTTTTTTTCGGGGGGGGGGGAATTAATTTTATCTGCCCTGGGACGAGTATTCTTTTAGTTTTGTATAAAAATATGTTGCTGACGTCAGTATGTTTTTGATGACGCCATTAGTTGTGCGCAGGTATGTTAAAATTTAGTATTTTATAGTGTTCAAAATTTTTCCCAAACCAATAATACTATGGTTATTAGACTTTTCAGCGATATAAGTACTGACTTGTAAAAAATAAAACAATACTTTAAAACATATCTGATGACGTCAGTATATTTATGATGACATCATTAATTCTGCAGGCGACAAATATTTGTTTGACGTCTGTTCAACTCATGCTTTTTTTATAGCTACATAAATATTTTTGTTCAAATATCAAGTGCATGAAGATTTAGTTAGGGAAACTTTAGGGAAATTTAATCGTAAGATTTTGATCCTTTCATGTAACCTCCGTATATCTTCAGGTGCATCTTTGTGAACTTGAGAATCTTTATGTTGAACTAGGGAATCTTTATGGAATTTCGAACTTAACCATTATTTAATCCAGAGGGGTAGATTATTATCATCCCATCAGCCATGACATTTTTATTTTGAGTTAAATTTGCTGCTGATAACAAAGATGGCTTCCATCATAAAAATATTCTGAGTGGGATAAATTATATTTGAAAAGAAAGTGAAGCGAATTACAGTTTATTCTTCTTAACAACATGGATCAGCGTTAAAGAATGACACTCTGCATTGGGAAAAAAAATAGAATTGCCTTAATCTAGAAAAATTTCTCTTTCACTGACCGAGTACAGGAAAGGTGAAGTGTAGTATCAGAACGAATACTACACTTTTACATTTTGCTCCTAGCCAAAAGGTAAAGTTAGTGTCGCCCACTTGGGATAGTTTCTATTTACGTGCCTCACAACAAGGACAAAGTTAGATACAAGGTCTTTTTTAATATGGGAAAAATTAAGCTTCTCAAATAGGGGCATTCTGGATGAAAATAAAAATACCTATATAGTCACACCGGTACTCCCCGACAAATGAGGATGCCTCAGACAATAAACCTATCACCCTTACAAAAAGGAGGTAATGCCTAGAAGAATAGCCTCCTGGAAGCAAACAGATACTACACTTTAGAAAACCGAACTTCCATGAGGAGAGTTTCTTTCCAAGAGCACACAATACCATGGGACTGCTTCCCAGTTGACTGCAACATGGTTGTTTTCAAATTCAATGTTAACAAATTCTTGTTGAGTTGGCCTCGCAGATGATCAAATTCTGTCAAGTTTCAACCATTATCTCCAATTCTCAAGCTATTTGTCTCACCGTTCACCTGAAAACCCATTATCCTTGAGTGGCTTTTGGGCCTTGATAAGCGGTGACTCATTAATACAAAAACAAATTATTTATTTGCAATAAAAAGAGTAAACAAATCTTAAAGTGGTGGACAGTTTGAATCCTACCTATTCCAGGAACTTTCCAGGATCTTAGTGATTAAACGTATCCATACTACTAGCTATCATCCAGCTTCTAACAGCGGCCCCCAGAGAAACCCCGGCAAGCAACAAGGAAACACTTTTTTATCTCTCTCTCCTGCCCCTGTCCACTGGACATGCCAGCAAATACTATATTCTCCTGAAGATAGTTGCTGACAGACCTCCGGCAGCTCTAAGAACGTCCTACTTTCCTCTTCCTCTCTCGGACACTGTCCAAGTTTCTTTCTACCTATACCAAACGGTGTTGGTATAGGTAACCTTTGTGAATAAACCCTTTTCGTTGTTGTTATAAAGACGCTTTGTTAATTCATTTTGTGTCTGAAACCTAAGATAGGGACTACGTCCCCCTTCTTTACAGACTAGCCACCTTTTGTTCTGCAACTGGTCCTGAGAACGGCCAGAGCATCCCCGGCTTGACTGCATGTTTGACCTTGTTGAAGAGTTCCTTGGCTTTCACAAGGCGGGTCTCTTGCGCTTTGGCCAAGTAACTCTTTTATGAGAAATAGTGAAAATCCTCATTCAATGCTTTTCCTCTTTTTGCATCATAAAACAACCCTCTGTTGTTTTGTTTAATAACATTTGCCTTAATGAAAACATGCTGCCTAAATACACACATATACATACATATATAAATATTTAGTTCGTCACCGACAATCAGTCCGCCAGTGGCTTTTTTGTTGTTGT
>OY744550.1:14007110-14014610 GCA_963556195.1 Sepiola atlantica | reverse complement strand
AGCATTGAAGTCTCCCAGCAAAGCAACCTTATCCTTATGCTGAATTTTTGAGATTAAGCTACGCAAATCATTGTAAAGATCAGCTTTGCATTGATCTGAACTATTCATAGTAGGGGCATAACAGCTGATAAGTGTTGCGAATGTGTTGTTTTTTAGTGGAAGTCTTAGGGTCATAATACGATCTGAATGACTTACTGGGAGTGTTGGAAGTGATCTAGCAATTTCCGTCTTCACTGCAAACCCTACGCCAGATTGACGTGGTTCGTTTTCTGGTTTACCAGCCCAGAAAAACGTGTATCCACCTTTTACCTCACACAGCTGTGAGTGACCAGGCAGACGCGTCTCACTAAGGGCAGCAATATCTACATCATGTTTCCTTAATTCCATTGATACGAGGGCCGTTTTCCTTTCTAGTGACGCATCACTATCCTGCAATGTGCGCACATTCCAAGATCCAATGTTTAGTTTCATAAATTTCTTTGTTTTCTGACTGCTGTATTGGATAACTAGACAGCTGCAGTAGGCTGACAAGTCAAAGAAGGGCATGCAATGTTTAGGGCTCCTTTTATCGCCCCCTCCCTGAAATAGGGAAAGCAGTGCTGATCCTAGATAGGCCTGCTTTGTCACTGGTGGAGGACACGAACGGCACAATTGCCCAAAGGTTTGTGCCAGACGGCCATCACCCACCAGCCGCCACTGTGTAGAGTGCCAGCTAGAGACTTCCAGCAATATCCTTTGCCTGTCCCCGTCGCCTTTACTCTCTCGCCAGTGGACCCAGAAATACTCATGTCGATTTTAGAAAAGCTGCTAGAAAACCCACACGAATGATTTGATTTGAGTGGTGAAGGCTTGTGTAGGACCATCCACACTTTTTGGAATTGTTGATTGCACAAGATCGGTGCAAATGAGTGCCACAGAAAAAGTAAGCAACAACCCTCAGGTTATACATCAGAGTTTTCCATCTCCTAGACACCTGCCTTAACAAAGGCTTAGGGGGCATCTCTCCTAGTGGGTTAAACGCGCCCCCAGATACCAAACTGGAAATTTCCCTGATCCGGCGCCATATACATATCCATATATACACACATGTACATATACAGAGAGAGAGAGAGAGAGAGAGAGAGAGAGAGAGAGAGAGAGAGAGAGAGAGAGAGAGGGGTTGAGACAGACCACTACCTATATACATATATATATATACATATATATACATATATATATACATATATATATACATATATATATATACATATATATACATATATATATATGTATATATATGTATATATATATGCATATATATGTATATATATATATATATGTATATATATATGTGTGTATATATATATATATATAACCTAGTTTAAGCAAAAATGCCTAACTTTAAAATTCTTTCAACCGTAGCAACGAACAGTGAAAAAAATGTTTAAAAATAAAATTCAAGATGGCGGTAGTTTGTGATCGTAAAACAAATAAAATAACATAAAATCTGTGACTTCGAAATTCACACATTATCAATCAAAGTTAAGAAAATCAGACGACCTGGATAAAAAGGGAACAGCGTTTCTGCTGTGTGTTTTTCTTCCTTGCTTTATTTTTTATTTTTTAATCTGAAGAAAAAGAACAAGAACGAGACTAAGAATGCGAAAGAAAGTCAGCAAAAAAGAAGAAATAAAGAAAAGGGGGAAAGAAAGAAAAGAAATATAAAAAGAAAACGTTTTTCTTGCTTTTGCCTTTTTCTTTATTTCTTCTTTTTTTCTCGCTTTCTATCCTCTTCTTTTCCTTGTTTTTTTTTCTTTCATTTTTCTCTCATTTTTCTTTCTTGCTTTCTTTTTCTTTCGTTGTCGGTTTAGTTTTTCTTTCTTTTCTTTTCTTTCTTTTTCTTTGTCTTGCTTTTTTATTTTTTTATTTCTTTCTCCTTTCTATTTGTTTTTCTTTGACCCGTATTTCTTTTTTCTATCATTTTTCTTTCTTTTTCTTTATTAATTCCTTTTCTTTGTTTTTTTTTCTTTCTTTTGATTTTCATTTTTCTTTATTTCTTTATTGGCTTTCTTTCTTTTTTCTTTGTTTACTTTTTCTTTCTTTCTTTTCTTGTTTTCAATTTCTGTCTTTCTTTTCTTTCTTCTGTCTTTTATCATTGTTTTTTTCTTTGTTTTTTTTTCTTTGCCCTTATTCTTTCTTTTTTCCTTCATTTCTTCTTTCTTGCTTTCCTTTTTCTTTTTCTTTGTTTTTGTTTTTTCTTTATCTTCTTACTTTGCCTTATTTCTTTATTTCTTCTTTTTGCCTTGCTTTCTTGCTTTTTTCTTTGTTTTTTTTTTCATTCTTTTCTTTCTTTGTCCTTTCTCTTTTTTTCTTTTTTTTTCTTTTTCTCCTTTTTCTTTCTCTCTCATTTTTCTTTCTTTTTCCTCGTTTTTAATTTTTTTAATTTTGAAGTCTATTTCTAAAAGCTGTCCAGCACATGCCAGCATATAAACCGGGCGTTAAACTAATTAGGATTATTTTCTTTCTAGCTTTCTTTTTTTTCTCCCAGTTTTTCTTTCTTTTTCTTTCTTACCTACTGTAAACGATCGCTTGATTAGTCTGATCTGTTTCATGACGTCACCCATTTGAGGTTATGTAATACCGAAATGCCATGGTAATGGCAGAATCCTCAGAAAATGACCCCCAGTCTGTGGTAGAATGGGACCATAAATTGATGGTATCATTTAATGCTACCAAGACAAAGCTCCTTTGCGTTAACAATTATAAGAAACCTTTCCAACCACAGATTGCTATGGCTAATAGCACCCTACCCCAGAGTCCATCATTTAAAATCCTCGGGCTAACATTCACAGGTAATATGAATTTGAACAAATACATAGAAGACACTGCAAATGTGCATAATGGAGCTGATGTCAATAATGAATTGCTCCCTACCCCCGGTGATAATGGCTGCCCACACTAGTTGAAGTGCCAACAACTTGTGTGCTGTGCCTGCGGTAGAAAGGGGACAGTGAATATTCTGGAACAACGTGTCCAGTTATGCAAATGATTCGTTCTGCTGACCAATCACTGACATTTTGGACTCAATATAAGCAGAAGGTGTATCTCGTTTATTCAGTCGGTTAGTTTGCTGACTAGCCTACCGCTCAGTTCCAAACGGTTTCCATTCTAAGTTAGTCTTTCTCTACTCTATCATTATTTTCAGGGAAGCTGCTTGACTGAGCTTAAATCTTCCATGAACAGTTTTGTTCATAAGAACTTTGATAACCAGTGATTCATTAGTGCATAAAGACGACATGTTTTTAAAATTCTTAATTTTGTTTGAAAACCGGATGTGTCAAGTCCTTCAATTCTACACTGACATGACAGACATGCATGTTTTGCATTTGAGAGCTGGGTGTTCACAGAGGAGGAAAAGGTTGAAGAAGAGGGTGCGGACTTCTTAGGTGACTCTTTGCAGGTGTAATCAATATTTTAATGATGATTAATATACACGTCAGTGCATGGAGTCGTTTGACTGCCGAGATTGGACCCATTACGTCATGGGTAGAATCAACAATACCTGAGGCGTTATTTTTTAACTTTTTTATTTCGACATTCTGACTCTGCTCTAAGAGAACAGAGAGAGAAAAAAGCGTGACTCGTCAATCATTACGGATAACCCTAACCCTAACCTGTCTTATATATCTATACATAACAAATAAACAAACCCAACAATATTACAATACCCGTCAATGCCGGGTTTCTCAACTTTTCTTGAATTTTATGACCAACATTAGAAGTTAAGGACAGCTATTAAATATTTTTCATCCATTTTTTTTGTTTGTTTTATAATTATTCAGGTTTATGATGATGATCGATATCGGTTAGGAAATAACTGGAACACTATAGCAAAAAAAACAACCCCCCCCCCCCCTCAAAAAAAAAGAAAAAATGCAATTGTCTAGTGCCGGGTTTCTCAACTTTTCTTGAATTTTATAACTAACATTAGAAGTTAAGAATACCCATCAAATATTTTTCAGCCGTTTTTTTTTATCTAAAACATAAAATAAAATTATTTGATTCAGTTTCTAGAATTTCAAACTCCAGTTAAATAGAAATAACAAAAATGTACCATCAGTTTTTTTTTTTAGATATTTAACTGTATCCTTCAAACTCACCCAAAAACCTAATTCTACCATAACATTAAACCTAGCCCTAACCCCTAAACTTAACTCTAACCAAGGGCTATAGAAAAAACGGAAGAGATCATTCCCCACTAGATTGTGAAGTCGATTTTGTACTCTGTCAAATCAAGAAAGAGTGGCCACAGTGCTCCATCTTAGGGCGTATCTGACTCTTAAACATAAACCTACATATAACCCTCATCCACTAACCATAAACCTTAGCTCTTTCCTGACCATACCCTACTCTAACTTACGTCTAACCTCAACTTTAACCCTACCCTCCTAGCCGTAATGCTCACATCCAACCACATTGTATTTATTTTATTATTTTTAACCCTAACCCTAACTATAACTCTTACCTAACCCTAACCTGTAATCCTAACCCTAACACCTAACTTCCCACCTGATACTAATCTGTAACCCTAACTCTGACTCATAAACATAAATGTTCTCTGAACCAGTCAGGTATTTCCTGCACTAGTAGAATGATCCAACCATTTTCCCAGCATCCTTATCAGCAGATTCGATATAATATTTCTGAATTGTTTTAGATGAGAATTGAGAATTTTGCGCAAGGACCCGTGGCGTAACAGATAAAGTACTAAGTGATAATCAGTTCTAAATGACAGTCTTCAGAAGGCTGAAGGTTCAATCCTCAGTGCGGGCGATACTAGGAATTGCAAATTACTGATGACTGACGGAACGAGAGCATGCTACCCCCATGGATTAAATAACGGCTTCTGTTTGAAATCCCGTGCAGATTCCAGATTTCGACAAGATACACCTGAGAAGGTCGGAGGTTACATCGGCCGAAACGTTGCAAGAATAACACTCAAGATAATGCAACTTATACAGATTGGATATGTCTTCCATTTTAGAAGTTTAAAATTATCCTTTTTTTGCTTGTTTATATCTACCAAATTGAAAATGGACAGGTAACGGTAGTATGATTTTTAACAAAACCCTAACATCGGCAACCCAATTTTATTTATTTATCTATCTTTGTAGTTTTACTTATGTGCGTACACTCGAATAATGCGCAGTGGGCGTCATTTTTTGGATTGTTGGTTTTATCCTTCGTGACTGTATCCCAAAAAATGTTTTTCACCAGGAATTTTATGAGAAAAAATGTCTACAAAGGTGTGTTTCTATGTGTGTGCATGTGTGTGTGTGTGTGTAAGAGAGAGAGAGAAAGGGAGGAATAAATAGAGGGCATAGGTATATGTATGCGTGGGTGCATATGTGTCGTTGATATATGGGCTTATCATGGGTCAGTGTGTGTATGTCTAGTTAAGCATTTACCTTTGTGATAGGGGTGTAATCAAGTGTGTGTGTCAGCATGTGTATGTGAGTGTGTGTATTGCTTCATACATAAAGGCATGAAAATAGGCATATATGTGTATATATATATAATGTATATAATGTATACCCACTCATCCACCTAATCGCTTGCCCTATTTCATACAAGTACATTTGCCCCCATCTAGTAGGCTATCAGAAATCAATTTATCCTTGCTTACACCACGAAATTATTTATGATATGTATTAGCATGAAGACAAACGATTAGAAATCTTTAACACGTGTAACGTATTTATTAAAATCAGTTTTTAAAAAGAAATCAATATTTTAAAAGCTATACAATTGACTCTTTGAACCACGATTGTTTGTATATATATATATATATATATATATATATATATATATATATATATATAATATTTATAAATAAATATTAAATTATTAATACCTACAGACGCTAGCGTTTCAAGCTTATTGCTCTCATCAGTGCAGGAAAGTAACAATTTCAGACGGTCAGGAGGCGCAAACCCGGTTCACAGAGTCAGCCTAGATTCTGTAAGCAGTCACCATATCCACTCGGTCAACGAAAACTGTCATGTAATTAAGGGAAATTAAGATCTATATGTACCTAATATATAATCGAATTATGGATTTAGGTACAATAGATAGGTCAGCGGGTTCAATAATATGAGACATTAATTCTTGGATTATTTAAATAAAATAAAAATGGGATAATTCTGATGTAGATAATAAAGTAGTTTCGGTTACAGACGGACATACACACAATCTTCATTATAATAATATATATATTTCCTTTACAACTCGTCTTCTTCTTTTTTTCTCTTCCCCTGTCAATTATATTTCCTTATTCATTTGTAATAATATATCTGATGTGAAAACATCTTTTATCTTTTAGTTCTGCTATATATACTGAAACGTCAGATGGAATGTATGATGCTTTTTTTCGCATAAAAATATTTCCTAGTCATCTTTATAACATTGCCACATATGTTCTCGCGCCAGCCGTTTATCATTTCGTTCTTAGTGATAACGGCCGAGGGCTTTCTCTGAAATTTGAGTGAGAATAAGTATTTTCCTTAATATTTTGGCAGTGCCGTAGTTTGTATGGGGTCAATCCTTCCTTTGCTTTCAATTTTCTTTGTCTTTTTCCATATTTTTCGGAACTGTTCCTAGTGCTCTTACAGTTATCGGTATTACAGTAATTTTCATTTTCCACATTCTCTTGAGATTTTGACTTTTTCTATCTCTTTCAGCTTCACCCTGTGATCTGCTATATGCTAAGGGTATCTCTCTCTCTGATTCATTCTTTCTCTCTCTCTCTCCCCTCCCCTCACTCCCCTCCCCTCCCTCTCTCTCTCTCTCTCTCTCTCTCTCTCTCTCTCTCTCTCTCTCTCTCTCTCTCTTACACAAGTATTTGATCTCTGTCTCTTTTTTCTATGTTCAATAAAAACTCTTTAAAACCCAACCGGCGTCCACGTGGTTCTCGATCAATAAGTGACGAAACCTGGATGCACAGGTGTATGATGATGTACACCGCGATGGTAAGCAGTATCTAACATTATCTTTCGAGTGTAGTGTGCTGTACATATTCATTAGTTCTCTGATTCTTTGGTCCAGATTCGTAATTTCTTCTTTTGTCCAGTTTATGAAGGGACCAGATTATCTTCCAATAGATAAGGGGTAAGGGGTATATAATAGTATTTTTCTTATATATCTACTCAGGTAATCACAGCTCTATTAGTTCAATACTTTTAATTGTGTTTTGAACACAGCGTCATTTTATTTCAACTGAGCTATAGTTGGTCAGTGTCAGTTAGTTGTGTAGGTTGGTTTCTGCACTCGAGGATTTTTTCATAATATGCCAGATATTTTCATGTGTGGTGTAGTTTGTATGGTGCCAATCCTTTCTTTAATCCCTAGTGCTTATAGTCGTTTTTCCAGGTTTTTGGAACTGTTTCTAGTGCTCCTACCATTATTGGTATTACAATATTTCTTTTCATATCCCTTTAATCCTTTCATCTCTCTAACAAGTTC
>OY744550.1:13994610-14002110 GCA_963556195.1 Sepiola atlantica | reverse complement strand
ATAATCCCACGTCCATATATTTAAAGCCTTTGCGACAATACATAATTTATTTTACTCTAGCTACAGCATGAAAGGCATTAACCCTAACCCTCCTTTTTTTTTTGGGGGGGGGGGGTAATGTTCGTTCGTCATGATATCATCCTCTCAGTCATTACCTTCTTCTTTGGAGGTTAGTGTATGCAGTTCGTTCATCATGATATCATCCCCCAGCCTAGCAACAATATGCAACCGGAGGGAGCATATATTTGCCACGAATTTGTTCATATGAATTTACTATTTACTAATAATGATGGTCCGGTAAAAGGGTTAATCCAGCAAAACTCTGGAACCAAGGATGTCGGCAGATCAGCGTTGCACCTGTGATTCTAGTATGTTTTTAACCGATGTGCCGTCTGACCTTCTTTCAGAGAGGTAAATAAGAGAACAGTAATCCGAAAGAAAAAAGAAAAGCAATGCAAATAAGTGTACAGAACTATCTGTCTGTGGAACACAGTACTACGGGACTGCTTCCCAGCTGGCTATAACATAGTCGTTTTCAAGTCCAATGTAAACAAATCCTTGTTGAGCCGTCCTCTTAAATAGTGACTTTCTGACCAGTTACAACCATCGTTACTAATCCGCTCGGTGTTTCATCATCTATCTTTCAAACTCAATGACCCTTATCCTTGAGTGGCCTACGGTTCTTGATAGGCGGTGACTCGTTTGCAAAAAAAAAAAAAAGAAAAGAATAGTTCTTCGGTTGATAAGTAACAGTGAGCGTCTTTATTTACATCCGGGTTCATTCGATCCGAGTTTTCAGATTGGCTGTTTTATTTCCTTCGCTCTTATCATCTGCCTTTTCAAAGATAACCTTTGACAGAGAATTGGGATGGGGAGGAGGGGGGGTCGAGTAGTTCAATTAACTGATAACTTACTTTACTTTATATGATTTGGTTTGTTTGTTCTACTGTGTGTCAACACTTTTAATAGTTGCTGAAATACGGCATCTATTTTAAACGATTCATTGTACACAACTAGTCGAACACAAGCTGCTGTTTGACCCGTAGCTGCCAGGAATTGATGAGTTCATAACATAGGTTTGAAAATGCTATTTCAAACTTACGCATGACAGACCAACGACAATGTTACTTATAATTTAAGAATAACAGACCTACGAAAATGCTGTCCAACTTAAGCATGACAGACTGACAAAGATTATTTGAAACTTAAGAAAGACACACTAACGAAACATTCTATTTCAAACTTAATCATTACAGACCGAATTGTTTTTATTATTTAAGAATGACAGACTAACGAAAATGCTGTCAAGCTTGAACATAATATGATAGCCACAATGTTTACAGAGATATTCAGATTACCTAGATTGCCTGAAGTTTTTTTTATCTATACCAGAGATGGAATGTCAGTTTTACAAAGAACTTCAAGCAATCTAGGTAGTCTGAATATCTCTTGAAGTATGGTGGCTATCAATATGCCAGCATCAGCTGCTTCACTACGATGATAATGGATTTTTTGGCGAACGGTCAAATTTAAGCATTAACGATCAGCGAAAATGTTATTTTAAACTTAAGCATGACAAAAATGCTATTTAATATTTAAGCATGACACACTGACGAAAATATTATTTCAAACCTCCTTAGCTCACTCCCTCTCTCAGACTGTTGATTTTCCGACCCGCATCCCCGATCGTGTGGATCAACAAGCCTCACTTCTAGACCTCTTCTTGACCTCAATACCCGAGGCTTGTGTGACGAAAGCTCATAGCCCACTCGGGAATGCTGATCACATTGTGCTAATGATACATATCACACTAAAAAGTCGTCCAAAAGCTGATGAACCGTTGCTCAAAACAACAAGATACTACGAGCAAGCTGATTTTGAGTCAATCAGAGACCACATCAGTGACGCCCCATGGCGGGAAACCTTCTTACTCCCTGCCAACCAGTGTGCAAACGAATTAACTGAATGGGTCAAAGCAGGCATTGAAGCCTATGTCCCCATGCGAAAATTCTTTAGCAAGCCCCACTCTCCTCAATGGTTCACTTCGGAATGTGCAGCTGCCATTTCTGAGAGGCAACAAGCATTCCGTAAATTCGGCCGCAATAAGTCAGCTACTAATAGGCATAAATTTATAGAGTCAAGAAACAATTGCAAGGCTGTGATAGGCGAAGCGAAGAGAAGGTATAATGAGTTAACAAAAAAACGCATCCAGTCACAGAAACTAGGTACTCGCGATTTCTGGAAAATCTACAATAGTGTAGTGAATAATGGTCAATCTACGATTCCCCCACTTTCAAACCACAATGATGTCGTTTGCACGGCCACTGATAAGGCTGAACTACTCGCACAGCGTTTCGCTTCTAACTCTACTTTAGACTCGGGTAACCACCCTCTCCCTGAATTACCATTGCGGACTGAAGCCACACTTGATAACCTGGTCATCACCCCATCCCAGGTCAGAGACATTATAAAAAGCCTTGACACCTCTAAAGCTTGTGGGCCTGATCTTATACCTGTAATAGCAATAAAGAAATGCTCTGCTGAACTGGCCCCTGTTCTCTCCAAACTCTACAACAAATGCCTAGCTGAATCTTGCTTCCCCGATAGCTGGAAAATTGCCTCTGTGGTACCAGTCTACAAGAATACTGGGAATAGAACCGACCCTCAGAACTACCGCCCAATCAGTCTACTGCCGATCTTTGCCAAAATCTTTGAGTCCTTAATCAATCTAGCGATAGTACGTCACTTAGTTAATGCTAAACTTCTATCCGACCGCCAGTATGGGTTTAGACAAGCACGATCTACTGCAGACATCCTAACGGTCATCTCTGAACGCATGTATCATACTCTCGACAAGGCAGGTGAAGCTAGGGCAGTAGCGCTTGATATATCCAAGGCCTTTGACAAGGTATGGCATAAAGGGCTTCTCCTGAAAATACGCTCATACGGTATTACTGGGCAACTACTTAATATAATTAGATCCTTCCTAAACAAAAGAAAAATCCAGGTTGTCCTCGATGGCCGTTCATCTAAACAACATGACATAAATGCTGGTGTGCCCCAGGGATCTATTCTTGGACCTTTGTTGTTCCTGATCTATATAAACGATCTCCCTGATGACATAGTGTCTGAGATCGGTTTATTTGCTGACGACACCACGCTTTACTCTCGCCATGTTGGCAAAACGGACGCGATCATATCTGAGGCAATGGCTGCATCCTTAGAAAATGACCTCCAGGCTGTAGTGGATTGGGGCCATAAATGGTTGGTGACTTTTAATGCCGCAAAGACAAAGCTCCTTTCCTTCAACAACTACAAGAAGCCTCTCCAACCACCGATTGCCATGGCAAATAACACCCTACCTGAGAGTTCATCATTCAAACTCCTTGGCCTAACCTTCACAGGTAACATGAATTGGAACACATACATTGAAGACATTGCCAAGGCTGCCGCAAAGAAGGTTGGCTCCCTCTACCGTGCTAGTGGACTCCTTACACCTGACATTATCCTGTATCTCTACAAAGCCACCATTCGCCCATGCATGGAGTATTGTTGCCACATCTGGGCTGGTGCATCATCTACTAGTCTCTCCCTCCTTGACAAAGTCCAAAAAAGAGTAGTCAACCTAATAGGTCCCTCACTGTCAGCTAAGCTCCAGCCCCTGTCCCATCGCCGCAATGTAGCATCCTTGTGTTTGTTTTACAAATACTTCAATGGATTATGCTCCGATGAGTGTGCTGCTCTGGTACCCCCTCGACGTAAATTCACTAGACTAACTCGACATTCTACTAAATCTCATTCATTCACTGTGGAGGTCCCCAGATGCCGGAGAGCATTCTACTCAAATAGCTTCTTTCCTCGTGCTGCTGGCCTCTGGAACTCCCTCCCTGCCCCCTGTTTCCCCGACAGTACTGACATGCAGAAATTTAAAACTAATGTAAACAGACACCTCGCTGCTCAGATCCCAATTTAAGCTGAACCACCAATCCTTCCCCCCCTTTTTCCTTTTTTCTCAGTAGCCCCTTACGTTTACAGTGGCGTCCTGCCTTGTTTGGGGTGAACCATGTAAAAAAAAAAAAAAAAAAAAAAAAAAGCATGAAAAATCAACTTTAATGCTATTTTTAACTTCAGCGTGACAAACCAACGAAATGCCATTTAATATTTAAGCATGACAGACCGACGAAATCTTCATTTAGAACTTAAGCATGCCAGATCAACTAAAATACAATTTAATATTTAAGTATTACAGACTGACGAAAATGCTAATTAAAATGTAACCATGACAGACCAACAAAAATGCTATTTCAAACTTAAGCATGACAAGTTTGTAATCCCCAAAGCTGCGTGGTCACGTTTACACAGCTCATCCCAAGAAAGCTTCAGTCTTCCAGCCTGCCGACTTGATGTGATGTTTCTGATCCGGGAGATCCAGCTGGAGCTTCGCTCAACATGGCCAAGCCATCTCATCCTTCCCAGCTTAAGGACATCAGTTATTTCCCGTATACCAAGCCTAGAGAGAAGAGTCTCGAAGAGAGTGTCGTTTTCCGGCCTGACATGACAGATCCATCTAATCATGGCTCCTTCGTTACACTGCAGTCTCTTGAAAGTGTTCGTCGATGCAGCCCATGTTTCAGAGTCATAAGGCATAACACCCCTCACACAGCTGGTGCACACCTGTCCTCTAGTTGTGATCGCCAGATGCTTATTTATCATAATGGGTAGGAGTTCTCTAAAGCCCCTTCAGGCAGACTCGCCACGGGCAATAGAAGCAGTCTCACAACCACCATCGGCTGAAAGGGAGTCGCCCAGGTAGCAGAACTCAGCTACAGCTTCCAGTTTACTATCCCCAACCATGAACTCTTTATTTAATCCACAGGGGTAGCTTGTTCTCGTTCTGTCAGCCATAATCGGGTAGAAGTCTTAAGTAATTCGTAATTGTATTCTTAGTATCGCCCGCACTGAGGATTGAACCTCTAACCTTTATACTTAGCACTTTATCTGTTATGCCGTGGGTCTGAAACATAATATTAAGCATGACAGACGAACAAAAATGCTATATCAAACATAAGCATGACAGACCAACGAAATGTTATTTCAAACATAAGCATGACAGACTAATAGACGGACAGGATCTTCTATTGAAATGCTTAAACACATATAAAATAAGATGCGACTATTCAATCTGTGTGTTGAAGAGTCAATGTTTTAAGGAAAAAATGGAAATGAAAATAAAATTGATTTAAAAAAAAAAAAGATAAAATTAAAAAATAAAATATTTTATTTATTCTTGTTTTTTTTTCTTTATTTGACCTGCATACAGTGAACTTAACTGTTGGTTCATTGGTTAAGTGGTGAAAACGACACCAGCTAAAAGTGGTCCCTGTTTGTAGGCGCAGGTTCGAATCCTGTAGAGATCTCATTTTAATCTTTGTGAATCTTCTATGTTCCAAGCCTCCTAAGTAACTTAACCATTTCATTTAATAATGACATTACATACGCGAAACAGGTGTGTCTATCAAAACGCTGCATCTAACATATAATGTTGTCTTGTCGGATTTTTTTATGTCAATCCCAAATAGCATATCAGCTGGCAAATCAAATGTTTGCTTCTAACTAACAAATTTTTATTTGTTATTGTTGTACCATGTTATTGGCAATATAATAACGTACTTTGCTGTAATTTATTTTAATATTATTTATCCAGCCCAGTCGAATGCTAATATGGAACATCTTTAAATAATCACCTTAAAATTACAGTAATTACAATTTTCATTTAATAATGGCATTTTTGTTTCATTTTACTTCAGTCGAAGTTCTCTGGGCTAACACTTGATCTCTTTGTGAGATACATAGATATTCGAGTATTCTATTAAAGTTCTCTTTACCTGTCAAACATTGAGTTAGTAAAGAAGTGAAGAACATTAATTTTCCTCTCTCCAATTGACCAGTAAACTCTGGTATAGTATATCTTTCTTGTGGTCTCTTGGTTTTACCGGATTCCAGGACAAGAATTCATCTTGTCTGGTGGAGTATCCAGCTAAGTGTTGTTACTTAAGATAACACTACTTGGAGAAGGTGCAGCATTCCTCGTATGGCCCAGTGTGGGTTAGCCATACCGAGGAGATCTCATTTGGGCTTGGAATACTATGTTATTTTGAATATGTAGTCAGGGTTTACTTGTAAGGTGAAGTATCCTCGTGTCAGGTTGTTCTGACAAACCCTTGTACAGAGAGATCGAAGACATTCGAAGATGGTGTCTAGTAGGTAATTCAAACTCCTGCATTATGTATGCAAACATGAGTGTCCACCAAAATGAAGCGTTATTCATAACCTATATCTTTATAACAAAGATGAACGTCCGTGTGTCTGTGAATCTGCCTGTATGTCTATAGGAATGAAAACTACTGGACAGATTTTTGTGAAATCTGGAACATAGACAGTAGACATAAAATAGAGACTAATGCTTGATTTATTTTTGAATAGCATGGCTACTCAGCGTTACCCGGGGGGGGGGGGAATGAACAACAAAATAGAAGAGTTAAAGTGTGTGTGTAACATCTTTCTTTTAAAACCTCTGTTTCTCCCCCTTTCCATCTCTCTCTCTCTCTCTCTCTCTCTCTCTCTCTCTCTCTCTCCAACACTCTATCTCTCTCTACCCCTCCCCCTCTCGATGACATAATTACATTTTCGAATGTCAAGATAAACTGTACCATTTCACACCAATAAAAAAAAATGCTTTAAATGCCGACTCTTTCCTGAATAATTTTGTGGGTGTGCCTTGTGTGGTTTCTGACTTTCATGTGGACACACACGCACAGACAGACAGGCACAAACACACACACACACACACACACAGACAACTGTTTTTTTTTATATAATAGATGGTAGAATAAGTGATAGAACTTCCCTTTTAAAATAAAGTGATTCATGGATTCAAAAACTACTGAACAGATTTTTAAGACATTTAAGTTATAGGGAGCATGATGAGCTATTTTTATTTATTTTTATGGGAGTAAAAGGGGTAGAACCTACCCCCCACCGCACCCACAAATAAATGTACCTATAGGTTCAAGAACTACTAGACAGATGTTAAGGAAATTCGGAATATAGTACTACAAACACCGCTGTAAACATATGAATTGATTAGAAATAAATTTAAAGACGAGACTGCGATTAGAACAGAAAACGTGTCAATAATCTTACTTAAACTATTTATTCATCTCAAAATTACAATTGCAATTTAAACGATGTGGCACAATGCCGAAAAGGGGGGGGGAGGGGGTCGAGGGTAGTCTACTTAGTCTATTCCCTATGCTAGTATCTGTCACCACAATACCGCATTCACTCTATGGGCTTAATCTATTTAAAATTCACCAAATGATTATTTACAATGCGTTTTAAACGTAAGAGTCTTTTGGTTATATACAAATAGTCTCTGAAAAAGTGAATGGTATTTACAAAAGTGTTTTTTTGTTTTTTTGTGTGATTTTTTTTTTTTTT
>OY744550.1:13959610-13989610 GCA_963556195.1 Sepiola atlantica | reverse complement strand
CAAACCATGTTTCGAACGTCGAATTTGCCATTGGGTCATAACGAAATTCCGTTATTGTTTGTGAAATAAAATCTGTAGAGGTCCTAAGATTTGTTTCTGAAATCGACGATGTGGGTGTGGAAAATCTCTCCGAAAATAATTCCATTAACCGTAACTGTTGTTCCAGTAATCGCTGAATTGTACTATCCATTTTTTTTTTCTTTTGAAAAAATTGTAAATTTATCTCGTCGCCGTCGCCACTTTTGTAAACCTCGTAATTTAGGTTTACTCAATAATATTTGATAAAGAAAAATGGATGAAATATCAACAGTAACTGCTATTTCAAACTTAAGTGTGACAGACCGAGGAAAATGCTATTTGAACTTAAGTGTGACAGACCGAGACAAATACTATTTAAAACTTAAGTGTGACAGACCAAGAAAAATGCTATTTCAAACTTAAGTGTGACAGACTGAGGAAAATGCTATTTCAAACTTAAGTGTGACAGACCGAAGAAAAATACTATTTGAAACTTAAGTGTGACAGACCGACGAAAAATGCTATTTCAAACTTAAGTGTGACAGACTGAGGAAAATGCTATTTCAAACTTAAGTGTGACAGACCAAGAAAAAAACTATTTCAAACTTAACTGTGAGAGACCGACGAAAATGCTATTTCAAACTTAAGTGTGCTGACACACTGATGAAAATGCTATTTCAAATTTAAGTGTGACAGACCGAGAAAAATGCTATTTCAAAGTTAAGTATGACAGACCGTGAAAAATACTATTTCACACTTAAGTGTGACAGACACAGGAAAATGCTATTTCAAATTTAAATGTGACAGACCGACGAAAATGATATTTCAAATTTAAGTGTGACAGACTGATGAAAATGCTATTTCTAAATTTAAGCGTGACAGACTGATGAAAATGCTATTTCGAACTTAAGTGGACTGACAGACTGATGAAAATGCTATTTCATATTTAAGCGTGACAGACTAATGAAAATAATATTTAAAACTTTAGCGTGGTGACATTCCGACGAAAATGCTATTTCAAACTTAATCATCACACATGGACGAAAATGCTGTTTCATACTTAAGCTTGATAAACCAACAAGCATTTCGCTTCAAATTGAAAGCCTGACAGACCGACCAACCACAAGAGGCCGTGTAGATGCTTGTACAATAATCTACTATTTAAACAAACATGACCCAATTTTGAAGATGCATGTACAATGATCTACTATTTAAACAAACATGACCCAATTTTGAAAATGCATGTATAATGATCTACAATTTAAACAAACATGACCCAATTTTGAAAATGCATGTACAATGATCTACTATTTAAACAAACATGCCCCAATTTTGAAGATGCATGTACAATGATCTACAATTTAAACAAACATGACCCAATTTTGAAGATGCATGTACAATTATCTACAATTAAAACAAACATGACCCAATTTTGAAGATGCATGTATAATGATCTACAATTTAAACAAACATGACCCAATTTTGAAGATGCATGTACAATGATCTACTATTTAAACAAACATGACCCAATTTTGAAAATGCATGTATAATGATCTACAATTTAAACAAACATGACCCAATTTTGAAGATGCATGTACAATGATCTACAATTTAAACAAACATGCCCCAATTTTGAAGATGCATGTACAATGATCTACTATTTAAACAAACATGACCCAATTTTGAAGATGCATGTACAATGATCTACTATTTAAACAAACATGACCCAATTTTGAAAATGCATGTATAATGATCTACAACTTAAACAAACATGACCCAATTTTGAAGATGCATGTACAATGATCTACAATTAAAACAAACATGCCCCAATTTTGAAGATGCATTTACAATGATCTCTCATTTAAACAAACATGACCCAATTTTGAAGATGCATTTACAATGATCTCTCATTTAAACAAACATGACCCAATTGTGAAGATGCATTTACAATGATCTCTCATTTAAACAAACATGACCCAATTGTGAAGATGCATGTACAATGATCTACTATTTAAACAAACATGACCCAATTTTGAAGAACGCATGCCTAAAATTCCTAAAATCGCAAACAGCACACTGTTTTAATATTCCAGTTCAAAACAAACATTGATTGCTTAATGTATATCAGATATAGTCGAGGGAGGCTAACTACATACTGTAGCTGTACAAAAGTGCTTTGCGACGCATCACTTAGTGCTGGGTACATGGGGACCAGCCGAGGACGCCACGGCGGGCTATCTCGGAAAAGTACTATCCCTTTGCATGAACCCGTCAGCCTCTCTATAGTGAATGACCGTCCCTATGTGGTCAAGAGTCACACCTTTCATGAGGTAACTGTGTTAATGTGCATGGGCATAGTTAGAACACGGAAGATCTAGTTAGGTATGTGTATATGTTTATATATTTTTATCTACAGGATTCACTCCTATACTAATTAACCGATCATTATGAATTTCGGAACACACAATTTATTTTTTGAGTTACCGACGTTCTTTGTTTACACAAGTTACTTAATATTTACGAATGCCGTCATTCTAGACCGACTTTTAATTTTAAACCATTTTATTAGTAACAAGCTATTTCGGCTGTGGTGTGTTTTACTTTTGTCAACATTTGTAAACAAATTAATGCAGCATCAAAACATTTATAGTATGAGTTTGTCCAGGAAGAAGTGTTATTCTAGTATATGTATATCACCCTGTTTATGTGCATGAGCATAGTCAGAACACGGCTGATCTAGAGGAATCTAACCTAGATAAAAGAAAAATTATTCTATCCTTTATGGGCAGTTGTAGTTCCTGTGGCAATCATCGACAAATGGATGCTTTGGCAGAATGAACATGGCAGCATCAGAGAAGATCATCCTGCATGGCAACCGGAAGATAGATGCATTGCTCCGGTTAGCGGGGAATCGTAATGCATCTATTGGAGTGGTGCACATAGATATCATCAGTATATATATATATATATATATATATATAAACTCTCCTCAGACTATTGTCTTTATCAACATCATTTACTTCATGTTATTGTGAAATGGAGGGGGGGGGGGGCAGAAATTAGGAATTAACCGAGACCGTTTGATGTACTTGGTGTTGTCAGAGATAAAAAAATTTGTAAGATTACTTTTGGTAACCTTGATAAAAAAAAATTATTTTATCCTATATGGGCAGTTGTAGTTCCTGTGGTAATGGATGCTTTGGCAGAGTGAATATGGCAGCATCGGAGAAGATCATTGTGCATGGCAAATGAAAGATGCATTGCTCCAGTTAGCGGGGAATCGTAATGCATCTACTGGAGTGGTGCCCATAGATATCGTCAGTCATCAAAAGATTCATATGACAGTTCAAACCAACCTATCTCTCACCAAGTCTTTATTTATCCCTCTTTCCCCCAGGTCCGTTTTTATCAATTCCTCTTATGTTTTCCTTAGCTTTCCCCTATGAACTGGACCAGCTACCTTAAATTTTCTACATCTACTAACCCAAGAACTCTCATCCATTCTTTCAACGTGGCCAAACCATCAAAGTCTCCTGCTCTGCACACATCTCCCAATACTGTCCAGATTTAATCTTCCTCGGAGTTCATCAGAACTAAGCCTGTCTTTAAGACTCACATTACACATCCATCGTATCATTCTCATAGCATTTCTCTCCATGCAACGCATGTCCTCAAACCTTATAGATTGATTGAGATATAATGTTAGCTCTCTACTACGTCCATACAGGTTCCAATTATATGTTCGGACATGCGTAGATTTAAGCAGGTCATCTAAATAAGGAGTACAGTGAGCAAAGATAGCGTGTGACCGTATTTGTACTTACATCTGAACATAGAAAAGCAAAGAAGAATCGTATGTATTCGTCGATGATAATTTGTAGATATTTGTTTCAGATTTTAGATTAAATAGAGCTCTTAAAATACATGCTCAAGCTCTCAAAATGTTGTGTAGTCTTTACTAGGGTTCCCAGTTCGGGTTTGAAAAACCTTGGTTTTATTTGAATTCAAATTTGACAGCCCTTTGTTATAAGTATCACATCCTCAACTAGTGATGGGACGATTCCACTATTTTTCATGATTCCGATACAATTATCGATTCCAATTCCTAAATCGTCTAATCGCCTAAAAAAGTAAAATTTCATTTTTTTTTAGGGGGGGGGGGAGGGGGAATAATGTAGCAGAAAGCTTTCATCTACTTTTAAATATAGTGTGACATATGAGCGCACTTTAGAAAAAAAAATCGTTAAAAATGAAACGCCAATATTTAAAAAAAAAAACAAAAAAAAACAAGAGCGAACACACAGACACAAAGAAACTCATCGATCCTACGTTAATTTAACATGCCCATTCCCGTATAATGAGCAGCAGCGTAAACTCCCTTCCATGATAAACAGATATGTGCAAGCGAGAAGCTTGTGCATTTCAAATTACGAAAAAAAACAACGTCTAAGATGGACAGAAGGAAAAAGAAAAAATAACAGATAAATGAAGACGCCAAAATCAGGAAAAACGAAGAAAGTAGCTAGTTCCTGAAAAGACCTCCACCAAGCAAGGTGTAAAAAAAATGGCTCTCTCTTCCCGAAAGGCCTAAGAATGATCGTTGAAAGCAATAAAGCAACGATATGAAAATACATGTTGAACCGGTTCAATCTCGGCAGAACATAAACAAAGCCGAAAGCAACGATACGAAAGAAATATATGTGAAGCTGATGATCTACTGACATCAAACGCTAAGCGGCGAATATTCCGGATAAAGTGACTCAGTGGAATAAACCAAAAAAAAACGAAAGATTCTACCATGAAAGAATTTGAGATTACATCAACATGAAAGCACAAATGACATTTCTGAGATGAAGCGAAACAAACAATTCTTTTCTTTTTCTTTTCTTGTTCCTATTTAAGCCCCTTTTACCCCATGACAAGAATTCATTAGTTATTTCAATAAATGCTATATGCATTTAGAAATTTGTCATGTATGTTATTTCTACATGTTGTCATTTCCGTAAATATTCTTTTTATAAATGTTAATATTCTTTTTATAAATGGAATCATTGTGTATTCCATTCGCATCGCATACTTCCCCTGTGATGTGATAAAGGGATCAGAGGACATACCGCTCGTAACACAATATATAATTTTGTTATTTTAATTTGACAAACTTCTTAATGTTTTCCCTTTTATATATTGTATCCAAGATTATGATAAACTCATTGTACTATTTTTACCTATATTTTTCATTTGTGGCATTTTTCATATTTATCCACTCGTGCCATTTTTACTTGTGCCATTTTTCCGGTGCTATTTTTACCTAAATTCGTTATTATGATCTATAGATTTTAGTTTTACTGGTAGTTTTAAAATCAATAAATATTTATCATTTTATCATTAGCACCAGAAATGGAAAATTAAGTTTTAAACAAAGCAAAAAAAAATTGAAAGAATCGTTTTGGGAATCAGAAATTAGGCTCAAATCTTTCTGATACTGATACTCCAAAAAGTTCCGATTTTTCTGATTCCAGATTCCGATTCCGATTAATCGTTCCAACTGAAAAGGACAGATTTTGGCCTTGTACCATATGCATCATTCTCATAATGACTGAGTGACAGAGATCATTATGGACCTTTTTATAGATCTTTGCTGCTCTTTAAGGATCCAAAGTACATTGTCTCCTAAGATCTTTCACTTAATAATTATCAGGGGAGCGACGTTAGAGTCAAAACTTCAATGGAATCTTTATAATTTGGATTATTCGGACGACTATTCTCATCTTACGAGCTGCTGGCCTTTTGAACTCCCTCCCTGCTCCCTGTTTCCCCGACTGTACCGACATGCAGAAATTTAAAACTAATGTGAACAAGCATCTCGCTGCACAGCTCCCAATGTAGGATGACCTCCTAAACTTTCACCCTAATTCTCAGTAGCCCCTTACGTCTACAGTGGCAACTTGCCTTGTTTAGGGTGAACTATGTTAAAAAAAAAATTTAAAAAACGAGGGTCTATCAATTTAAGTCATCCTGTTCAATGTTATACTGCACTTCCTAAGTTATATAGAGTGATCTCCCCTTCCATTAACACCAGTTCACACAGTTCATTTCTAAAAAATCATATTGTATAATATAAATAGAGATTAAAACATTACCTTAACAACAAATGCTTAGAGTTTTATAAGATTGTTCTTCATTTATTTATTTACTAACCACATGATGCTGTGATAATAATATTTAACTTTTACACTTTTACTTAAAATAATAAAAGTAATGTTTTGAAAAAAAAATTACATAGTTTAAAATAAATAAATTTTATATTTACTTATTTAAAATTTTTTGTTAAAAACTTTCATTCACCCCAAACAAGGTATATTGCTACTGAAGCGTAAGGGACTACTGCGATAGGAGTCAGGTTTTTTTTTGGTGGTGGTGGGGTGGGGTGGGGGGCTTGGTGTAGAGCTGAGTAGCAAGATGTTTGTCCACATTAGATTTAAATTTTTGCATGTTTGTATGGTTGGAGAAACAGGGATCAGGGAGGGAATTCCAAAGGCAAGTGGTCCAAAGAAAAAAGCAATCAGAGTATAAAATCTCCGGCATCGAGGGGCATACAGTGAAGAAGTGGAATTTTGCTGCTGGTTAGATTGATCGGGAGTATTTACGTTTGGGGGTACAAATGTAGTGAGTTCACTGGAGCACATTCCGTGGAAGTACTTGTAAAACAGGCACACGTGATGCAACTCTGTGGCGATGCAACCGTGGTTTGAGCTGGCAGACAATGCGGAACCTATTAAGTGAGAATTTTTTTTTATACCCTGTCCAAGAGGAAGAAGTTAGTGTTTAGTGCACCAGCCGAAATGTAGCAGCAATACTCCAGCCACAGACGAATGGTTGCTTTATAGAAATATAGCATACCGGCAGATGTTGACCAAACGATGCTCGGACGATGCTGTAATTAATTTCATTTAAATTAAAAAAAAAAAATTTTTTTTTAAAATCCCGAACAAAGCCGGATAGGTACATATAGTTTGTTTTTTTTAAATAATATATATATATATATATTTTTTTTTTTTTTCATAAAAATTTCATAATTCTTTGGATTTTTTGTGATAAAAATATTAACACATTGATTTGTTTAAAAAGATTAATCTCTTAGTAGACACCAGTATAATAGATTAGAAGATAGGCATAAGTCCCTAGTTCCGGCACTGTATGCACATCTTTAAGTTTACTGTTTTATCTTTTAACTAGAATATCTCTTCCTTCTCTTTCTTCTTCTCTTTCTTCTCCTTCTTCTCTTCTCCTTCTTTTTCTTCTATTCATTTCACGTCACTTTTCCCTAGTTCAAGGGTCAGACGTTTTCTTATATTACGTAAGCTTATTCTCCATTTCTCACGGTTCAGTGGGTCAACTGTCTCCGGATTCCACTCTGGTTTAATCACTTGCTTCCAAGTTTTTTTTGGCCGGCCAACCTTCCTGCGATTTAAGACATCTATGCTTCTGCAATGATTTATCCAGGATGATGAACGCCTTACATGACCATACCGGTATAACCGATTCGTCTTTAGGATAACCTCTATGCTGGGCAAATGTAATGTTTTCAGCAAATCCTCCGACCTGATGTGTTGGGTTCAGTCAGATTTCCCATTGCAGATCTATCTAATTATGGATCTGTCATTGTGTTGCAATTGGGTGAGAGAGGACTGGGCAAGGGCCGAACATTCACATTTTTGTTAGTGATATTTTTTCTTCTTGAACATTTTAGTCCTTTCTAATTTATTTGAAATTTAATTTAATTTACCTTAATTTTATCTAGGTCGGTGCATCTCTGTTTGCCAGTAATATTGGCAGCGGCCATTTTGTTGGACTTGCTGGATCAGGAGCAGCTGGTGGAATTGGAATCGCCATTTTTGAACTGACCGTAAGTTTAAAAAAAAAAATTTTTTTACTTAAATCGTTTAAGATGTGTCGGTACTTCTGCAGTTTACAACCTGTGCTAAAATCGGCATCTTCCGGCAGTTTATGTAAACAGCCGGGAAAACTGGAAAAAATAAGGAAAAAATATTTAAATTAAAAAAAAAAACAGTTATCGTATGGTAATTTTAATGGAAAAATATTTATTTTTTAACTGTTAGCAAAAACATTTTTTTTCAATTAATTTTTCAAATGAATTTGTGCTATCAGTGTTAATAACTTTTATAACTGCTGCTCTTAAAAAAAGACGGAAATACGTACAACGGCTGTTAACAGAAGAGACAGCAAACTACTGTTATGTGTTATCTACACAACAACACTTCAGCTGTTTAGGTAATGAGCTGTCATCCGGATAATCGGCTGAGAATTCAAGAATTGGTTAACCGTAACACTATAATGTCATAATTTCAATCTATTGGAAGTGGCGTGGTGTAGTGGAGTGGTTACAGATGCCGACTGTGAGCTCAGCATGTCAGGTTCGAGCTCTGTCAGAGCTACTGTGTAGTAAGATAGTATGTAGGTGTTTAAAAATAATGTTAAAAACGGAATTTTCCACATAAAGATAGAGTAAAGAGAAAAATATAAAATTCAATTAGAAGTTTAAGAGTAGAATCAGAGCTATGTGTTCAGGATGTTGGATCACAGTCAGGAAGTCACCAGTGACAAGTAGCAGATAAGCTGATAGTCTTTCGCTTTATTCTGAATGGCAAAAGTTTTGGACAGCTGCTCCCTCCCCTTATGGGGGATGGGTGGGGGAAGACCCACAGGGTAGCATGTAACATCAAGCTATACATGTATACTGGAAAGAAAATTAGAAGAAAAAAAATTGTTAAACCCCAAATGATTTTGTGCTGTCTTTATTTACAACCACTGCTATTAAACAAGACACATCACAGCAGAACAACAACGAAAAGGAAGAGGAGAGAGAATGAACTACTGCTAGGTGTCATCTACACAACAACACTTATGATGAGCCGCCATCCAGATAATCTGCTGAGATCAAAGAATTGGTTTATTGTAGTGCTACAAGAATAAAAGAAGTGGAGAGAGAGAGCGAACTACTGCTATGTGTTATCTACACAACAACACTCGAGCTGTTTACGTGATGAGCCGCCATCCGGATAATCTGTTGGGATCAAAGAATTGGCCCACTGTAGTGCTACAAGGAAAAATAAGACGAGAGAGAACAGTACTGCTATGTGTTATCTACAAAAAGACATATATCTCTATTTATATAAAGTTAGTTATGTGTATATGTTTATATATTTGTATATATAGGATTCACTCCTAAACTCGTTAACTAATCACTTTTGGAACATCGGCTAGACGTAAGGGTGGGCTATATTTAGTTAAATTTAGTTTGATGCAAAGGAGGCATTTTGACCTCACATTAGTGTGAGAAATAAACCCAACTTTTGCATTTCTTCATATTCATCATATGAAAACGTTATAATTAAAATTTATTTTTCTGTTGCAGGCTATCTTCATCCTTTTGATATTAGGATGGATATTTGTTCCGGTTTATATTTCTTCTGGGGTAAGTGTTATACTTATATTTCCAGTTTCTAGGGGGAATGTAAGTTACATCTGACTGATATTGCACTAGTGCGTTATACCCGCAGGATAATACATTCGGTAATACTTGGTGTGATATTTACCCTCGGTGAAGCATCCAGCTTCCACCGAAAGAGGAAGTTTCTAGGGAATATCAAATCCACATGTGATCCCTAGCTGCATGTATATCCCAGTCAGGGGAAATGATATACTGCGTCTAGTATTCAAAATTGTCACCCATCCGGTTCTGAACAGACTCAAAATCGCTTAACTTTGGCATACTGATTCTCGTTAGCTCAACAATGTGAGTATGCCTTATATATTTGGTATTCCAAACAAAAAATAGTTTCATTATATCTAAAAGCTTTTAATTTTTTAGCAAAACATAAACAATGATACAAAATTTATTTTCATTATATCTAAAAGCTTTTAATTTTTTAGCAAAACATAAACAATGATACAAAATTTATTTTCATTATATCTAAAAGCTTTTAATTTTTTTGCAAAACACAAACAATGATACAAAATTTATTTTCATTATATCTAAAAGCTTTTAATTCTTTTGCAAAACAAACAATGATACAAAATTTATTTTGATAGCACAATTAGCCACCGAATTATGACCATTCAAAATTTGTTGAAGATTAGAAAATGTGCCGTCTTGTTTGCTATTGGTCCAGAAGCCAATTTCCACAGCATATAATAAAAAATGCAGTCTTCAGACTATTGAAAAATTCTTCCAGATATAATGTCATCTTGTGGTAAATGAAAATTAATCACAATGGAAGCAATAATTATTAGATCAAACTAGCCTAAACAGTGGATAATATCCCGTTACCTCTTGAAAAAAATGCAATCTTCAGACTATTGAAAAATTCTTCCAGATATAATGTCATCTCGTGGTAAATGAAAATTAATCATAATGGAAGCAATAATTATTAGATCAAACTAGCCTAAACAGTGGATAATATCCCGTTTCCTCTTTAAAAAAATGCAATCTTCAGACTATTGAAAAATTCTTCCAGATATAATGTCATCTCGTGGTAAATGAAAATTAATCATAATGGAAGCAATAATTATTAGATCAAACTAGCCTAAACAGTGGATAATATCCCGTTACTTCTTGAAAAAAATGCAATCTTCAGACTATTGAAAAATTCTTCCAGATATAATGTCATCTTGTGGTAAATGAAAATTAATCACAATGGAAGCAATAATTATTAGATCAAACTAGCCTAAACAGTGGATAATATCCCGTTACCTCTTGAAAAAAATGCAATCTTCAGACTATTGAAAAAGTCTTCCAGATATAATGTCATCTCGTGGTAAATGAAAATTAATCACAATGGAAGCAATAATTATTAAATCAAACTAGCCTAAACAGTGGATAATATCCCGTTACCTCTTGAAAAAAATGCAATCTTCAGACTATTGAAAAATTCTTCCAGATATAATGTCATCTCGTGGTAAATGAAAATTAATCACAATGGAAGCAATAATTATTAGATCAAACTAGCCTAAACAGTGGATAATATCCCGTTTCCTCTTTAAAAAAATGCAATCTTCAGACTATTGAAAAATTCTTCCAGATATAATGTCATCTCGTGGTAAATGAAAATTAATCATAATGGAAGCAATAATTATTAGATCAAACTAGCCTAAACAGTGGATAATATCCCGTTACTTCTTGAAAAAAATGCAATCTTCAGACTATTGAAAAATTCTTCCAGATATAATGTCATCTTGTGGTAAATGAAAATTAATCACAATGGAAGCAATAATTATTAGATCAAACTAGCCTAAACAGTGGATAATATCCTGTTACCTCTTGAAAAAAATGCAATCTTCAGACTATTGAAAAATTCTTCCAGATATAATGTCATCTCGTGGTAAATGAAAATTAATCACAATGGAAGCAATAATTATTAGATCAAACTAGCTTAAACAGTGGATAATATCCCGTTACCTCTTGAAAAAATGTACAAAAATTACACGGAAGCTCAACTTTGACCGTTCATATAAGATTCATTTCAAGAGCTAACACATTGAATCTTCTTGATATGACTCATAGCAAAGTAGAGATCAAGCTAGATTTTCTTTTAATAGTAAATCAATAAAAAAAATCAGATTTGGATCATGTAAAAAAAATGGAAACACAATTCCATAATAGAGAAAAGATTTCATTCATTTTTAACTTAGATTTTTTTTGTGTCAAAACTTAAAACTTTATAGTGTCTCTTTTATAGTGTCTCTTTTATAGTGTCTCTTTTTCTTGAAGATAGGACTCTTTTTATATGCAGAGAGATATACAATATCATGTGCATTAAGTTTAAAAACATCAACATTAAATGAAAATAGTAACCTAACGTAAAGTAATTTGAAAAAAACAAACTAATAATGACACAAAAGCAAGAATTGTACATTTTTAAAGAGAAAAGATTTAATTTTGATCTGCTATTTTTAAATAAAAAACAAACTAGTTGTTTGTTTTTACTAAAACTTGAAATATTACTTCTCCACACAATAACAAGTCCGCACATCATCAAATTAGAACTATAGTTACCGTAGTTAAAATGGCAGCTATTTACACAAGAATTTGAAAATCTATCTGTATGTGTGCGTATGTGTGTGTATGTCAAGCTAAAACTTAGAAACTACAGAACAAACACCCACAAAGTTGATATTTTCTTGATCAGCGTTGCCCGGGATGAATAATATCTAAAAAAAATTAAAATATTCATTCTTTGAGGGTCAACTGACCACGGTTTCGTTAGGATGGGGTGGGGCTTGGTTTTTCAGTCATTTTATTGAGCCATTTCATTTACCAAAGGGAAGTAACTCTGGTTTTTATCAAGGCGTTAATTCCCCTTTATGCTAGATAAAGAGAGCTGTCTGTGTGTATGCCCAGCTAGAAAGAAAATGGGCTCAGCAGAGGAGAAAGAGGGGGTTGGGGAGAGAGAAAGACAGAATGATAGAGAGGGGTAGAGAGATAGAAGTTTTAATATAAATATGTCACACTTTTTCCCCGGGCAACGCCGGATAGCCCTGCTAATCTTAAATAAAATTGCTTGTTTTTGATTGAAATTTTCTCCAAGTCTGCATAATATCAAATTAGAACTGTATTCACTGTTGTTTCTGAGGATTGTTATCTAAAGAAGCACAAATTGTCATAATTTATATTAATTGAATTTTTCTTTTCAGGTTTACACAATGCCAGAGTATTTGAAGAAAAGATTCGGAGGAAGACGTATCCGTATTTATCTAAGCGTCCTTGCTTTGCTTTTGTATGTTTTCACAAAAATATCGGTAAGTGACGTCATCCGAGATAAATATTTTTGGTGAAGAATTTAAAATATATATAATTAAGTTTGTCAGATTTTCCAAGTTAGACCTAAGTAGTAATGCCTCTCACAAATTTGATTCTGCCTATCACCACCATCAGGGTTTTTAATCACTCCTGGAGGAAGGACCCCTCCCTGGTTTCCGTCCACCTTATTGGCGACAGTCATTCAAGGTTTTTTGCCATAGTCGCTATGCTAGGCACTTCAGGTTGACGACGCTATTTGCCCATAGCTAGGTGTCCACATACAACGTCTGGTATCCTCAAATGGTCACCCATTTTAGTACTGGCCAGGCTCAACATAGGTTCTGCCTAACCAATTTTTATTTATTATTGTTGTACCATGTTCTTTGCAATAAAAAAGGGTATTTCGCTTCGGTTTATTTTAAAAAAGTACTTATTCCGACCCAGAGAATTGGTAAAATGAGGACATTTTTCAATAATGACCTCAAAAGCAAAAATCAGCTTATGTCATTAATAAAAAAAAAATGTCATTGTAACTCTATCTATTTTATCTATCAGATAAACTATTATATATTTTTTCATTAAATAATAGTCGATTCATTTCTAACATGACAGTAGGTACAAATTTTTCTTTTAAATCAACTACTTAAACTGTTGTTTTACTGTAATGGTGCAAGAGGCAGATATGTCATTTATAACCAGTGTTTTTATTTCTAAGCATAACTCAAATAATTTAAGGAAAATAACTCTTATTTTAACTTATAGATTAAAATAAGAGTTATCTCCCTTACATGAGCATTTCATTTTCCATATCTATATTAATAGCATCCTACATGACTTACACATTATTATTAAAATACTAAAATGATATTACTGAATCCCGGGCAACACCATGTAGGTACAGCTAGTTTTAAATATATTTATCTGTTGCCTTGTTATTGATAATTTAAAATTAAAATAGGAAAATCCAATATTCACCCATGCATGGAGTATTGTTGCCACATCTGGACTGGTGTACAACTCTCCTTCTTGGGCAGGGATAAAAATGAGTCTTTAACCTAACAGGTCCCACACTGTTTGCCAAGCTCTAGTCCCTGACACATCACCGCAGTGTTGCATCCCTATGCTTGTTTGACAAGTACTTCCATGGAATGTGCTCCAATGAATTTACAGCACTTGCACCCTCTCAACATAAATACCTCTGACCCACTCAATTACCAGAAAATCACACCATTCACTGTAGTGGTCCGTAGATTCCAGAAGATTTTCTAATCTGATAGCTTCTTTTCTTGGGCCACTTCCATTTGGAATTCCCTCCGTGCTCCCTGTTTCCTCCGACTGCACCAACATGCAGAATTTAAATGTAATGTGAACAAACATCTTGATGCCCAACTTCCCACCTAAGTCTCCTCACTCTATAAATCTGGCCCCGATCAGTGGCAATATGCATTGTTTGGGGGTTAACAAAAGTTTTTAAAAAAGAAAAAGAAAACAAAAGGATCGGAAGTTTGCATCCTTTAGCGATAAAAATTCTATTTAAAATTTAAGTGTAACAGACCACCGAAAATGCTATTTCACACTTAAACATGATCGACTAAGGAAAATGATATTTCAAATTAAACATGAAGGACCAAGGAAAATTCTTTTTCAAACTTAAGCATGACAAACAAACGAAAATGCTATTTCAAACTTAAACACGACAGACTAAGGAAAATGCTATGTAAAACTTAAGCACGACAGACCAACATAAATGCTATTTCACACTTAAGTGTGATCGACCAAAGAAAATGCTATTTCAAACTTATGCATGACAGACCAACGAAAATATTATTATAAACTTAAATGTGACCGACCAAAAAAATAGTCAGATTAGTGACCTCATACATTTAGAACTAGTCGCATGGTATTTGAACTTTTGCCTATTTTCCTATCATCCGCTACAGATCTTGTCCATAAATTTTGCAGGTAAATATTAACAACGGATTCATTCTTAATATGTATCCATTCAATCTATGTATTTAGCAATGACAGTACTATTTCAAACTAATGCATGACAGACCAATGAAAATGCTATTTCAAACTAATGCATGACAGACCAAAAAAAATGCCATTTCAAACTTATGCGTGACAGACCAACAAAAAGGCTATTTCAAACTTAAGTCTAACAGACAAAAGAAAAGGCAATTTCAGATTTAAGCATGACAGACAAAAAAAATGCCATTTCAAACTTATGCGTAACAGACCAATGAAAATGCAATTTCAAACTTATGCGTGACAGACCAATGAAAATGCTATTTCAAACTTATGCGTGACAGACCAATGAAAATGCTATTTCAAACTTATGCGTGACAGACCAATGAAAATGATATTTCAAACTTATGCGTGACAGACCAATGAAAATGATATTTCAAACTTATGCGTGACAGACCAATGAAAATGCTATTTCAAACTTATGCGTGACAGACCAATGAAAATGCTATTCAAATTGACAGACCGACGGAAATCCTATTTACAACTTGAGTGTAACAGAGCAAAGAAAATGCTATTTCAAGTTAAAAAAAAATCTTTTAGACTCGAACTTGGGTATTGACATTGTAAAAACTACTGCCTTAGTAATGTGTATACTTCCTATTCCTTTTTTGTCACCAAATCACATGTTTCTATTTGAGTATGAAAAGACAAACGCCGAAAACACCATAACTTTTTAATTGTATATAGACATGGCCTAGTTTATAATAGTATATAACAGGCAGAGAGATCTAATATTTTGAGTCTCCGACTGTAGACAAGTTTTACAATCAGTCAGTAGAAATATTTTTAGCTGCTAATACTTTATCTTAGTGTTCCTAGAAAAAATTTTCTGGAAGGATTCTAACCATGGCCATTATTGAGTACAAATTCTCTAAAAAAAAATCCCACATTGAAATAAAAATCACTCATTGAATTTGTTTATTCAAAGTTACCTGTCTCTTCATTTATAGGAATTTGTCAATAATTGTCAAATTTACCAATTGTGGTTCTTATTATTTGGTATGTAAAACACATAAAAACACCAAAATAATCTTACAGGGAAATTTTCCCTCTGTTTCTAACATCTACACCAGAAAATTCACATCGTCTCCAGTAAAAGAACCCAGTTGCACAATCGCCTGGCCTGTTATAGGGATGGCCATGTATATAGATTTATTTTGATCTGAAGATTCGATTACATTATTTTTCTTCTTGACATTTTCTCATCAATTGTGTTTTAATGTTAAATGAAGGCATCTTCCTGAGCGCGCACATAATTTATATTGTTTCTTTCTTATAGGCTGATCTCTACTCTGGAGCATTGTTTATCAAAATGGCGGTTGGAATGAATATTTATCTGGCTACCCTTATACTTCTAGCTGTGGCTGCCCTTTTCACTATTGGCGGTAGGATATATTTTATACTTATACATACATTTTTAGTACTTCTTCAGATTAGGGCTCAGGCAAAGTCGATTTTAGCTCAGGTCTTAATCTGGAGAACCACCTTTTATTGATTCAATATACTTTTTTTTAGTAATTTAATGTATATATCATATTATTAATTAAATATACACCCTTTTATTAATTCAATAAAGCTCATTTTATTAACTCAATTTAAACCCTTTTATTAACTCAATATATATTTCTTTTGGTAATTTAATGTATATATCATATTATTAATTCAATATACACCCTTTTATTAATTCAATATATATTTTTTGTTAATTTAATGTATATATCATATTATTAATTCAATATACACCCTTTTATTAATTCAATATATATTTTTAGTAATTTATGTGAATATCATATTTTTAAGTCAATATACACCCTTTTATTAATTCAATATATATTTTTTGTTAATTTAATGTATATATCATATTATTAATTGAATATACACCCTTTTATTAATTCAATATATATTTTTAGTAATTTATGTGAATATCACATTTTTAATTCAATATACACCCTTTTATTAATTCAATATACATTTTTAGTAATTTATGTGAATATCATATTTTTTATTCAATATACACCCTTTTATTAATTTAATATATATGTTTTAGTAATTTAATGTATATATCATATTATTAATTCAATATACACCCTTTTATTAATTCAATATATATTTTTAGTAATTTATGTGAATTTCATATTATTAATTAAATATACACCCTTTTATTAATTCAATATCTATTTTTTGGTAATTTAATGTATATATTATATTATTAATTCTATATACACTCATTTACTAATTCAATATAGCTCATTTTATTAACTCAATATACACCCTTTTATCAATTGAATATATATTTCTTTGGGTAATTTAATGTATATATTATATCATTAATTCAATATACACCCTTCTATTAATTCAATATCTATTTATTAGTAATTTAATGTATATATAATATTATTAATTAAATATACACCCTTTTATTAATTCAATATATATTTTTTGGTAATTTAATGTATATATCATATTATTAATTACATATACACCCTTTTATTAATTCAATATCTATTTTTTGGTAACTTAATGTATATATCATATTTTTAATTCAATATATACCCTTTTATTAATTCAATATATATTTCTTTTGGTAATTTAATGTATATACCATATTATTAATTCAATATACACCATTTTATTAATTCAATATCTATTTTTTAGTAATTTTATGTATATACCATATTATTAATTCAATATACACCCTTTTATTAATTCAATATAGCTCATTTTATTAACTTAATGTACACTCTTTCATAAATTACATATATATATATTTTGGAAATTTAATGTTAATATCATTTTATTAAAACAATATACACCCTTTTATTAATTGAGTATATATTTCTTTTAGTAATTTAATGTATATACTATATTATTAATTCAATATACACCCTTTTATTAATTCAATATATATTTCTTTTGGTAATTTAATGTATATATAATATTATTAATTCAATATACACCCTTTTATTAATTCAATATATATTTTTTAGTAATTTAATGTATATACCATATTATTAATTCAATATATACCCTTTTATTAATTAAATATAGCTCATTTTATTAACTTAATGTACACTCTTTCATAAATTACATATATATATATTTTGGAAATTTAATGTTAATATCATTTTATTAACTCAATATACACCATTTTATTAATTGAGTATATATTTCTTTTGGTAATTTAATGTATATACCATATTATTAATTCAATATACAACTTTTTTAATTCAATATCTATTTTTATTAATGTAACGTATATATCATATTATTCATTCAATACACACCCTTTTATTAATTCAATATATATTTTAGTAATTTAATGTATATATCATATTATTAATATAATATACACTCTTTTATTAATTCAATATATATTTTTTAGTAATTTAATGTATATATCATATTATTAATATAATATACACTCTTTTATTAATTCAATATATATTTTTTAGTAATTTAATGTATATATCATATTATTAATATAATATACACCCTTTTATTAATTCAATATATATTTTTAGTAATTTAATGTATATATTATATTTTTAATTCAATATACACTATTTTATTAATTCAATATATATTTTTATAGTTATTTTATGTATATATCATATTATGAATTCAATATACACCCTTTTACTAATTCAATATAGCTCATTTTATTAACTCAATAGAAACCTTTTTATTAATTGAATATATATTTCTTTTAGTAATTTAATGTATATATCATATTATTAATTCAATATACACCCTTTTATTAATTCAATATAGCTCATTTTATTAACTTAATATACACCCTTTTATTCAATATACCTCATTTTAATAATACAATATACACCCTTTTAATGATTTAACTTACCTGATTTTCGTAATTTAATATACTGCATTTAAATAATTCAACATACAACGTTTTATTAATTCAATATCCCTCATTTAAGATATTCACTATATACCCTTTACTAATTTAATATATAACTTTTTGATTAACCCAATACAACCCCCTTTTCTTAATTCAAAATACTTGATTTTATTAAGTCAATATATGCTCTTTAATTAATTCAATCTACATTCTTTTTTTTAATTCAATATACCTAATTTTTTAATTCAACTAGCAAATATATCGCATATTTGTGTTAGCCTGGGAGGATTGTCTCATAACAACAGAACAGATACTACATTACCCCCCCCCCCCCCCGAAAAAAAGGAGGACGTAATGTCTGAAAGGATGGTATCATGCGTACGAAACAGATACTACGCTACCCCCAAACAAAAAGGAGATAATGCCTGGGAGGATAGTATCATGACGGACAGCACAAATACTACGCTAACCTCCCCCACACAAGCAAAAGTAGGTGGTAATGCCTTGGAATTTGGTATCATGACAACAGAACAGATGCTGCACTACCTGCCACATCTGCCTGAATTGAGCATTAAAAGATAGTACATTAGTCTGAAATAGTATAATAAACTGAATTGAGAATTAAACGATAGTACAATAGTACATTAATAGAAGTAATAGTATAGTTTCGGTTTCAGACAGATAGATACCAAATCTCCATTAGTAATGGATATCCTTCTATTAATTTCAATATACCTCTTAATAATTCAATGCACTTCATTTTATTAACTCAATATACATCCTTACATTAATTCAAAATACACCCTTTTATTAATTCAATATACATATTTTTATTAATTCAATATACTTTCTTTATCATCTCAGTCTTCCCTCCTTTGCTCCTATCTTTTGTTTTAGTTCTTCATATTTCTTGTTTAGTATTTCTTCTATGTCAGCCATATTTTTTCTCTTCCATCGGTTTCTGTTCTCTTTGGTCTTATTTACCGCTTTAGCTTCTTTTTGTAGTTTGCTGATCTGGGTTTCCAATCTTGTTATCCATCCGAATTTTGTTGGTCTAGTATTTGACGATGTTTTATTTCTATTTTTAGTCTTATAATTATTGCTTTGGCCCCTGCATCAGTTAAGTTGTTCAGGTCTGTGATAGTGTCTGTTTCTAATTTTAATTTCTTCCATTCTTCGTTCCTTAACGATGGGAGTGAGCTTTTTTTATATGCAGTTGCTTTTATAAAAGTCCTACAGCCAGTTTATTTTCCTTTATAGTTTTCTATATCCTTTGGGTTATCTTTGATTTATTGCCTTTTACCTACTTTTTACTTACCTGCATTTAGTGTGTGATATTCTGGTACTTTTTTATAAACTTTATCTCACAAGGCTACTGTAATTTGGGGCTAGATTTATAAGAGCACTTCTAATTGGGGATTTGTGCCGCAAGATGTTTGTTCACATTACGTTTAAATTTCTGGTTGTTGGTACAGTCCAGAAAACCAGGAGCATTAATGGAATTCCAAAAGCCACTGGTTCGAGGAAAGAAGCTATTTGAATAGATATTTTTCTCGCATCTTAGGACCTTCACAGTGAAGGGATAGGATTTTGCTGCTAATCGGTTTGGTCGGAGGTATTTACATTGGGGAGGGGGTATTAGTGCACTGAGTTAGCCAGAGCATATTCTGTTGAAGTACTTGTAAAACAAGAACAGGGTGTAACATTGCAACGATGGGACAGGGGCTAGAGCTTGGTAGACAGTACGGGGCCTATTCGGTTGGACTCTTTTTTTCACCCTGTCCAAGAGGGAGAGACTATTGGTTTGTGGACCAGCGCAGATGTGACAACAATACTACATGCATGATCGAATGGTCGCTTTATAGAGATATAGGATACTGGCAGGTGTGAGAATTTTTCTTGTCAGGTAAAGGGAGCCCACGTTATTTGCAGCAGACTTGGCAGTATCTTCTATGAAAAATAATTTGATAAAAGACAAAATCGATAAAAAAGACAAAGTTGATAAAAAAGACTAAATTGATAAAATAGACAAAATTGATAAAATAGACAAAATTGATAAAAAAAGACAAAATTAATGAAAAAAGACAAAATTGATAAAATATACCAAAATCGATAAAAAAGACAAAATTGATAAAAACCGACAAAATCGATAAAATAGAGAGAATCGATAAAATAGACAAAATTGATAAAAAAGACAAAATTGATAAAATATACCAAAATCGATAAAAAAGACGAAATTGATAAAACCGACAAAATAGAGAGAATCGATAAAATAGACAAAATCGATAAAATAGACAAAATCGATAAAATAGACAAAATTGATAAAAAAAGACAAAATCGATAAACTAGACAAAATCGATAAAATAGACAGAATCGATAAAATAGACAAAATCGATAAAATAGACAAAATTGATAAAAAAGACAAAATTGATAAAAAAAAGACAAAATTGATAAAATATACCAAAATCGATAAAAAAGACAAAATTGATAAAACCGACAAAATCGATAAAATAGACAAAATCGATAAAATAGACAAAATCGATAAAATAGACAAAATTGATAAAATATACCAAAATCGATAAAAAAGACGAAATTGATAAAAAAGACGAAATTGATAAAACCGACAAAATAGAGAGAATCGATAAAATAGACAAAATCGATAAAATAGACAAAATCGATAAAATAGACAAAATTGATAAAAAAAGACAAAATCGATAAACTAGACAAAATCGATAAAATAGACAGAATCGATAAAATAGACAAAATCGATAAAATAGACAAAATTGATAAAAAAGACAAAATTGATAAAAAAAAGACAAAATTGATAAAATATACCAAAATCGATAAAAAAGACAAAATTGATAAAACCGACAAAATCGATAAAATAGACAAAATCGATAAAATAGACAAAATCGATAAAATAGACTAAATTGATAAAAAAGACAAAATTGATAAAAAAAGACAAAATCGATAAAATAGACAAAATCGATAAAATAGACAAAATGGATGCTAGACTAAATTCATAAAATAGACAAAATTGCTAAAATAGAATAAGTCGACAAAATCGATACTAGACAAAATCGATAAAATAGATCAAATCGATACAATAGACAAAATAGTATCACAACCTAACTCCCGAATCGCATTATTCAATTACTCTTTTGATTTCTTTGCTCTTTTTTACCGTTCAACTGACAAACTCGTAAACCCTTATCCTCGAGTAGCTTTTAGGCCATGATAAGTTGTCACTCTTTGGTTAAAAAAATAAAAAATCAGGTAAGTCATTTAAAAATTTTGAAAACAACAAAGGTCTCAATAGTAAACCCTGAAGAGACACAAGAGATTCTATTCTCTGATTCAGAATAATTGTTACCAATTTTCATTTTCATATTTCTACCTGCCAGAAACTCTCTTATAATATTGACTATTCTGTTAGAAATACACACGATTTACATTTTCACTAGTAAGCGATAATGTATTAGTCTATTACTGAGGGAGATTTAGTATCTGTCTTTCTGAAGCCGAAACTATGCTATTACTTCTATTAATTGTACTATTGTACTTCTATAACTAATGCCATTGACATGAAATACAATTAACATAAAATGACATTGACATAAAATACAATTAACATCAAATACCATTGACATAAAATACGATTGACCTCTGTTTGCAAAATAAAGTGTATATTTTTTATCTGTACTGTTTTGTTAATCTAACTTGTCACCCCAATCTGTATCTGTGCAGGTGGACTAACAGCTGTAATCTGGACAGATTTTGTACAAACAATTATCATGATCGTTGGTGCTTTTACTCTCATGATTATTGGTGAGTATAGATTGGAATTTTTTAATTTGTGTTTTTTTGTTGTTTTTTTTTATAACTTTTTCAGTTCAATTATGCGATCGAAAAATACTGTTTTTCTTTGGTTTAAATGAACTGTAATACTTGACTTTTGCATTTAAACATTAATTCTAGAGACATTAATTTCTATTTTCCAATTTAAAGGTTTCAAAATCACTTTGCCATTGATTTAACAAAAAAACTTCAACATTGATTTAATTATTGAAATGATCATGTGTAGAAACTTTTTTTCTATCTTTCAAAGTCTCTTCTATCTATCGCACCATTCAATGAGTGATAAACTATATTAGACTGTTCGGTCAATGTTTATCTTAGTTTATACAATTAATGCCTTGGACCGATTGTGATGGTCAGCTCGATAGATATTTAAAAAGTACCTTTATTTATTGGTAGAACGTGTATTATAATTGACGAGATTATATAATTATACAATAGGGTATACACGTTTCACATTATTAAGAAAAACTTTCACGTGTTGCGTACTTTGACCTCCACTGAACCAGAGAGAGAGAGAGAGAGAGAGAGAATGGGGAAAGAAATCTTTTATGGCGTTCTATCTAGATCTAAGGGTCACGTGTCGTCTATTAGACGAACGTCAAGACCAATTTTCCAATGATAATTTATCTACAGTATTCTCCTTTAAATCTACAACTCACGTCGTGACTCAATCATACGACAGGAGCGCAGTCGAAAAATAGTTTTTCTTTGGTTTAGGAGCACAAATGAACTGCAATACTTGACTTTTTGTCTTTTAACTTTGATTCTACAGACGTTATTTTTCGAATTATGCATGGCAACAAACAAAGTAAGCAGAGATATTTATAATGCAGGATGACAATAATAAAATAATAAATTTCTTAAAACATGTTAATCTCCTCAACAAAATATAACAAATAAAACAAAAAAAATATGAAAACCCATGCCCTAAAAACAAAAACAATTCAACCTTTTCTTGGCATTAAATAACCCACAGAGGTTGAAGCAAAACAAACTCACTCACTCTGTTGAAGCAGAACCGAAAAGAATTGAATATACTGCCGGAATGTTGCCAATGCTTGTGACGCTACATGTAGATCTGAAGAATTAAAATATCTGATATTTTATTTCTACATTTTTAGCGACGCACGTGCTGAAGTATTTTCTCTAAGACGCATGGTCACCATTTTCTATGTTGTGCTATAGTGGATAACAGATGGTGGTCGGCAGAAAGATAAAAAGAGGGTAATAAGTAAGAAAAAGTTTGGTTTACATATATATATATATATATATATATATATATATATATATATATATATATATATATTATATATGTATATAGTTTGAAAAATCACACATTGAAACGTTGATGAACTGGCAATAATAAGGAGAATATTTTTTTTTAATATTTTAAAACCTGAACAATGCAGATATTTGTTTTTTTTAAATAAATTATTTATTTACTTTTAAAAGTTTTTAAAGTAAATAAATAATTTATTTAAAAAAAAAACAAATATCAACGTTTCAATGTGTGACTTTTCAAACTACCTTATTCACGTAACCGCATGCTACACACAAGAACATTTCAACTTTGGTCGTCGATAGCATCAGGACAAATTTCAACTTGACTGCGATAGATATGTCTCAGTCAGGAAGAAAAAATAAGAAGAAAAAAGAAATATGATTATACTTCTGACAAGGGTATCTATTACCGAAAGTACTCAAGTTTATATAAAAAAAAATATCTGCGTTGTTCAGGTTTCAAAATATTTAAAAAAATATTCTCCTTATTATATTTATTCTCACAAAGACAATGCCCCCCCCCCCCCCCCGAAAACAGGATCCTGGTGGCTGAGTGGTCTGTGGCTTGGTCACTTCGGGTTCTTACTTTGGCTAGAAAGGAGGTCGGAGAAGCTCGATTTGATCAATTGGCTGGTCACGTCATGCCCTAGTATCTATAAGTTCATCCCCAACCGTATTATTCAAACTGATTCTTCAAGAATTAAAACTCTATTTCTCATTTTTATTTTTATTTTCTCCCCAAATAGAAACTAGAAGGCGGTGACTCAAGGTGAATCATGTTGAGAACAAAGAAGATTATCAGTGCCAAAGAGTAATGTTTTCAAAGAGTAACGTTTTTAAAGAAGTAATGTTTTTCTGAGAGTAATGTTTTTCTTGGAATGGTGTTTCCTGAGAGCAATGTATTTTGCGATAATGTATTCTGGTTATCTAAGAGGAATGTATTCTAGTAATATCAGAGCAATGTATTCTAGGAATATAAATAATTGCATTACTTATGGAATTATATTTGACAACTATATTTCAAAACTAGTGGTATAGGTCTTTCGCTTGTAGGATTGTCAAAGTCTTTTCCAGTTTGGGTGTGGTTATTCTCAAAGGGTAATGTCTTCAAAGGGTAATGTTTTCAAAGGGTAATGTTTTCAAAGGGTAATGTCTTCAAAGTGTAATGTTTTCAAAGAGTAATGTTTTCAAAGGGTAATGTCTTCAAAGGGTAATGTTTTCAAAGGGTAATGTCTTCAAAGGGTAATGTCTTCAAAGGGTAATGTTTTCAAAGGGTAATGTCTTCAAAGAGGAATGTCTTCAAAGGGTAATGTCTTCAAAGGGTAATGTTTTCAAAGAGTAATGTATTCAAAGAGGAATGCCTTCTAGGAATATAAATAATTATCCTACCTATAGAATTATATTTGATAACTTTATTCGGCATTAAATAACCCACAGATGTTTGATATGCCATAAAACAAACCAAATCATCTCAGAGACAGTTTTTCACAAACAAACGTAAAAAGATATACAAATATGATACATGAAGAGGATGAAAGCCACAGGTGTAATTACTGAAGGAAAGGTCATGTTAATTTTCACATACACAATCGATAAAGAACATGTATTGCCAGGGAAAACAAATAGGTAGAGAGGTACGAATGGACAATATGTAAGTAAATATGACTTACATTGCTGATGTTATGGGAGCCTGCAGCTGCAACTAGTAAAAATAATAGTCTCAATACAACAGTTACCATGAAAAGCGTCTGATGAGAACCGCTTCAGAGTTGTAAAAACCCTGCAAAGATGAAGAGCCGGTCAGGCAGAGTCCGATCAACTTGGAAACCCAGGCAAGAAAAAGAAAGAATATCTGTTTCTAAATTTGCATGATGGAATTTAGAAATATTTTTGGTTTCCGAAAGTAGAAGAGTGCAGTGTCTTGTTACTGAGTATGGTATTTGAAATAAAATGGTATTTTGTAAGTGGTAAGACACAAATATGAAGAAATAAATTGGATGAAAACGCTTCTGTGTAGATCAACAAATACAATTATTTATTATATAATTAGAACTGAAAAAATAATTACTTTGTAATGAGAACGTAATTAATTGTAGTTGCTGAGCAAAACGTTCATTGAATCTTGTTTCCCAATGTCGGCTGGCTGAATACAAGGGACATAACTCTGCTGTCCAAAAATGCTATTTTTATCAAGCAAGATAACAAAGGGCAAATAGTTACTTCAGTTTTAAATATAAAATGTTTAATAATTATTTCTAGGTGGAAATATGTTCTATCTAACATTCAGTATGTTCAAGGGAAATAACTTGGATCTGGTTAAAGAGAGATAGCTCCCTGATAGTTTGAAGCCAATAGATCCACTGACAGGTATTATTACATCGCTGCTTATCTTCATGGTATGTATTCAGGTTTCTCGCTGCTAGCTCCTGTCTTTCGGCCATGATCGGCAAACACATGGACTCTGGGTTTGGTTTTTAAAGCATTATTAAAGTAAAACGAAGAGACAGAAATTACTGCATATGCACGAGGGAGAGAGAAGATGAAGGAATTAAAGAAAGATATTGTCACACCATTTTGGGTTGCACTGCGCCCTCACCTCCCCCGGCCCTGGCCTATTGGCAGAGGACCGGCCGTTTTTCACGTCTGATTGATCTGGTGGTTAGCGGCCAAGAGGCAGAATCAGCCCCGAACAGAAGTGACGTCATTTCCAACTTCCGCTTTTCCTCTCCCCCTCCAAACAATAAGAGGCTCTATCCACCAGTCTCCTTAAAATAGTATTTTCATTGCTAAATACACAATTTGCTCAATAGTAGTTTCATCTTACCCTGTGTTGCCCCTGAGTATTTTTACTTTAATTTTTGATAAATGTCGCAAAAATGAAGAGTGGAAACAAAAAAAAGGCTTTTTCATATCTTTCCAGTTTTCTTTCACTTTTCAAAAATTTCTTTTTTCTAACTTTACCAATTTATTCGTGCGAACACTGGCAAAGGATGATTTTTTCTGTAATTTTTGGAAGAGGGTGTACACTCGTAATAATAATAATAATAATAATAATAATAATAATAATAATAATAATAATAATAATAATGAAAACATCCTAAATATTAAGAAAAGTCCTAGAGTGCGGAAACCACCCCACACAACACCTTGAGAGTATAAACCTGCAGTACCTGAGAGTTCATCATTCAAACTCCTTGGCCTAACCTTCACAGGTAACATGAATTGGAACACATACATTGAAGACATTGCCAAGGCTGCCGCAAAGAAGGTTGGCTCCCTCTACCGTGCTAGTGGACTCCTTACACCTGACATTATCCTGTATCTCTACAAAGCCACCATTCGCCCATGCATGGAGTATTGTTGCCACATCTGGGCTGGTGCATCATCTACTAGTCTCTCCCTCCTTGACAAAGTCCAAAAAAGAGTAGTCAACCTAATAGGTCCCTCACTGTCAGCTAAGCTCCAGCCCCTGTCCCATCGCCGCAATGTAGCATCCTTGTGTTTGTTTTACAAATACTTCAATGGATTATGCTCCGATGAGTGTGCTGCTCTGGTACCCCCTCAACGTAAATTCACTAGACTAACTCGACATTCTACTAAATCTCACTCATTCACTGTGGAGGTCCCCAGATGCCGGAGAGCATTCTACTCAAATAGCTTCTTTCCTCGTGCTGCTGGCCTCTGGAACTCCCTCCCTGCCCCCTGTTTCCCCGACAGTACTGACATGCAGAAATTTAAAACTAATGTAAACAGACACCTCGCTGCTCAGATCCCAATTTAAGCTGAACCACCAATCCTTCCCCCCCTTTTCCTTTTTTCTCAGTAGCCCCTTACGTTTACAGTGGCGTCCTGCCTTGTTTGGGGTGAACCATGTAAAAGAAAAAGAAAAAAAAGAAAAAAAAGTAGTGCATGCGAATGGCAGCCGTTGCAAGTGTTAGATGCTCAGCCAATGAGAAAGGGTGGGTGCACAGAAGAATTTGAGAATATCTCTGATTTTGTATTTTGGGTCACAAAGAATCTCATTTCTATTTGAAATGAAATAAGTGCATCATAAAAACAAGGAATCATGCTGAGACCAAAAAATAATGCTTGTAGATGTGTCCTATGATAAGTCCCCTTGAGTGGACTGTCTGGCAGTTATCTCTAGTGGATATCACCAGCGGTCAGCCTCTGGGTGGTCGAATGGTGACCAGTGAGAAAAACTGGAATCCAAGATTTCCAGTCAGGAGGAAAGGACCCTAGGAAATATGAAGGGGAGGGGGAAGACCTACCCATCTGAGCATGATTGAGGAAGTTTGGTTTTTGGAGGGCTGCCAACTAGAGGGCTGGGATGCAGTTATCTCATTTTGATTTGCAGTTTTTTTTTTGATTGCACATTTTAAAATTTATACGCAAAAAGAAATAAAATTTTAGTCTGCATATTTTTTATTATTGCAATGACTATTAGATTAATATCGATGCGTAAGTCACGTATAGGTGAGAAACACACTCATACTCAGACATATGCAAAGCGTTCACAGAATATTATTAATATACAGAAAAAATAGAAAAATAAATGCTTATGTAAGGTAGATAACTCCTATTATAATATTCAAGATAAAATATGAGTTATATCCTTTGCATCATAATTTACGTTAATTTACGTTATGCTTAGAAATGAAGACACCATTTACGAATTGCATCACGTGACGATCTGACATTTTCTGCAGGAAAGAAAAATGGTTGTCCTGCAAAAAATATTCAGAGCAGGAAATAATTATATTTGCAAAGAAATTAAATCCGCTAACCTATTTTTTTCTTTTTAACAACATTAACCAATACTAAATAAAAGGAAATAACTATTTATAATGAAATATTATTATTTTAGAATAGAAGCTATTCAGGTCTACAGTAAAAAAATCCGACTGACTTTATTTTATATATTAGATATTACTTTTTTTTTACTCAAATTTACACATTTATCCGAAAAAGACACTTTTCCATTAATAAAAAACATTGAACATGCAGCTACAATATTTATCAAGCATTAACTTATTTATTTATGCCTTTTTTTAGCATTTTTTATGATATTTTTTCAGGTTATGTATTCGTAAAAATATATATAAGATAATCCTTTTTGAATATTACTTCTATTTTTTGCACGATAAATATTATAAATCATGACATCGATGTGATCTGAGACTGACATTAAGATTTTGTGACCGCAACAAGAAAAATTTAATGAAGAAAAGTTAACTCTTCGTTGAGTAAGACGTTTAATATGTCTGGAAAAGTCTCTGTATTTTTGTAACTTTTGGCAGCCATGTTGGATTTGGGATTATTAAAGTAAAACTACATCCTTTTATTTTTTACAGGTTTTGTTAGAGTGGGAGGTTATGAAAATTTAGTAAACCGCTACTTAAATTCACAACCGAACACAACGCGTATCTACTGGGGCGATACAAATTCATCGATGAATAAATATGTAAAGTGCGGGATACCATCAAAATATGCCATGCATTTACTTCGACCATATGATGACACAAGTTTGCCATGGCCTGGGGTAATAATTGGACTTGCTATTTCCTCGATATGGTATTGGTGTACTGATCAGGTATTTATGAATTATTCATTTATTCCATTTCTCCCACTTATTTTTTTTAACCTCTTCCGCAGAGATTTTTTTTAAAGAAACATTTTCAAATGAATTAAAAAAACGAATGACAGTGTGTTCTCAAAAATGGCAGAAGAGACATCTGCTGTATGTCGCCAAGTCTACTCGTTTCTTGAAATCTGTTCTCACTTGAGCAGTGGAGGATGTGAGGGGACTTGATTTTGGCACATCGACAGGAATTTAAATCTACCTTTCAAGGAGTTTTTCATGCCAGCACCAAGTCACTGCCTCTACAAGCACCTGCAAAAGATGTACCACTGTCGCTTTTATCTCAATAGAAAAAAGGTAGTATTCTCTGTCTGTGTTTCTGCTCCATTGAGCAGCTGGCCAGAAGAGGTTGTGACAATGACTTCCATATCCATGTTTAAAGCAGCATGGGATAAACATTCTGAAAATAGCTTCCACCTGTCTATTTACATGGCTTGTTGCACTTTGCTATTTTTTTGCTAGCAAATTTGCTTTGATTTCATTTAGTGATAA
>OY744550.1:13937110-13952110 GCA_963556195.1 Sepiola atlantica | reverse complement strand
TATTTTCATCATTTATTTTCTTATTTTATTGCTCTATCGAGTATATCGAGCGTGATAGGTTCTAATATAAAGATATTTATTTATCTTTATAGATTTATTTATAGCGATTGTATTGATGTTTCTTAGATGTTAATCCAATGAAACTCCGGTGAATTATATTATAAATTCTTTTATTCATACAAATATTATTGGCTACGTATGTGCATACATGTTTCAGATGCCATTTCTTTCGAAATTCAGCTTCCTCGTGCCACGTACACATTAGCATTTTGAATAGCATTTTCAGTTTGTACATGGCTTGAGGAAGCTGAATTTCGAAAGAAATGACAGTTGAATCATGTATGCACATATGTAGCCAATAATGCTTGTTTAAATAAAAGAATTTATACTATAATAGCTTCGTTTATATATATATATATATATATATATATATATATATATATATATATATATATATATATATATATATATATATATGATTATTTTTATTTACACAGACATGTACAAAATCTGCGACACTGGCATGTCGATGTTATCGATCAGCGGTTATTATAAACTGAGATCTCATCAGGCAGAGTTAGAATCCGATCTTAACCTCAGATCATATTTGGTTCTCTCCTGTACACTGAGGAAAATGTGCCACAAGGCCGGAAGGTGTGTTTATGGGGGAGAAACCCAACACTCCCGAAGCCTTACAAAAATAGCCAATGGATTCTTGTACATGTCTGTGTAAATAAAAATAATCATATATAAAGCTCTATTTGATATTGAGCACTTTTTATAAACCCAGTTGAAATTCTTTGGATTACTACCCTGTGGATGTTTTTACTTGGATTATTACCATTATTATATATATATATATATATATATATATATATATATATATATATATATATATATCATACATAATCCTTACAGGTGATTGTTCAACGTGCCCTGGCAGCAAAAAACCTCTCCCATGTTAAAGGTGGAACAATTCTGGCGGGTTATTTAAAATTCTTACCCCTGTTTATCATTGTGTTTCCTGGGATGATGGCTAGAGTTTTATTCGTAGGTAAGTGAATTTTCATTTTTATTTTATTTTGGTGAATGTGGGAATGGTATATTTGTACGTGTACAAATCAATTTTAACCCAAACTTGTTTTCTTTAAACTTCACTTAATATTAGCTCAATTTTCAAATTTTTAATAAATCAAAACATTGTATATTCTATTAGTCGACAACCTTTCACACTGAACATTTGATTGATGCCTTTGAGTTTATATATCCTGACTGTGACATCTCCCATAATATAAACAACTAGTGGGACCTGTGCACGGTGTTGCCCAGGAAAATCGAAGGGCCCAGGAAACTCATGCTCCTACGTCTGACCCACATATAAACAATTTTATTCGACTTTTTTTTTTACTTAGCTATAAATATTAATTGTGGTGTTCTGTAAGTATTATGTTCATAACAAATATTTGAACGTCCGTATTATTTCCTGCTACCAGATCAGGCTGCTGTCCGAAAATACCGGCTTCCTGAACAAAAAATGCACCAAACATTGATGTTATTGTTTTTTCCTTTCCTTTGCAAAAATCAATCATGTTCTGCAAAGCCAAAAACAAAACAACCAAACACCATGAATAAATATTGAAGATATAAAGAACTTGAAGCATAAAAACATTTATCAAAATGACCTGATTCTGCATCAAATAACCCCGAGAAGGATTAATATGCCGTAAAACAAAACAACCCAACCAAACTGTATTATTTCATAACTATGAAAGAGCATCCCTGCAGCACCGTACTCATGTAGAAATTAGAATGGCGGGGGGGGTGGGGGTAATTTTACCTATATAGAAACATTGGAAGGAAGGTAATATTTGATATGGATGAAAAAAAAACATGCTTTTCAGTAACCCTATTACTAACTCTAAATCCGGAAGGAAATATGAAAAAAAACCCCAAAAACATGAAGATACTAACAGTGCACATGCAATTGGCATAACAAACCCATTAAAAATCAATTTATTGTCTAAAGGACCATTAAAAGTCAATTTCGTCCAAAAAATATCTTGGCTGGTCCTGTCAAAACTCCTTCATGGATGAGAGTGTATCAGGTGTCAGGCAATGAACCCCCCCCCTTCTAAAGAAGGTGGTAATACTTGGGAGGATTACATCCCGTTACCTTAACAGCTGTGATGAATTCTAAATAACACAAATGCACTGTTTCTTTATATTCTAACACTAACACTAAGTTCGGGTGGCAATATGAAAAGAAATGGAAACAGTGCACGCAAAGTGGGCGTAACGAAACCCTTAAAAGTTAATTAATAGTCTAAGTGATCGATAAATGTCAATTTCGCATGAAAATATATGATCAGTTGCATCGATACTACCTTACTAAGTTGTGATGTATTTGAAGCAACAGAAAGGTGCTGTGTTTCTTTTTATCCTAAAAGTAACCATAAGTCTGGGTGGCAATATAAGAAAAGAAGATGAAAACTATACATGTGCAGTGGTCGTACCAGAACTGTACAAAGTCAATTTGTAGCTGAAGGAACTGATAAAATGTGCTGCTTGAACTAATTGCCATTCACACACGGATTAGAATGACTCAGGCAATAGGCAACAAACCCTTTCCCTTCTCCGAAAAGCAGTTGTAATGCCTGGGAGGAAGGTCTCTTGTAACTATTGCCACAATTGAAAAGTACAAAATTTATTTAAAGAAAAAAATCATCAAAGTTTCTGACACACTCAGCTTGCATCTGAATATGAAATAGAATGTTAATAAAAGAAAAAAAGCAGAAAAAAAGAAAATATCTCAATCATAGTTCTGAATAAACAGCCACAACATTTTTCATCACCATGACAACAGACAGCGAACATGCTAGTTGGTAAGTCAATGGTAGAGCAGGCAAAAACTGATTGTGTGAACTATAATATATTATTCCAAGAATGAAACAATACTGTCGTCTGCTTTTTATTCCAAATCGCTATGTGAAAACAAAAATTAGTCGTAAAATGTAACCGATGTTGTCGGGAGAGCAAAATTTTGTTATTATACAAAAGATAGGAAAAAAAACGTAAAAAAAATTTAAAAAATATGATTACATTTGTAAAACTAATCAAAGCGACTATTCATGAACGATTGTGTACAAATCTAATGTGTGTTCGAAAATGCAAATTCTGCTATTCCGCTGATTTAATAAAATCGGTACTTAAAGAGGAAAAATAGAAAGTTACATAATTATCTTTATGTATCCGGCGTGACTCGGGAAGCAATTAATTTTACATTACAATCATATGATTTGAAAAATGTTAAATAATATTTAATGAAAAAAAAATGAGAATTGCAAAGTATGAATAATGTAAATGAGTATTAAAGATCGATTGTCGTATTGCCTCCAAAGATCACTCTGTGTTCTTTGAATGCTAATCTGCTATTCGTTTATTCCATCAATCTAGAATGTGAAAGAAAATATTTGGAATATCCAATCAAAACGCTGTCCAAAAAAGAAAGTGTAGATGAAGGGGTCATTCCGCATTTAGATAGAAAATGCAGAATAGCAAGATCGAAATAATAACGGTGCTACGAAGAAATAGTTATCCTATGAAGAAGACTTCTCAATATACCTGGGTGTAAGTGGTATTAAATCTGAGTGCGAAGGTGAAATTTCCTCCGACTTCCTGCATAGATGTATATGTGAGGAGAAGCCGTAGAGGCAGAAAAATGTAAATCTTGTTGAAAGCGAACGAAACGAACATATATTTTTCTAAAAGCATGCATCAAGAATTGGCCTAAATCGCTGCCATATACATATGGCTCAGTGGTAGAGCTTCAGGCTCGCGACTCTGTGGTCCTGGTTTCGAAACTCGCTAGGTTCAACGAAACATGTGTCTGTGGATAATTATATATATATATATATATATATATATATATATAATGTCGCTCCCCATCTGGGGGCATCACATTGGTGAGTAAAAATTATTCCCAATTAGCATTTAGGTAGAGTGCTTATCGTTCAAAAGTAAATAAACAAATAAATAACATTTACAAAAAAGGCGGTACATTTAGTAGTAGCAGAGAGTGGGTCAGTGGTAGAGCTTCAGGTCCTGGTTTCGAATCTCACTAGGTTCAGTCACACTGATGAGTCACATAACATTTGGTGAACACTTGTAAACTATATAAATGCTATCAACATCATTACATATATATATATATATATATATATATATATATATATATATATATATATATAGAGAGAGAGAGAGAGAGAGAGAGAGAGAGAGAGAGAGATACATAGATAGAAGGAGGAAAAGGAATTAGAAAGGTAAAAACCAATTAGAAAAGCGATGGAGGCAGATCTTTTTTCAATTCAGTTGCTCAATGCAAGGTATATTCCGCAAAAAAGCAATTTATTTAATTTTTCTTCAGATTTTCAGTCCAGGAAGACTTTTTAATATGGCTAATATTTCCCACCTCACGAATTACTGAGCCTTGTTGCATCCACGAACGAACCCTCTATTGGACTATTTACCCTCTGGATTGTATCTATTTTGGCCGCACCTGAAGACGGTGGTTTCTGGAGTTTATCTTTGAAACCTCTCAATTTATCTCTCGTGCCTTCTAATGGCCTACTTACAAACCATTTTCTCCGCTGGACTTTTTGACACCGGATTTTTTTACAATCGGACACTTGCTTGCATTCGGGCAGCTTTTTGACTTGCTTTTCCCCTCCAATCTTTGTTTTACTTTTTCAGATTTTAAATCTTGGCTTTTCGCCAACTTATCTATCCCAGCAATTTCCTCTGATGATAAGATTTTGATCTTTGAAAAGTCTGGCTTAAGGAAAAAAATTAATTAAATAAATTGTTTTTTTGCAGAATATACCTTGCATTGAACAACTGAATTGAAAAAAGATCTGCATCCGTCACTTTTCTAATTCCTTTTCATCCTTCTATCTATCTATTTGCTCTATCCGGTATATTGAGTTGTATACTTTCCTAAAAGTTCGCTTTTAGTTCTCTACTTTATATATATATATATATATATATATATATATATATATATATATATATATATATATATATATATATATATAGATTTAGATTTTTCACTTATAAAATAGATCATTCAGTGAAGACCGGGGTTGTTCCAATAAAAAACAAGCTCGATGATACTCGATTACAGAGTACAGAGCATTTATATGTGATTTTATGAAGGCTTACCAAAGCATTCCTTTCAGGACACCAATGATCACCATTAAAGATATTTTTTCTTACAAATACTATTTATTCAAATTAAATGTTTTTTTCCTACACGTGTTTCACTACCAAGCAGTTACTTGCTTGGCAGATCATCAGGGAAATTAAATGTCTGGAATACTGGTTTCAACTGCCGACAATACACAATGTGGCGTTGCAATAGTTGAGGTCACTTAAGAAGAGAAGAGGAAAAAAATAAAAATAAAAGTCAAAATTAAAAAGCAAGGAAGAACAACGATAAAAAAAGAAAGTCCTAGAAAAGTCTTAGAAAAGTAGCTCGTGCATTATTTCTTCCACCAAGCCAACAAGCAAATAATCGGTCCCAAATACATTCAATAAAACCATAAAACCGGAACAATGTGCGATAATACACTTTCACGTCGGCCGGCACAATGATGAATAAATCCCCCCCCCCCCACAAAAAAAACAAAAGAACTAAATCATTCAAGATACCGCTCACAAGTTACCATTCCAATCCAATGATAGTATGGGAATTCTAAATCCAACTTCTCACAAAGAAAAGTTAACACAAATGTTCAAAGAGTCTTATTTCAATGGTTGATTTTTTACCCTTCGAAACAAACACACGACGAGTTGAATGTCAATCCCGCAGAAAACTCCCTTACATTAAGAAAAAATCTTAATTAGTAGATAGAAACTATTTATTCAAAATACTGTTTCTAAAAATATTTATTATTAAACCTATTCCTTATAGAAATTAATTATCTAGTGTCTGGGACGTCATTTTACATTTTGGGAAAATATCCTTCATTTAATTAACTGCCGAATTATTATCGTTTTGTTGTTTAACGAAGCGAAAAAAGCCCATCCCGCAGAATTTGTTTTTAAAAGATTATTCATATATCAAAAATAAAATGTTATTATAAAAAAGTTTTCTACAAAAATCTAGTTATTATTTTAAATCATTTAAAATATTTCCTTAACGGCTGTGTCTGTTTGCAACTCTCTGTGGAGAATATTATTCTATATTCCATAAATAAATGTTACTACGGAATATCGTTATTATATCGATTAAGACAACCCTAAGGAAATGGTAAACTGGAAAGCACCAGGCCAAGATGGAATATATGCATACTGGTTTTAAAAAATCACGACCCTATATGAAAGGCTAGCGATGAAACTGAGAGGATGTATCCACAAAACAAACGTACCAAAGTGGATGACCAAAGGAAGGACAACTCTAATACTAAAAGACGCCACAAAAAGAGAATAACCTGTTTAACAACAATGTGGAAAATCCTAATGGCACAAATGAGACAACAAATCTATCACTCCCTGAACAATCGAGGACTTCACTTCGAGGAACAATAAAGGATGCCGGAAAGAGAAAAGAGGGACACAGGATCTGTTATACATAGATCAAAGGATTCTGAAGGAGGTAAAAATCAGAAAAAAGAACATATCTATGGCATGGATTAACTACAAGAAAGCCTACGACAGAATCCCTCAAACATGGAGGATTGAATGCTTTAAAATGTGCAAGATACCGAACAGGATTATTAACCTTATTAAGAAAGCTATTAAAACATGGAGACTACAACTGACAGCTGGAGGACAACAATTGACTGAGATAAAAATACAGAGAGGCATTTTCCAAGCAGACTTCTTATCATGACTACTATTTATCATAGCCATGATGCCACTCAAGAATATACTCAGGAAATGTGACGCCAGATACAAGTTTACAGACACAGAACAAAGAATAAACCACTTCATGTACATGGACGCCATGAAGCTATTTGCAAAAAGCAAAAGGAAACTGGAACAGCTGATAAATACGACCAGGATCTTCATCCAGGACATTAAAATAGAATTTGGAATGGAAAAGTGTGCACTGCTTGAAATGAAAAAGGGAAAACGGGAGACAACAAAGGGCATAGAACTATCAAACCAAGAGGAGATAAGGGCGCTAGGCGAACAGGATAGCTATAAATATTTGGGAGTTCTGGAAGGAGACACAATCAAATCTACAGAAATGAAAGAGAAGATTGGAAAAGAATACCTGAGAAGAACAAGAAAACTCTTAGAAACGAAATTATATAGCAGAAATCTAGTAAAAGAAATAAAAACCTGGGCAGTATTACTAATAAGATAGTCTGGACCATTCATAGGCTGGACTAAAGAAGAACTCAGACACCTTGACCAGAGGACGAGAAAATTAATGACCGTGCACAACGCACTACACCTAAAAGACGATACGGAGAGACTTTATGTATAAAAGAAACAAAGCGGGAAGAGGACTGGTAAGTATAGAAGACTGTGTGGAACACACAAAAAAAAGAGCTGGAGAAATAGATAACTCAGAACACAGAAAGGCTGATCATCGCAGCAAGAGATACTGTCCCGATGAACAATTCAGGAAGCACCAAAACCAAAAACAAAAAAAGAAAAGAAAAGAAAAGTGAGAAGAAAAACCACTACATGGACGTTTCATAAGAATGACAAGACAAGAGATCCATGAAAATAGCTGTACATGGCGAAGAAAAGGACACTTGAACAGAAAAACGGAATCTCTACTGACAGTTGCACAAAACAATGCGATTAGGACTAACTACATTAAAGCTAGAATAGATAAAATCCAGGAAAACAGTAAATGCAGACTGTGTGGACAAAGAGACGAAACAGTAAATCACATAATAAGTGAATGCAGCAAACTCGCCAAAAAAGAATACAAGAACAGATATGACTATGTGGGGAGAGCAATACACTGGGAACTATGCAAACAACTGTATTTCGAACACGCGGACATATGGTACAAACATAAAGCAGAGACAGTACTGGAAAACGAAATGAGATATACAGGTGCAAACAGATAAACTCATACAAGCAAGGAGACCGGATGTCGTAAGATCACGGAGACAGAAAAGTGAAGCAAATACATGGAACTTGCCAGACAATTGAAAGGGATAATGAAGAAAGTCAATATAATACCAATAATCGTAGGAGCACTAGGAACAGTCATAACAAACCTGGAAAAAAGACTGAGAGAAATTGGAATCAAAGGGAAGACTGAAACCATACAATGGACAGCAATCATGAAAACACTAACCATTCACATGGAAGTTGTAACAGTTATGAAAAGTTGTGGAGGATGTACTAGGAGTTTTCACACAAGTTATTATCAGTGATTGCTTTCTGACAATAACAAATAGCATTCCCTGAAGTCTGAGTGACAATAAGTTTCCTCAGATTTCCATCACTCTCAACCTCTTTTTGATAACCGTTATAAATCATTTTGCATTATTGCAACAGTCTTTCACCATTGATTTATCACTGGTAACGACTATTGGTCTTTTTTGGAATTTGCCTCCTAAATATCCCAGTACTCTCTGCACACTTCCAGTGGAGGTCTGGTTAGTGCTTTCCCGCCTCGGTCTTTCCATCCTCCACAACTTTTCATGACTATTATGTGTGATACTTGCCGAGGCTTGTGCCATGGTACTATTGAACCTGCTGTTACAATTTCCTCGACGCCTTCAACGGTGAACTTTTTCATATATCTTCAACCCATTGTCTTTGAATTGGACTTGTTCAGCATTTTATCTTTCTCTTTCTTTTTGCATTTATCTTAAATGATATTTTATCTTTTCAAGTTTTGACTTTCGTAACTCTCTTACCAACTTATCTATCTGTATTCCTCTGATGATAAACATTCAATTCTTTGAAAAGCCATGGTTTTAGGAATGGAAAAATAAATCTCTTGTTATGAACAACTGAAGACGTAATAGATTTTGTATTTTTGCAACTTTTATTCTCATCCTTTAACTTGCCTATATAATTGCTCTGTCCCGTATATCGAGCATCAATGTTTTTCATGGTAGGTTCTAATTTAAAGTTATACATTATATCTTTATTTTCCTATTCTCTCTTTCTCCCTCTCCCCCTCTCTCTCTCTCTCTCTCTCTCTATATATATATATATATATATATATATGTATATATATATATATATATATATATATATATATGTATATATATATATATATATATATATATATATATATATATATATATATATATATATATATATATATTATAATATAAAATGAAGTAATAAAATAAGGTGTCAATCAAATTAGATATTAGTTGACGCTTATATCTTTTGTTGGATTGCTTCATATATATATATATATATATATACCACTCCAATATACTTCTTTGGTCACCAGACAGTAGATGTCACTTTCCAAGGGGCAGTGGCGGGTTTTAAGACTTATGATTTTTGGCATGCTGACCTGATTTCTTAAGAGACATTGAATACCCTCCCTGACCCTTTTTGCAATTTCCCAATTTCTCTTTATATATATGGCTTTTTCTTCCCTCTCCATCATAAGTCATGTAATTCCCCCCCCCCCCCATAAAATTATAGATTAAATATGCTTCAAATTTCCCTCTCTCTAAATATGTATTAAATAGGTTGTCACACCCTCTCTCTCTAATTATATTTGAATTGTCGAGTGTGAGTTTCCCTTTTTTTTTCAGTTTCAAAAATGTAATCATCTAATTTGGATGCTTGACAATACCACAAGGTTGAAATAAATTATTGCATCGATGAGTATGTGATTTCGTGTTACTATATTTTATTTTATATATATATATATATATATATATATATATATATATATATATATATATATATATATATATATATATATATATGGGAAGAGAAGGATGAAGGTAATCCGACGTAATGGGAAAATGAAAAGGGAAAACCAAAAAGGGATGTTTTTTTTATGTGTACATCAACGTTTCGTCTTTATTTATAAGACTTCATATAAAGAAAAATGTCATGCAAGTACAAACTTCTCTTCCCATATATATATATATATATATATATATATATATATATATATATATATATATATAGTTACAAATGTTGGGAGATCTATCGAGATTAAAAGTAGGAAACTGTGAAAGACATCGGTAGTCTGTATACATATATATATATATATAGATAGATAGATAGGGTTCATCTTCGCATATTTATACACGACGAGATTCAAGAAACAATTCCAGCAGCCAGGTTGGACTTTGTGGGGTCATGTCTATTTTTAGCCAACACGGCCGAGAAGAAGAAGAGAGGGCGAGGGAGAAGAAAAAGGAATTTAACTGCCCGCGAGGAAGGATGAGTCACCGGGTTAAGACGGACACACTTTGAGGACACCTGCACGAGAGAGAGGAAGGAGTGAACGGCCGTCGACAAGCAAAGATGTGCGACTACAGTGTCGCAAGAAAGGCAGGGACCTTTTGAAAATGGAATTATAGCCCCGTGCAGAGACACCCGAAAGACGGAAAGATGGCTCTTTCGAGATATTGTCATATACCTATACGAAAGCAGGGAAAAATACAGAATACATAATGAGCGACCGGGAATTGTTTTCCTGAGGAAAAATGTATTTGGAGATACAACACAAATGAAAACTACATTTGCACAGAAATATGGCCATTACGACTTGCCGGAAATACCGACCCTCAAATGAACAATGTATCCACTTGTAAGTGATAACTTGAATATCTCTCCCCGGATATTTTGCCCCCAGGGCTACCTTATACATGTATACTTTTATGTGAAATATGAATCCTGTTGCTATAGGACTATAATAGACAAGTTTCCCCCCCCCCCTTTTATTAATAGACTTTTGTTTTCATGTTTTGTTTTGTTTTGTTTTTATAGATATATTTACTCCTTTTTAGTATACTGTTTTTATTAAATAAATGAATACAAATTTAATCCTAATGTCTTTTGTCGTTCTTCGCATCTTTTGTTTTGTTTCCTGACGGTATCTTATATTGGAGAAATCCCCATCCCATATCATTTAAAACGTTTTATTTGAACCCTGGGATATTACGAGCCACTTCGGACGATTTTTTTTATTTTCTTTTTTATCATTGTCACGTAATGTCATTCGGTGGTCCCGACCGGTGGCATTCGTGACAATATATATATATATATATATATATATATATATATATATATATATATATATATATATATATATATATATATATATATATTATACCAGGTTTTACATTTGGATCTATCGTTCTTCTCTGTATTTTCGACTTCTATTTTTCTCTCATTATTTAGTTTGTTGTTTTTTCTTTTTCTGATATTAAATTTAGAAAAGTAAAGTACAAACTTTTCTTTAAAAAAAAATATTAAAAGAATCGATATTAAATTAAATATTTTTACTTTGTTACTACATCTTAAATTTCAATGTAATTTTATATATATATATATATATATATATATATATATATATATATATACATATCAGATTTTGTAATTTTGTAGTTATCAACATTTAATTATATAATTAAATTCTTATATTTACACTGTTTGAATGATTTATTTTTATAATTCTCAGATACGGTAAACTGTGTTGATCCGGATATTTGTGAAAATTTCTGTCAAAGTCGATCCGGATGTACGAATACTGCCTTTCCGGTGCTTGTGCTAAAATTAATGCCTAGTGGACTCAAGGGATTAATGTTGGCCGTCATGATGTCCGCACTCATATCTTCCTTAACATCCATCTTCAACAGCGCCAGTACTATCTTCACAATCGACATTTGGAGAAGAATACGCCCACGTTCATCAGACGTAGAATTAATGATTGTTGGAAGGTAATAATAATGATAATAATAATAATAATAATAATAATAATAATAATAATAATAATAATAATAACAACAATAATAATAATAATAATAATAATTTCAATTTCAATAGCAGATAACCATTCATTAGTTCAAACAGGTCTAGCCCATCCCAGCTTTGGTGCATTTGTTCTCTATATCGTCTCTTAGGATGGTCACTCTTCAAGTAACATTTCATCACAATTCTATTTAAGGCCTTAGTCCAATTTGTTCTAGTTTTAGTGTGAGTGTTTCGAGGGTTTCGCTTAATGACAACTTGGGAAGCTTCGTTCATTCCCGCACCGGACATGGGGCTTCTACTTGACATTCTGGACCCACATACGTCGTTTTCGGTTTGATAATTTTGAACACTCATATTGAAATAATACGCGGAATGGTTTGTGTAAGGTTTTCCTTCCCTAGTATTTTTATTGAGATACCATCTCTAGGAAAGTTGCTATCCAAAGCTGAAGACCCAATCCTGGTCATAAGATCTGATAAAGAATATTGACAGTGAGAGGGGCTACAAATATTTGGGAATCTTGAAGGAAGATAACATTAAAAACAAGGAAATGAGTACAACAGTAGAGTAAAGAGTATTCTTAAATCACACCTCAACAGTCGAAATACAATCTCTGCCATCAATGTTAGAGAAGTAGCTATCATTCGATATACTGCCAGTATACTTGACTGGAATGCAGATGAACAAAAATGTTTGGATACCAAAACACGGAAAATCCTTACAATTTATGGAGCTTTTGCAAAGAAAGGAGATGTAAACCGATTGTATCTATCCAGAAAGGAAGGTGGTCGAGGTCTACTTAGTGTTGAAGATGTTGTGAATATGGAAGAAAGTTGTCTATATAAATATATTTCTGAAAGTAATGAGATTCTTCTTCATGAAGTGAAAAGAGAGGAACTACTAAGAACTGGGGTGAAAACGAATCAAAGGTTGCAAGAGAGAGATTTAAAATTATTTGGAAATAAACTACACAGTGTATTCTTTAAGAATATTGCATTTAGAGATAATGACAGCTGAGATTGGTTGGTATGGGGTGATCTCAAAAGATCTACTGAGAGCACCTTAATGGCAGCACAGGAACAAGCCAATTGCACTAGGTCTGTCAAACATTACATTGACAACAAGGCAGAATCACTGATATGCCGATTGTGTAATAAAAGGGAAGTGGTATGAACATAAGCCAGAAGTGGTGCAGGAGAACGACAATGTCAAACTTCTTTGGGACATGCGCATACAGACTGATAAGGTTCTTGAACATTCAAAACCCGACTTAATCTAATCATTGATATAGCCTGCTCCTTCGATACCAGAATGCAGGAGAAAGAACACGAAAAAATAAAATAAATATCAAGATCTAAAATGGGAATTAGACTGAAAATGTAAAGAAGTCAATGTGATTCCCGTTGTAATTGGAACGCTTGGAACCATAACGAAAAGCCACCATAAATGGCTAAAACAGATTGACGAGACAATTTATTTTCTAATTCTGCAAAAGGTTTACCTGTTAGGAACGACAAAAATGTTAAGGTACAGTTTGAATGTCTAAAGTCAACAGAATTGACTTGATGTTCAAAAAGAAAAATCTAACTAAAAACATCCAAAAGTTGAGACTGCTATGAAATAATAATAATAATAATAATAATAATAATAATAATAATAATAATAATAATAATAATAATAATAATAATAATAATAATAATAATAATAATAATAATAATAATAATATAAATGATAATAATAATAATAATAATAATAATAATAATAATAATAATAATAATAATAATAATAATAATATAAATGATAATAATAATAATATAAATAATGATAATAATAATAATAAAAATAATAATAATAAACAGAAGAAGATGAAGAAGAAAAAAGTTCTGGAAAAAAGATTAGGAGAAATTGGAACCAAAAGAAAAATTGAGACCATACAATGATAAAAACAGGCAAAATATTAAGGAAAGTCCTCGAATACGGAAACCAACCCACCTAACCAACAAACACGGATAAAATGAATGAGGAGAGGAAAAGGAAAAGCAAAACACACACATGCGGTGGCACCAACCTCGATTGCTGTGAAATGTCAAGGGGGATAAAAAAAAGACCAAGGAGAGAAAGCACCAAGCAGACCTCCACTTGGAGGGTGTGAGAGTACTAGAACCTTAGGGAGGCTTATTGTTACTCAAATTTAAAAAAAAGACCAACGGGCGTTGCTAACAAAAAAAACGATGGTAAATGGCTGTTGCAATAACGCAAAATAATTTGCAATGGTTATTGAAAGAAGTGGAGAATGCTGGAAATCTGAGGAGCCTGTTTTGTCACTGGGACTCCAAGCGAACACTACTTGTTATTCTCAGTGAGCCATCACTGATAATGACTTGCATGAAAACTCCTAGTGAGCTGATGATAAAAATAATAATGATAATAATTGGTTTGGTTTGGTTTATGGCATATCAACCATCTGTGGGTTATTTAATGTCAAATAAAGTTGTCAAAAATAATTCGATGGGTAGGATAATTATTTATATTCCTAGAATACATTACTCTTTGAAGACATTACTCTTTGAAGACATTACTCTTTGAATACATTACTCTTTGAAGACATTACTCTTTGAAAACATTACTCTTTGAAGACATTACTCTTTGAAGACATTACTCTTTGAAAACATTACTCTTTGAAGACATTACTCTTTGAATACATTACTCTTTGAAGACATTACTCTTTGAAGACATTACTCTTTGAAGACATTACTCTTTGAAAACATTACTCTTTGAAGACATTACCCTTTGAAGACATTACTCTTTGAAGACATTACTCTTTGAAAACATTACTCTTTGAAGACATTACTCTTTGAAGACATTACTCTTTGAAAACATTACTCTTTGAAGACATTACCCTTTGAAGACATTACTCTTTGAAAACATTACTCTTTGAAGACATTACCCTTTGAAGACATTACTCTTTGAAGACATTACTCTTTGAAAACATTACTCTTTGAAGACATTACCCTTTGAAGACATTACTCTTTGAAAACATTACTCTTTGAAGACATTACCCTTTGA
>OY744550.1:13902110-13929610 GCA_963556195.1 Sepiola atlantica | reverse complement strand
AAGAAATAAGACAATTTTTCACAGAGTTTAATAAATTTAAATTTTAATAAATTTAAATTTTAATAAATTTAAATTTTAATAAATTTAAAATACAAAAATGAAGAGGTTAACATACTAGTTAATAATTTAAGAATAAGAAATTATCAAAAAGAAAATGTCCGCAATGCGTAAAACTTTATGACGATGGAGAGTCAAGTCAACTCACGATTGTCTACGGTATGGTGTAGTGTGATGGTATCATAGATAGACCCAGGTGATGAGGAAGTCCCACGTTGCAAAACCAACCGCTTCTACTTGTCTTCACGGCGATCAGTTGAAACACAAATCTGTTGATAAGACCAGCGTATTTTGATCGCTCGTGGTCCTCCTCTGACACTGCTCCATGTCCGGGATTTGTCACCAATTCTATTATTGATGAGGGCGAAAAAGTGTTGACAGAAGTCACATCTACACATTAGTGACTTGTTATCCCTTCTAAAATGGGTATTTGAACATATAAAGTATTGCATCCAATTACCAAATGCTCTCTCGAATACTGATTTTTCTTTTTTTACTGATGGACTAAAGAAAATTTCCAATTGATTTTCCTAATGTTTTTTTCCATTCATCCTAGATGGTTTCGGCTAATTCAGTAGCCATTTTCATGGAATTACTAACATCAGCAATAATTAATATCACTCATAATAAGCGTCATTACAGGGAACTTCTGCCATTATTAACCAGCAGAGCATTACCACTATCGACCAAGAGAAGAGTCTATGAGTCATGTGTATGCAGTGTGATGATGCATTGAAGTGATCCTTGACCAGTGAGGGTTGAAGATATGTGTTGCATGGAGAGACATGATATAAGACTGATACGATGGATGTGTAATGTAAGTCTTAAAGACATGCTTAGATCTGATGACGTCAAAAGACGATTAAATCCGGACAGTATAGGAAAATGTGTGCATAACAGGAGAGTTCGTTGGTTTGGTCACATCGAAAGTGGGTAAGTAGATATAGAACAGTTAAGTTAGCAGAGTCAGTTGCCAGAGGAAGGCCAAGGAAAACATTGGAGGAAATGATAAGAATGGCTTTGAAAGAAAAAAGGATAAATAAAGACCTGGCCAGAGATAGGTTAGTTTAGAAGTAATTTTTAAAAATCTGTCCAACACGTGTCAGCATCTAAAACCGACGTTAAACCAAATATGATGATGTAATGTCTCTTTGAAACTAGTTGTCGAATACGTCCAAGATGGTATGCTCACATTTGAATGCTATATTGTTGTTGTAGAATCATAATGACACTTGCCAGTGTAAGGGATCAAAGTGCCATTCAGTTGACAGAAAAACTCTTGGTTGAATAAAGTAATATTTGTACACTAGAATGTCCACTCATGGACTAGCAACCAATCAGAACCCAGAGAACGAAACTTGCCTATCTAAGCAGAATAGAACATCCCAGCCTGCTTATATACCAACTCTCTAGCTCATGATTTCTATCTATTTAATTCTAACTCCAATGATGAGACAGCTGAGCATTGGCTGCTAAATTCAATTGGCTTCTGTTACTGGGTGATTTTAATTTTATCAGGAGAGATTCGTAGATTCTAGTTTTTTTTTTGCAATTGTATTTTTGTATATATTTTTCTTTCTTTTCTTCCTTTTTTCTTCTTTACTTTTTTTCTTTTATAACATTTTCTTTTTTGCTTTTTTCCTTTTCTTTTTTGCTTTCTTTTCTTGTCTTTTTATACCATGGTCTTCTTTTTTTATTTGTTGTTATCATTTTTCCTTCACTTTTATTTTTTTTTTAGCACTTTCATCTTATTTTCTTTTAAACCTTTTTTCTTTTCATTCTTTTCTCCCTCATCTTTTTCCCTTGTAATTTCATATTTCTTTTGATCCTTGAAAGTGCTGCATTTGCACACTAGAATGTCCATTCATGGGTTAGCACCCAATCAGAACCCAGAGAACGAAACTTGCCCATCTTAGCACAATAGAACATCCCAGCCTGCTTATATACCAACTTTTTAGCTTCTGATCTATGTCTATTTAGTTCTAGCTCACCTGGTCAGACAGTTTTTTTCTTTTTTCCTTTCCTTTTTTCTTCCTCTTCTTCTTCCCTTTTTGTTTTTGTTCGGTAACCATCCAAACTAACAGTATTTTTGTATTCAGCTATTCTATTAAATCTAACTTGTTTTAATCATTATTATTCAACTTTAGAACTAACAATATTTTATCAACCGGCATTTTAAAATTTTATTGAGAGTTTTTGCACCTGCGTTGATTTGAATGAAAATAAGTCAATCCTAGCTCTACTGGTTTGAATTCTATAGTTGTTTATTAGTTATTACATTTTCTTTATTTTTCTTTTTTCTTCTTTACTTTAATATTCATCCTTTTCCTTTTTTCCTTTTCTTCTTCTCTTCTTTTTGAGTCCCTTGATTTCTTCTTTTTTATTTGTTGTCATCTTTTTACTTTTATCTTATTTTCCTAAACGCTTGTCCCCCTTTTTTTCTCTCTGATCTTTTTCTCTTGTAATTTCACATCATATATCTGTTGATCCTTGAAAGTGCCGCTTCACAACATCAAACTTAATTTCTTTTTACGATTTCGCATTTCCAGTTGAAGAATCTCCTGATAAATGGTACGCGGTTGCATTCAAATGGATCTGTGGCATCGAGAAAATGGGCAAGGAGCCGGAAATGTCAGAAGAAGAGAAACGGCGTTTAGCTTTGAAAGCGACTGACATCAGTGAAAAGAAAAAATGGAGGATAACACTCAATGTGAACGCCATTTTGTTGATATCGCTGGCAGCTTTTGTTATTGGATTTTATCATTAACAAAAAAATATTTCGAGTCCGAAAGGGGCAAAATATTGCGCAAGATGCCAATGGCGATTTATTATAGTTTCTGCTGCTGCTGCATCAATGGCCGTAGTTTTATGAAGTGTAAAGAAGACATCGTATTTCACACAAATGATATACTTAATTTTATTTTTATATTTTTTCAATATAGTCTCCTTTTTTATAATAATAATAATACATTTTTTTGGCAAAGGTGCATTATAGGTAACAACGAAAAAAAAGGATGAAATCAAATATTTAATAAATAACTGTAACCAAACGTAGGAAAAGTTACTTTTATACATACCTGCATTATTTTATGTGTTTTAAAATGTTTAAAAATGTTTTTATTTTAATATAAGATTTTGTTCAAATCGTCTTTCTTAGAGTAATAATCCAAAATGGCGTACGCCACTTTCCGGAAATCACCGAAGTCTGATTATTTTTTCTCTTTCGCATTTTTTTCCTTTTAATTAGGTAGAAAAGTAAATTTTATTGCGTTTAGAACAGTTAATTGTTGTATATTTGTTCGTTTTCTCACCCAAAAAACGAAAAACCCTATCAATCAAACTTTAATGATATCTACCAACGGTGTCTGTCCGTCCGTTCGTCCGTCCGCCATTTTGAATTATCACTCTAACGAAAGACGATTTGAACGAAATCTAATATTGAAATAAAAACGTTTTCAAACACTTTAAAACACAAAAAAAATATTCAGGTATGTAGAAAAGAAACTTGTCTTGCGTTTGGTAACAGTTATTTGTTGAATATTTGTTTTTAGTTCTCAACCGTTTTTTCGTTATTAGCTATAATGCATCTTTGCCCAGTTTTTTTTTTTCATTCATTAATCATTCGGAATGAACATTACAATGAAAATTGTAGATAAACATTTTTTTGATAAACATTACTATTGTCGACATAAATTATTTTAAAGGAAATACCATTGGTAAATTAGTCAAAAACAATTTATTTTGCTTTACCTACTCATTTGTGACCTATTTGCGTTAAAAATATTTAATAGACGATATAAATATAAGTTACCGTAATTATTGGTTGTAAATTAATAAGGAGTCAGATATATTGTTATTTTAGGAAGTAAAATACCGGACCGGAAGGGGCAAAGATAAATGTCATATCAAAGAACCTACTTTTAATGTTATTTATCTTAATCACTTCAGATCCAGTACGATACCTTACTTCCTAAAATAACAAGATTTCTGACCTCCTATTACTTTACTTATAACTAATATTTACCATAACTTGACATGCTTATATCTTGTATTATATATTAATTTGTTAATAGATCACAAATGAGTCGGTAAAAAGCAAAATAAATTGTTTTTGACTCGTTTCCCAATTGTTTTTCTTTTTAAATAATTTATGACGGTAATAGTAACGATCATCACATTATACTAATACCTGTTTTGCTAATATTTCTAATTGGATTCACTGGTTTGTATTATTGTTTCAATATGGGCTTCCATAATGCTCAAACTTTAACCATGGAATGGCGTCATTTATTTATGGTCGCTACTAAAACTTGTATTCAGGAAGGTTCTTTCATAACATAAATCTCCTCAGAATTTGAAAGACACATCGTGTGTACACACACACACACACACACACACACACACACACACAATCAGTACCGACACTAAGGGCTCACTTATCCCCTAAGTGGGATGGTGCCCGGAAAACTCGTCACAGGAAATTCGTAAACGGAAAATTCGTAAACGGAAAATTCGTAAATGGAAAATTGGTAAACGGAAAATTCGTCACTTTTGGCTAAGTAGGAAAATTCGGCAATTATCGAATAAATATCGATTGAAAATAGATTTTAGAACCGTTTTTACAGGAGATATACTTGTAAATACGAGGCTACCCACCTCCCCAGTGGAGAACATTTTTTTCATATTATTTTTTTGGTACTTGTGCAGTTTACGAACCGGGCTATTTTTTAGATAAGATTTTCAAGTTAAATTAAATTTTTACGATATCTTTTGTTTATTAAAGTGTTAGGTAAAAGTACAGAATAGTTAACACCCCCCCCCCTCATTCCATGTTAAGAATGGCTTTCTAAATAATGTTATTTCAACCCAGTTCGTAATTACGTTACGAAATTAAAGGTTTGGATCGGGTTATTTTTTACATAAAATTTTCAAGTTAAATTCAATTTTTACGATATCTTCCGTTTATTAAATCGTTACGTGAAACTACAGAATAGTTAACAAAGCATCCCCCCCCCCCATTCTCCTCATGTAAAAAATCGTTGTCTAAATAATGTTATTATTTCAAGCCTGGTTCGTAATTAAGTTACGAGATGAAATCCATCATAATTCATTTAGATTTATTCGTAAACAAGTCAGCCATTTTAATTGACAAAACATCAATTACTTCGTGTGTTTGCAAAACTTGAAAGGAATTTATAAACTATCGAGTAACTGGCTTTAAATTCTTAGAAAATGTCCATGTATTTAAAAAAGCAAAATTGTTTTCTAACTAATTCAGTGTTTTTATTTCATCTCGCCTAAAACTTGTTTTAACTAACAACTTTATTTAATACTTAAAAAAAGAAATTCTTCTTTCAAATAAATCGTTGTATGGTCGGAACAAAAAAATCAGAAAAATACAGCCAATTCATTGTCTGCCATTTTAGTTTTGAAACGATGGATTAACCACTTTTTCTCACAGTGATTTTGAAGTAAAAATTTAATTTAACTTGAAAATCTTATCTAAAAAATAGCCCGGTTCGTAAACTGCACAAGTACCAAAAAAATAATATGAAAAAATGTTCTCCACTGGGGAGGTGGGTAGCCTCGTATTTACAAGTATATCTCCTGTAAAAACGGTTCTAAAATCTATTTTCAATCGATATTTATTCGATAATTGCCGAATTTTCCTACTTGGCCAAAAGTGACGAATTTTCCGTTTACCAATTTTCCATTTACCAATTTTCCGTTTACCAATTTTCCTGTGACGAGTTTTCCTAAATTCAAGTGGGATACGGGACACTCACTCTTTGTAAACAAACCAACATGTTATGCTTTTTTAATCACAAAAAAAAAGAGAGTTGTTCAATTTTTTTAATGGAATTTTCAGCATTTATTCAATAAATTATATATTTTATATAAGGAAAACAAGTTTCCGGTGAAATTGACTTTTAACGGTCCCGTAGACTATAAACTGATTTTTAACTGTTCCATTACTTATATCACACTTGGGCATACTTTCCGTCCTTTTTTTTTTTTTCTTTTTCTTTTTCATATTTTCACCTGGACCTAGGGTTAGTGAAGGGCAAGTGCTGCTGTTGTTGTTGTTGGTAATACCATGAAATAAACGGTTACTTTAGTCTACAGGGCTGGGGAGAAACAAAGAAAACAACAAAGAGAAAAATGAGACTCGTACAGGATCCGATCCTGTGCCTCCAAAAGAGGGATCACCTATCACGGGTGTCGCCTTAACCACTTAACCAACAAGCCTAACGTTGAATGAAAACTGAATCTGTACAAAGAACTCATCTCTATAAATTTGTATGCACACTTTAACATATTGAGCTGAGTTCTCTAAAAATATAAGAAGCACAGTATTTATACAGATCTTTATATCTATATACTAGCAGGGCTACCCGGCGTTGCCCGGGGCAAAAGTGTAACATATTTCTATCTCTCTCTCCCCCGTATCCTCCTCCCTCTCTTGCACCCTCTTTCTTCTCCGTCCAGCCCATTTCTCCCTCACACACATACAGACAGACAACTCTCCCTTATGTAGATTCCTCAAGGATTAGTCGGCATAAGGGAATTAACTCCTTGAAAAAGAAATCAGAGTTACTTTCCTTTAGATAGTGGCTGGAAAACAGACCCCCCCTCTGATGAAATTGGCGCTAGTTTAAGGTCAAAGAATGAATATTCTTTTATAAATTAGAGATATTACTCAACCGTGGCAACGTCGATCAAGAAAATACCAACTTTGTGGATGTTTGTTTTGTAGTTTTAGAGTTTTAGCCGGACATACACACAGACAACTGTCCTTTATATAATAGAAGAAGAATATATATATATATATATATATATATATATATATATATTAATGGTCGACCAATGCTAAGTTGAGGTACTCATTAAAAGCAATGGAAAACTGAAAACATGTGAAAAGATTAGACATTCGTCAAAATTAATAGTGTCAAATTGAGGTACCCATTAAAAACAATGGCTTACAAAGTTTAGTTACCTATTAAAAGTAATGGTAAACCAGTCCAAATTTAAGATATCAATTGAAACCCATGGTTAACCATTAAGCCCAGTCAAAGAATTCATTAAAATGAATTGATAACCACTATATAAAGGTTGAGGTACCCATTAAAATCAATGATTAACCAGTGTGTCAAGTTGAAATAACTATTAAAAGCAATTTCACATCATTTATAGGAAATCAAGGTATCCATTAAAATCAATGGTTAAACATAGTGAGGACTTAACTCACCATAATGCAGCAAAGAGAGGCATTCATTTTTCTGCTTCAATTATTTTGCATTTTAGACATATTCAATTTTTAAAAAAAAAGATCGCATTGTGTCATCTCATAAGGCATATGTGAAGTAGGAATGTTTTGTTCTTTTGTTGGTACTCTTCTAGATGACGCACCATGTTTCCGTGACTTCACGTCGTCAACGTTCAGTCAGGTTATGGAAGTGCCCGAGAGTTGACAAGGCGAAAACTGGCAAATGCTAAATTACGACAAAAAAAAAAAAATCAAACTAAAATACATATATAAAAATAAAGAACGAACAATAACTAAACAACTGTTATTAATTAGATGTTTTTTTGTCAAAGGAACCATTGTTAAATGTTTTTAAATAAAATGCTTTTTTGTTCAACGAGCTGACAGAGATTATGGAAATTTATTTTTTGTTATTTCACGCGATTAATTTCTTCCAAAAGTTATCGGCTGCTTGCTGTAGCCTGATTGTCTAATGCATGCTGCAACCTGATTGGTTAATAGTTTCGTCAACTCTCGGGCACTTCCGAGACCTACCTGAACGTTGACGACACAAAGTCACAGAAACATGGTGCGTCATCTATAGGAGTACCCTTTAGTTTTACAGCACATCAACCCTAAAGGTCACAGTGTATTCAAAGAAGTCATTTAATAAGTTCTCATTTTATGGTTAATTCGTTGTACCTACCCGGCGTTGTCGGGGATGCAGTGGAATAATTTTAGTTTTTAATTTTTATTTGCTTGCATTAAGGTAGACAACTTCTATAATATTCTTCAATTTAAAATGAGTTATACCCCTTGCTGATTTTTACTTTTAGGTTATAATTTTAAAATGTTTCATATTAGCAGGCATCCATGCCGGACTAAGTAATATTTTAAGATAAAGTGTAGCTAAGTACGTTATATATTGCGAAAAACACGGTACAACAATAACAAAATAAAAATTGGCTCGTCAGAGAAAAAGTTTGATTTGTTAGCTTAAATGCTATTTGGGTCTGACTTTGCAAATCTAACAAGATAACTTTATATATTAGATATTCATGTTTAAAGTTGATGCTAGCTCCTCAAGTGTTTGAAAGTTAAACATAGAGTTAACGCAATTGATTGTTGAGAAAAATCAAATAATTTCTTGATAATGGCGACTGTGGTAGTCAAAAGGGGAGGCAACCCTTGACGTACACACAAAGAAAGCCTTGTTTTCACAAGTGTACAAAAGACTCGTATGACAATGACATTCGAGGTGATCTTTGTTAGTAGTTTTTAACAAAGTTTGCATAACAGAAGGTTTGCTGCCTAACTATAATAAAATAATCGAATGCTATCTTTGTAAATGTTTCAAATTAACCATGTTATATATTTTTAACCTGTTTTTTTTAAAACTTTTTTAAAAAGAAATAAAAACAAAAAATTTTTTTTGTTTTTTTGTTTTTTATTTTTTAAATAAAATTTTTTTGAAGGATTAATTTTCACAAAACTCCTGAAATAATATTTTTTTAAATCTTTTGTAGTTTTTATAAATGTATTTCTATCAATAAATATCTACTTGTAAAATCTTTTTTAACCTTTTTTAAACTTGTGTCTTTTTTTTACAGTATTCAACAACAAAACTGTCTAAGAAAAATAAAATGTAATCTGTGTTCTGTTCTGAAGTTTATTAAAATATTCTATAACAGTGCATATCTCCATTATTGTTGCTCTCATTTTAATTGTAATAAACTAACATATTACCCATCAAAAATGGTGAAGTCTCTAATATACTGATCGACATTTCTCCCTTCAGAGTCCAATATTTGTGCACTTGTTGAAAATTATTGCAAAACATGAAGAATTAGAATATTTGATATTTTATTTCTACGTTTTTGTGGCGACCACGTGCTTTGTTTTGTTTTTTCAGACAGGAGGTCACCATTTAGTATGTTGTTTAGGGTTAGAGTATGTTGTGTTATGGTGGATAACAAACGTAAGAGGGATATACTAAATATAAAAGAAGTTGAAAATGACAGACACAGTTACTTACAGAAAAGCTACATTAATTGTTCTGACACAATCGAAATACATGTATTGCCAAGGTAAACAAAGAGAGAGAGAGAGACGCATGGGCGATGTATAAGTAAATATGACTTACTTTACTGATGATATCTGAAGCCTATAGCAGCGACCAGTAAAGGGAGTCTCAAGACTACTGCGATCATAATGTGAAAGGCATCTGACGAGAGCAACATTGGAGTTGTGAAAACCATATAAAGATGAAGAGCCAGTCAGACTATGTCGTCCATCGAGATTGAAGCCCAGCAGGGAAAGAGATAGATATCCAGTTTGTAAATTCGCACATAGGTGTATTGATATATTTTTGGTTTTCGGAAGTAGAAGAGTGCATTTTTTTGTTGATCAGTATAATTCTGGGGAAATAACATGAATATGATTCAAGGGAAATAACACGCATAAAATTATACATCATACATTATCCTTACTGTGGTTATTAGAATACAAGTCGAACCTGTGTAAATTTCACGGTGTTGTTATTTCCCTTTTGTCTATGTCTGAGTTGTCTGTTTGTGTTCATCATCAACTTATTTGTCTGCCTATGGAAGAAAGATTAAAGAGATTTTTCTATTAATATTTTCAAAAAATTTAACGTTTATTTAGTATATTTCATTTTGTGCCGTAATGATAAAAAAAGTCTTCTGCAAAGAAAGTGGGCTCCCTCTATCACGTTAGAAAACTACTAACACCTGCCAGTATTCTATATATCTATATATAAAGCCACAATTCGCTCATGCATGGAGTATTGTTGCCACATCTAGGCTGGTGCATCAACCACTAGCCTCTCTCTAACATAATAGGTCCACCAAGCTCCAGTCCTTGTTCCATCGCCGCAATGTTGCATTATTTTTTAAAAAACGTTACCATTTAGGGGGTGCCCCCTTCCCCCAAATCCGCCTCCCAAACCTTTTAATCTCCTAAACTAATGAACCGATCATTATTGATTTTGGAATATATATTTTAGGCAACAAGGTGAGTAACATGGACACATTACTTTTTTTTTTTATAAATGTTAACATTTAGGGGGTGCATATGCATAAAGTCTTTATTTTTATTTATTTATTTTTTATGAACCGATCATTATGAATTTTGGAATATATATTCTCGGCAACCCGGTGAGTAACATGAGCACATTATTTTTTTTATAAACTTTACCATTTATAGGGTGCGCCTATCCAAACTCGCACCAACTCTTTAAAAGAAACTTTAAAAAATAAGTTAGATACAAAAAAATAGAGAAAAAAATTGCTCTACATCAAATTTTTGGTTATATTAAGTAATTTTTAAAAGGATCGGCGCATGCAGCAATAATATGCATGTGCTTGGTAAAATCCTAAACTATTAATTATGGAATATGTATTATAGACAACAGGGTGAGTAAAGTGAGCACAATATTTTTTAGCTATAACATTTAGGGGGGGGGGGCACTAAAACCGTACTATACCCCCCCCCCCCTCCAAATAAAGAAAAAAAAAACATTAAAATTCATGTGAACCTGCATGAGTGTGTTCACTGCTCTGGCCATGATCGTCCCCACTCGTTGTGCCAGTCCAAAAATGTTGTGCGGCTCAGTCCATACTGCAACAAAGAATTCTCATTCCAAGTAAAACCACGAGTCCAGTTTATAAACAAGTAACAGATGTTTATTTGTTGGAGGTTACAAATGATACTTGCGTTCCAAGGTTGAATGGCAGACTTGCAAAATGAGATTTTTCCTGACCAAAAAAAGGATAAGTCCACTCACCAGAATTCTTTAGCTAAGAGCCTTAGATAGACCTACCTTGCCTGGAAAGGCACACAGCTCCAGCCAATCGCCAGCCCTCTAAGAACCAAAATGCATGTCATGCCCAGAGGGCCATGTCTCCCCTCCCATCTCCTGGAATCCTTTCCTCCTGACCGGAAATCTTGGATTCCAGTCTTTCTCACTTTCAACTCCTGCTGAAAGTGGACGTGCCATGGCACGTACACTTTCTAGAATTTAAGAACGTACAAGGCCCGTCCACTTTCGGCTGCTGCTGCTTTTTTTTTTAACTATAGGCACGTCAGCTGGGAAACATTGTCAGATTCGAGGCAATCTCTGCCCGTCAGATCGAACTGAACTAATATATCGTCTTGCGGTATTATTTTAAATAAAAAAATGAAACGGATTTAGTCACAACCGTTCAGCCATAACGATTATATGAAATCGAATGTTTATTTTTGTCAAACTCTCGATTTTTTGTATTAATATGTGCTCTTAAGCGTGAAAAAAAAGTGTTTGTTTACTTCTGGCAAAAATGTTCGGACTAAATTTTAAATAAAAACAAATGACTGTTTTCTTTCAAATTTGACTTTTTTTAAACACTATAAAAATCTGGATAACGTAAAAGTAGTCATTAGAAGAAGAAGAAGAAGAAGAAGAAGAAGAAGAAGAAGAAGAAGAAGAAGAAGAAGAAGAAGAAGAATAATAATAATAATAATAATAATAATAATAATAATAATAATAATAATAATAATAATAATAATAATAATAATAATAATAATAATAATAATAATAATTAATAATAAAAAAAAAAATTAAAAAAGTAGAAAATAGAAAAAGGAACTAACTCCTTATGTTTGAAGAAAAAGGGTTGTTTACTTTTTGGTACACCAGATGAATTTTTTTAAATAGTAAAGAAAGTATTAAATTCGTAAAAAGCAACAACAAATAAACAAATAAAAACAAGTAGTATTCGATATTGAATTCTGTGTGTTCCTATTTACTTAGCTCCCCACGAGAGCAGAGTTAGACACGAGATCGGTTCTACCGCGGAGAAAATCCAGCTCCCCAAAAAGGACACTGTGGATTTGGACAAAAATAAAAATTGACTCAGTTTATAAGAATTTCTCCTCCACTGACCGAGAACAGAAAAGATGAAATGCAGTATCAGAACACATACCGGACTTTTCTTTTCTTTTTTTCTTAAAAAAAAATGAATATTGAATAAAGTTCAGTCATGAATCGGATCGTGTTCCTTTCTTTAAGAAAAATGCAATTTTTTTTAGTTTCTAAAACTTTTTATTTAAGCTAGCATTCATTTTCGACTATTGCATGTGTTTTGTTTGTTTTTTTCGACGTTAATACTTCGATGATATTGTCATTTACTATTTAAAAGATTAAACTGGAATACCAAAACGTAAATTTGTTTTCTTCAAACTTAAGGGGACATTTTTTTTTTTTTTTTGACTGATATTTTTGTTTTTTTATTACTATTGCACTCGTACACCTGAAATAAATGTTTGTTTACGTTTTACGAAGATTTTCTAATTAGTGTTTTACTGATGTAGATTTGTGATTGTGTTAAAAAATTCAAATTTTAAATAAAACTGGCATTTGTTTATTTAAAATTTAGTCTGAACATTTCTGTAAGAAGTAAATAAGTGACGGGCAGATATTGCCTTGAATTTGACGATAAAGTTGCTCCGCTGTCGTGCCTCTATTTTTAGAAAATCAGCAGGATTGATTTATCCACCTCCCACAGCGGTAAGATCTGACACAAGGTCGAGAAAGTGGGATTTGAAAAGCCAGCGCCCGAGAATTTGAGCACTCTGGTCATTAAAAATTGCCTGGGCAGCCCCGTCGGCAATTTTTAATTTGCCTGAGGCGCCCCAAGGTCGGGTTGGGAAAGTGGGGTTTGAAAAGCCAGAGCCCAAGAAAGTTAGCACTCTGGCAATTAAAAATTGCCTGGGCAGCCCCGTCGGCATTCCCCAGTCGGAGCGCCTCAGGCAGTAAGCAATAAACTTACTCCTCCCCAAAGAAGGGAGACAAAGCCTGGGAGGGTGGACCTCCTAGAACTGCACAGGACCGTCCCATAGACTGGCGTAAATCAAGCCCCGAAGGCCAAGACGATACCAGTCTATGGGGTGCAGTATCCATCGGAACAGATACTACACTTTGATCCCGGCTAAAAGGAAATCAGCAGGAGCCAAAAGTGGACGTGCCTAAATGAGACGTACACAAATAGTACGACCCATTGCTTTCTAATTATCATCCTCATCATATTCGGTTCAACGTCCGTTGTACATGTGGGCATGTGTTGGACGGCTTTTAGAAATTGCCTTTCAAACTAACCTATATAACCTAACATTCTGATGAGAAGCATACTGTTCAAGCAAAACAATGGCTTGATAAGTATTATTTGGACTCTGCTCTGTCCGACACAACGATTAAGAGGTAGAATGCTGAATTTGAACGCGATCATACAGACACAAATGATGCTGAATGCTCAGGTCGCCCAAATTCGGAAAACATAAAAAAAAGTCCACAAACTCGTTTTGGCCGATCATAAATTGTATGTGCGACAGAGGAGTTGAAGATATCACCATTTTGCTTGAACATTTGTTAATAAGAAATCTGTGTTCAAAGTGGATGCCATCTTTGCTCATGGTTGATCAAAAACAACAACACGTCGGCGATTCAAAACGTTGTTTGCAACTGTTTCAATGCAACAAAAAGGAGGGATTTTTTGCATCAACATGTGACAATGAATGGAACATGGATCCACCACTCAGCAGGTGAAAGCCGAACAAAGACACAAACATCAACAGACAAAGTGTTGGTCTCTGTATTTTAGATATGTGCAAGATATTATTGATACGTTTGAAGCAGTAAATCGCCAAAAATCGCCACAAATGAAAAAAAACAACTTTTTTTACCAAGATAATGAATTGTGTCAAGTCGATCGCAACAATGGTAAAACATGAAGTGCACTTTGAATTGCTTCCACACCCACCCTATTCTTCAGATCTGGCCCCTACCGACTACTGGCTGTTTACAAACCTCAAAAGAATGCTCCAGGGAAATGCTCTAATGAAGAAGTGATATTGGAAACTGAGATGTATTTTGAAGTCAAAGACAAATCGTTCCACAAAAAAAGGCATCAAATTGTTAAGGAAGCATTGGAATCAGTATATCACCCAAGAAGGAGACTAAATTGATAAATAAAGCCGAATTTTGTCTAAAATTTGTTGTTTTATTAGTTAAACCTGAGACTTATTGAATGATGTGTTAATTGGTTGAAAGAAAACTGCTGATTTGAGCTTTCTTTTCCAATCAATAGGTGATAGTTGATACCTAAAACATTTACTGCTGATGCTACTTCGAACAACAGAACCAATGCGGTGAGAAATATATAAGCATATTTCAATGATTTTTTTATGTACTCGACACAATTTCCGCTATAAATAAAACATTAATTTAATGAGGAATGCTATTTGCAAATAATGAACTTTGAAACTTGTAAAAAAATGAGTATTATTTGTTTTAATTGGTTCTATTTTAGTAACAAATAAAAGTTGGACGATTTGTTTTTTAAATAAAAAAAAACATTATGTGAAAATAACAGAATTCTACATCAAAAATTTTAATTTTTAAATATTTTCACAAAAAATACAATTCACGTAAAGTAAAATCTAAAATCTAATGCGAGTTCAAATTTCAAGATTATTAAGTTTTTGGTATTATTGTTGATGAAGACATTCAGCTAAGGCAGCCCCACCTCTCCCCCAAAAATGAGATCATACTTTTTTTAGGCCATTATGTATGAACACTCTTAAAAACTTGTGTAAAAAAGCAAAACAATTATTTTAGAATTAAGATTGGGGGATCAGTTTCACATATAAATTTAACGTAAAATGATCACTCACTTTAGCCAGATAACGTTTGAATGACATGTAACTGTTCTAGTTAATTCTTAGATGTAACAGCTAGGAATAGGGTTAAGGGAGTTTTGTGTGTGTGTGTGTGTGGGGAGGGGGCTGCCACACGGACTTAGTGTTAGTGGTAGGGTCAATGGAGTTTTTTTTTATCCCCCCCCCAAAAAAAAAAAACCCACATACAATTTATCTCCCTCAGCTTAAAAAATCTAGTTATATGCTCTTAAAAAGCTGTCTGGATTGACGATCGGTCGAAAATAGGTGATAATTTTGTTAAATTTATATGCAAAACTGATCCCACACTCTAAATTCTGAAATAATTGTTTTTCTTTCCTCAGACGTAATCGCCTAAAAAAAAAAGGAGAATCTCATTTTTGAGGGAGTGGGATTTAGCTGAGAGTATTCAACACTTATTTAAATATAACATTTTCAAATATTTTTTTAAAGTCCTCCGGTAAGTTTTACAAAATAACATGCAAACTGCAGAATGTATTATTAATGTTCCTTAGTGCAAGTTTAATAATGTAAATATATATTTTTAAATTTACCCCAAAGAGCATATGTGATTTCAATTTCATAGGGAACGTCTTTACTAAATCACCGCTAAGAAAACAATACAAAACTGATTTTTTTAAAAGACGCAAATATTTGAGAGTTAACATTTTCAATATAGCCAATTTTTTTTTTTATATAGCATTAAAAAAGAAAATTTTCAATTTGGTTTGTTTTGGCTTTTTTGTTCTTTTTAAAAGTGTAGCTTCAGTTTACAATTTGGCTTCTTTTTTTTTTTTTTTTTAATCTCCTTCCAACAGCGGTAAGATGTGACACAAGGTCGGAAAGTGTGATTGAAAAGCCAGCGCCCGAGAAGATGAGCACTCTGGCCTACAAAAAAAATGCCTGGGCAGCCCCGTCGGCATTCCCCGGTAAGGGTGCCTTGGGCGATTAGCAATAAACTAAACCCATTTGGCTATTTTTTTGGCATTTTTTCCTGAAAAGTTTGGCTTCAAACATTTATTATAGTCTGGTCACTTTGGTACTTTGGAGTTATGTGAATAAAAGGCCTATGACGATTTTTTTAACGAGACGTTTATTTTGATTGATGTCGCATAACAGTATGTTGTAAGCGTTCGTCGATCCGCATTAACTGTAAATAAAAGTCATCAATCAAATAAACGTCTCTTTAAAAAAATAATAAGTCTCTAGACACGGTTTAAATAGATTTAGTTGACTTTTAAATGTATTAATTAAAACAGAAATTCCTTCTAACCCAACAGAACACAAGATTCTAAATATTAAACTACATCGTCATTTGCCTTTTATTCATATAATAACTTAGTACTCGCAACAGCATCTAAACATATTTCGACATCACCTAGCTAATATCTCCCTCCTTTTTTTGCTCCCACCCCCAAACATTTGACAGTCCAATTTCTAGCATACACATTCCCGGTTTTCCGTTTCTGTTTTTCTTCGATTATTCCTCGATTTTTCACACTAGGCGTTTGAAATATTGAATATCATTAAACAACATCGTTTTATACTTCTAACACCACCAATAATGTTCAATATATATATATATATATATATATATGTATATATATATATATATATATATATATATATATATATATATATATATAGCTGGCGATAAAAGCATAGCTTAGTATTTTTCCACTTCTTAAGCGGTAAAGAACATTGCATTAAGTTAAATTATTTTTTTTATATTATATATATATTTAATTCATTTTTACATAGATATAAATTCCTTTTATATGTACGTAAAAAGTAATTAATATATATATATATATATATATAAAGAGGTGTACTAAAAGCGAACTCTTAGGAAAGCTAAAACCCTATTGTGAAGAGTATACAGCTCAATATCCAGGATAGAGCAGGTAGAAATGAAGGAGAATGGAAAGGAATTAGAGAAAGCAAAAGCCAAATCAAAATTCAATTCAAAAGTTCAAAGCAAGGTATATTCCGCAAAAAGGCAATTTATTCAAGTTAAATTTTCCTTAAGCCAGGCTTTTCAAAGATCAAAATCTTATCATCAGAGGAAGTCGCTGGGATAGATAAGTTGGCGGACGAAAGCATTAAAAGAAGTTAAACGGGAAAGAAAATGGAAAGCCAAATAAAGTTATACAGTTAAGGAGGTTAAGTGGAAAGATTTAGGGGGTAATGGAAGAAAGGTGTTAAAACTAAGGGAAATGTGAAGCTAACGGAGTTTATGGGTAATTTTATTAAGTTAAGAGAAGGTTAAAGGGATGAGGGAGATATAAGTAGAGATTATAGAACAACAGGAATTAAAACTATCAGAAAGGGGATTCGAGATGTAAGGAGGGAAAATCCGAGATGAAGGGAGGGTATTTAATCAAATGGGGGAGGGGTGTCTGGGGGATTATTATGGTTGCTATACCTGAATTTACGTTTATGCCTGCAACTGGAGATAAGTTCATTCTTAGAATTAATAATATTTTTAGATTTAGTAGCAGTAGCTATCATAAAGGTTTCCAGAGTACAAAGTTGGCAATGGGATGCTCCAGGGGTATATGATTTGGACTTTTTAAGTATTGACCAGTGAAGTGAATAGGGAGTATTTTTAAGATTGAGGTTTCTAATTAGACTGGAAAGTGAAGTGCCTGTGCTGTTATCGCTGCTATTTTTAAAGGAATATATATGGTTAGAGATCCGGGTCTTAATGGGGAAAAAGGACGCCCCAATATATGTGTGTATCTTGAAGGGTGGTGCTATAGTTGCATTGAGATTGCTAATGGTATTAGAAGAGATTTGGGTTTGGAGATCCAAGTTATGCGAGGAAAGTTGTTTGGAGAAGTGGGTGGAGCGGATATGGGGGAAATGTGAGTTGGCCCATGAGCACTATCTATTATTGGGGGTGCTTGGTTAGAGGTATGGCTGTATAAGCGGGAGTTTAGAGTAGAAGCGGATTGGGGTTGCGGGGAGATCCGGAGTTCGGGTGGAGTATGGGAACTGTGGTTACTCACAACATTGGTGGAGCGGGGGAATTGTTAAACAGTACAAGCGTATATTACGTCCTTCTGTACACAGTTGTTGTTAAGGGGACAATCTCTAGGTTTACGGCAGTTACAAGTGGTGAGGGATGTGGTGGGTGGTTGCTGTTGGATATGTTTGATTTTCCTATTGTTAGAGGTTATGATAGTTTGTTCAATATTGGGCATAGTAGAGTAAGATATTTTAATAGAATTTCTGTTAAGGATAATGCTATATCTGTGGGGATGCTTAAAAGATCTGTCTAAGATTTGGAAAAATTCAAATATATATATATATATATATATATATATATATATATATATATATATATATATGTGTGTGTGTGTGTGTGTATATATATATAAACCACATTTTGCTATATTCCAAAGACCAAGATTTTATTCATCTTATGAATCATTTTTTTCAAAAAAAAAAAAAATCAACCGTTGGTACAATTACGGACCCGTTTCATTCAACAGAAGACCAACCGACATTTGTATGTCAATATCGGATCTTTCTTCCATGGACTCATCAGAAAAGACGAAAGTTCTCAATTAGAAAAAATACATAACGATGTAACAAACAAAAGTTCCTTTGAAATGAAATCTGACCAACCCCAACACATGAGGGTATTTGCTGAAAGCGCTACATTGACCCAGCTTAGAGGTTATCCTAAGAGTAAATCGATTACGCTGGTAGTATGGTCATGTGGAACGTTCATCCTCCTGAATAAACCATTACACAAGCATGGATTCCTTAAATCGCAGGAAGGTTGGCCGGCCAAGGACAACTTGGAAGCAATTGATTAGACAAGACCGCACAGAGTTGAATTTGGAGAATGTTGACCCACGAGAAGTGGAGAGTGAGCTTGTGCAATATCAGAAAACGTCTGACCTCTGAATAAGGAAAAAGTGACGTTAAATGAATAGAAGTGTTTTCATCTTGGATGTGAGAATAACATCTAGGATGAGAACAGTAGTAGTCCAAATAATCCGAATAATACAATTCCTTGTCTTTCCCAAGAAAAATAATTTTTTGTTTTTTAATGTAAATCGCTCTTGACAAGGCATGAAGCCACTTGATGTAAGGAGCTAAAAAAAAAATACTACTTCAAGGTCAAAAACTAGCCAATGATAACTGTTAGACAGATTCCGACCCAGACAAAGGAAATTTTTCCCCGTTTGTCAGAAACATCGCTCATGGAATGTGAGGACTAAAGGACAAAATAAGGGAAGCAAGAGTTACGAGGTTGCCGAAAGTTAACTGAAAGTCCACTTGGCCTTTTGGCTAAGATCAAAGTGTAGTATCTGTTCCGATGGATACTACACCCTATAGACCGGTATTGTCTTGGCCTTCGGGACTTGATTTACGCCGGTCTATGGGTCTGTCCTGTGCAGTTCTAGGAGGTCCACCCTCCCAGGCTTTGCCTCCCCTCTTTGGAGAGGAGTAAGTTTATTGCTTACTGCCTGAGGCGCCCCTACCGAGGAATGCCGACGGGTTTGCCCAGGCAATTTTTAAACCCCACTTTCCCGACCCGACCCGACCTTGGGTCATATCTTACTTGTGGGAGTAAGATAAAAACTGGCCTTGTGCCTAACTCCTGGAGGGGAGGTAAATAAATACTCTCCTATTTAAACTAGAGAACCTATTCTGTCAAAAATGGAGATCAATATTACATTTTTTTAACAAAATAAATCCATGATGTTATTCTCACAACGATTTGGCCGATGTAATCTCCGACCTACTTCAAGTGCATCTTGTCGAATCAGGAGTCTGTGTGGAATTTTGAACAGAACCCGTTATTCAATCCACGGGGGTAGCTTGTTCTCGTTCTGTCAGCCATGACCAGGTACGAGTCTTATTTATATTCTTAGTATCGGCTGTACTGAGGATTCAACTTTCCAGTAGTGTTACTTAGATTCCCAAGTCTGACAGGACACCTCTGAAGATGGTGGAAGGTTACATCGTCTGAAACGTTGTTAGAATAACATCCAAGATGAGAACAGTAGTCCGAATAATCCAAATAATATAAATTTATCAATCCTCATCTAAAATATTTTGAAGCAGAAAAATAAATCCAGCATTAAAAAAAATGGACAAACATCTTTTTTATCACACTAAAATGAATTTCCTTTTACACATACAGGCTGACTAAAGAAAATCGTGATCTCCCCTCTCAACATTCAACTCACATCAACAACTCACCATAATTCCATCATTTCAGTTTCTTTATTTCGACATTGCAGATTTTCCTGATTATTTATTGACTAGCAAGTGGCATATTGCTTATATACGTGCCTTAACTAAACGTTAAATAAAGTTATTGTATATTGTATTTATCTCCCCTCCCCCACAGCGGTAAGATGTGACACAAGGTCAGACAGTGGGATTGAAAAGCCAGCAGTACCATAGAGGCCGAGCACTCTGGCCTACAAAAAATGCCTGGGCAGCTCCGTCGGCATTCCCCGGTATGGGCACCACAGGTGATTAGCAATAAGCTAACCCCTTCTCAAAGGGTGAGAAGGCAAAGCCTGGGAGAGTGGACCTCCTAGAACTGCACAGGACAATCCTTAAGACCAGCGGAATCAAGGCCCGAAGGCCAAGACGGTACCGGTCTAAGGAGTGTAGCATCCATTAGAACTGATACTACACTTTGATCTCAGCCAAAAGGCCCGAGAAAATGGTGAAGATGTTGGTATTTTATTTGAAACTTGGTGACCTTCTTTTCTTTTTTAATTTAAGCCAACTCCGTCAGATAGACATGGCCGATTAAAGAAAATGTCGAACTCCCCTTTCGATATTCAACTCACCATAATTCCATCATTTCAGTTTCTTTATTTCGACATTGCAGATTTTCCTGATTATTTATTTACTAACAAATGGCACGTGGTATAGTTATCGATGCAGACTGCAGGTTGAGCATCTTGCGTTTGAACTCAGTCAGAGATATAAACCGCACTCACTAGGTTGCGTTTGCAACCTTCACATGGACCTTTCTGTGAGTACACGAGTCTATTTTAGTATCAGAGAAACAAATTTCAACGCCTGAATGAAACTTTTCTACTTCAAAGTAAACACATTTTGCATCAACAGATGACAGTTCAATCTAACAATTCTTCCCTCTTTGGAACAAACATTGAAAGTCGCAATATTTAATTTCAAGACAAGCAACATCTACAATGTGTGTTGAAGCACTTCATTCGCCAAGAGAGCAAACCTTCAAGCGGTAAACATTTGCAGATGCCACCATACATCTTGTCTGCTGGTCAGTTACGTCTAAGTTTGAAATACCAGTTTTATGTTCAAGACTAACCTATACAACCTAACATTCTGATGAGAAGCATACTGTTCAAGCAAAACAATGGCTTCATAAGTATGATTTGGACTCTGCTCTGTCAGAAACAACGATTAAGAGGTAGAATGCTGAATTTGAACGCGATCATACAGACACAAATGATGCTGAATGCTCAGGTCGCTCAAATTCGGAAAACATAAAAAAAAAGTCCACAAACTCGTTTTGGCCGATCATAAATTGTATGTGCAACAGAGGAGTTGAAGATATCACCATTTTGCTTGAACATTTGTTAATAAGAAATCTGTGTTCAAAGTGGATGCCATCTTTGCTCATGGTGGATCAAAAACAACAACACGTCCATGAGTTACGTTTAAGTTTGAAATACCAGTTTTCTGTTCAAGAATTTTTTAGATGAGGATTGATAATTTGTATTATTCGGACTACTGTTCTCATCTTGGACGTCATTCTCACGTTTCAGGAGCATCTTGTCAAACTCTGGAACAGAATTGTCTGCAAGTGGCGTAATGGATAAAAGTGTTAAGTAATAATAATGTGGGTAATACAATTGCAAATTACTTCTACGTGGGCATGGCTAACAGAACGAGAGCAATCTACCCCCGTGAATTAAAGAGTTCTGTTCGAAATTCTGTACAGATACCCGAGTTCAGCATGAAGATGCACCTGAAGAAGGTCGGAGGTTACATCGGCCGAAACGTTGTGAGAATAAAATACAAGATGAGAACAGTAGTTCGAATAATCCAAATAAAACAAATTATCAATCCTCATGTCAAAAATTCATAACATAATATCAAATAGGTAAAAGAAGCACTTGAAGAAGGTCGGAGGTTACATCGGCCGAAACGTTGTTAAAAATAACATCCAAGATGAGAACAGTAGTTCGAATAATCCAAATAATACAAATTATCAATCCTCATCTCAAAAATTCATAACATAATATCAAATAGGTAAAAGAAGCACTTGAAGAAGGTCGGAGGTTACATCGGCCGAAACGTTGTTAAAAATAACATCCAAGATGAGAACAGTAGTTCGAATAATCCAAATAATACAAATTATCAATCCTCATCTCAAAAATTCATAACATAATATCAAATAGGTAAAAAAAGGACCTGAAGAAGGTCGGAGGTTACATCGGCCGAAACGTGAGAATAACATCCAAGATGAGAACGGTAGTCCGAATAATCCAAATAATAAAAATTCATTTTTCTGTTTTAGAGTTTTGGAGATGAGGATTGATAATTTGGATTATTCAAACTACTTTTCTCACTACAGGCGATACTAAGAATAAAATAAAAATTTACTTATTTAACATTTTTACTCGGTCATGGCTGACGGGACGAGAACAATCTACCCCCATGGATTAAATAAAACGAGTTCAAAATTTCGTAAAGACTTCCGAGTTCGCCATATGGCAGAAAGCACTTCTCGGTCTTCGGGATGAGATGAAAGTGTAGTATCTGTTCTGTCAGTAGGCGCGAGGCAGAGATTCTTCTAGACTGAGGGAATTTTTATTTTTGTCCCAATCCAGAGTATCCCTTTTTGGGGAGCTGGATTTTTTCAACATTAAAAACCCGACCTTGTGCCTGACTATTCTCATCCAGAGTTCGACAAGATGACCTGAAGAAGGTCAGAGGTTACATTGGTCGAAATGTGAAAATAACATCCAAGATGAGAACAGTAGTCTGACTATTCCAGATTATCAATACTTATCTCAAAAATGGAATTTTCATCACAAAACACACAGATTTCATGGACGCATCTCAGATTTAATGGTTTTGTTCTTTTTTTTTTACTTAAGAGATAAAAGTTGATCATAAAAATAATTGGAAATTAAACAAATAAAATAAGGATCTAAATCGAATAGGGAGAGGATGAACTAGAGGAGAGGGGGAGATAAAAAGGCAAGGCTAGAGGGAGAAAGGGACGAGAGAGTGAGTGTGTGAGTGCGTGCACGAAGAAAATAACATCCCAGATGATAACAGTAGTCTGGCTATTCCAGATTATCAAACCTCATCCAAAAAATAATATTTCCTTCACTATACGCACAGATTGAATGGGTGCATCTTAAAAATCGATACAGTTATCAACAAGAATGGGTAAGAATTTTTATGAAGTATCAAACAGTTCTAAGTGAGTCTTTAGATCCAACATGTTCTTGGTGGGTGCCTAACATATTCAAAAGAAAGAAAACTATATATCTATCATACTTCTAAACAAAGTGCGATCAAACCAGAAAAAATTCATAAGCAAAAGTGATTTTCATAATTTCATATTTGGTTGAAAAAGCCAACAGGAGTTGGCGAAAATTTCCATTCCCGCAACGGGGAAAAAGAAAAGAGAAATAAAACTATATATTTAGCATATCTATCATACTTATTGTTGTGGGGTACAAATCACCCCTATTGAAGAACTAATGGAAGCAACCATCTATAATAAATACCATGGTTGCAAAGACTCAACAGAGGACATTCCTATTTATGTTTTACCGCATGGTAGGAATCCGGTCATCTCCTACCACATTTAGTGGCGTTACTGTATTGCTATGAATAAATACATTGTATATTTTAACCTGTCACAATTTGTGGTTGTTATCTTTGTGACCCCTAGCACGGGTCTACAACAACTATGAAAAAAAGTTTCAATTAAACCGAAAGTATTTAATAAGAAAAAAGATAAGTTTCAGCTATCTGTAAGTGACTTGTTTTTGTTATTTATTTCTTCTAATAACATCTTATAACAGAAATATTCGTGGACAGGCATTATTAAAATGTATTTTCAAATCTAAATGGATGAAAAACATCCACGCAAGAAGAAGAAAGAACAAAACATAAAACGACTACGGCCAATTTTTAAACGATAAAACGTCATTCTTAAAATAATGGCATTTCTCAATCGATTTTCATAATTTCTTATTCGGTTGAAGAAGCCAACAAGGGATGGCGAAAATTTCCCATCACGTAATGGGAAAAGAAAAAAGAAATAAAACTATACATTTAACAATATATTTCTATCACACTAAAAAAAAATTAAAAAATTTGTGGACAGAATTATTAAAATGCATTCTAAAATTTGCATGGACAAAAACAATCCATGCACGAAAAAAAACAAAAACAGTTGAGACCAATTTTTAAACAATGCAACGTCATTTTTTCACATGTTTTTATGCATTTCTTTACCGATTTTCATAATTTCATATTTGGTTGAAAAAGCCAACAGAAGTTGGCGAAAATTTCCAATCCCGAAATGGGAAAATAAAACAAAGAAAATGATATTCACTTATATATATCTATCATACTTCTAAAAAAAAAAAAAAAGAAAAGAAAATCAAACAGGAATGATTTAATAAACAAAACGATGAGTTGCAGCTATCTATAAATGAATTGTTTTTGTTATTTGTTGCCTACAATAACATCATAACATATTTAGTGATATTTCTAATGTGAGATGAAGCTACGCATTAGGGTGGTGTATAATGATTGCGGTCTTTTTTTCAACAAATTTTATTCACCAAAAACAATAACAAAACTGGCAGTTTGTTTAATTTGTTTCATAAAAATAAACACTTTTTAAAAAATTTTCTTTTCTGTTTTTACTGGAGATGAGGCATCCTACTAGATGCCAAACATTCACTCGCTATTTCAGAGACTCCAACCGAGAGATCTTTTTTAGATTCTAACCGTCCCTTTAAGTGCAATTGTTTGTATCTCTCTTGCACTTGGTACATTCGGCAGATAGCTTTGTAAAATTCTTTTTCATGAAGACGGTGGCTTCTGATTTCCGGACTGATTGAAATCTTCCGATGGTTAGAATTTCTTTTCATGTTCATGTCATACATAAGACCTTGATATTTAGTTCTCTTCTCTAGTTTAGGGCAGTATCATGGGGGGGGGGGGGACGACGACGACGACACACACACACACACACACACACTTACTTAAACTAAGGTTGAACATGCATCAAAAATCACATCCACATTCGTTATATGTTTTACCCCTTCAAGAAAGCACCGTCAATTTTTTTGCGATCTCAATGAACTTTTTTGGTGAAAAAGGAAGAATTAGCAAAAGCTAGGTGGAAAGATGATTCAGGAAGTTTAAACCATTGTTTATCTCAAAAAAGCATAGACAAGTATTAAAATTGATTGAAATATCATTGTATCAAGGCAGACAACTGCCGTATGTGTTTTCCTTAGGTCATCACAAATGATAAAAATTTATCTTATATAAATAGAGATTTTTCCGTCAGTAAAAACTTTTTTTAAACGTAATAAATACATAGCGTATTCATTTCGAAATATCAGAGATCTAAACTACTTTTAAAAAAAGAAAATATTGCATTAATGGTATCTATACAAAGCCACCATCCGCCCATGCATGGAGTATTCTTGCCACATCTACTAGTCTCTCCCTCCTTGACAAGGTCCAAAAAAGAATCGCCAACCTAATAGGTCCCTCACTGTCAACCAAGCTCCAGTCCCTGTCCCATCGCCGCAATGTAGCATCCTTATGTTTGTTTTACAAATACTTCAATGGATTATGCTCCGGTGAACTGGCTACTCTGGTGCCCCCTCGACGTAAATTCACTAGACTAACTCGACAATCAACTAAATCTCATCCATTCACTGTGGAGGTTCCCAGATGCCGGAGAGATTTCTACTCAAATAGCTTCTTTCCTCGTGCTGCTGGCCTCTGGAACTCCCTCCCTGCCCCGTTTCCCCGATAGTACTGACATGCAGAAATTTAAAACTAATGTGAACAGACATCTTGCTGCGCAGATCCCAATTTAGGATGACCCCCCGCCCCCCAACCTTCTCCCCTTTTCTTTTTTCTCAGTAGCCCCTTACGTCTAGTGGCGGTCTGCCTTGTTTGGGGTGAACTATGTTAAAAAAAAAATTTTTTTTTTTTAAATAAATTCCCAACAAACATGGCGGATAGCATGAATTGAAACGGAAACCTTAACATCTATGATTTTATTTCCTTAATTTAGGGAGTTGACAAAAAAACAACAAAACCTTCAGTCGGTTCTGATGACAAAAAAAAAAAAAAAAAAAAAAAAAAAAAAACACCAAACGTTGACGTTGCTTTTTTTTTTCTTTTTTAATTTTCTTCCTTTAATTATTGGGAGGTAGAGAGAGAAGGCAAGACATAAAAGATAAAAAATGACACGTTAAAATCAAATATGTTTATCGAGGTGAAATGATTAAAAATGAAATTAAAAGAGGACAATTGTCGCTCACATCAACATCTTAAATGATTTCACATGGAAAATTGACCATAGATTTATGCTACTTATGGAGAGTGCAAAAAAAAAAAAAATTTTTTTTCTTAAACAATTCAATCAGTCTCAACTGAGTCAAAATTGGGAGAAAGACACAAGGTGCATATGTGGGGAGAATGAGACAGAAAGTTGTTTGGTGAAACAAAAGCCAAATATTTATTTTCACACTAATAGGTAAAGGACCAGATCAAGAACCCTTTTGGTGCCCAGCACTGTGATGTCTGAGAGAATCACGTACCCATTTTCTTTATTGGAATCAAATTCAAGAAAACCCAAACTGAGGAATGTTGAGTAAGAAATGAGCAACAAAGAAAAAAGACTATTTGAGATATTTATTATAATATAGTAAATACAAGTTTTTTGTAGCTTTTTTTCTTAGCGATTTTTAGTTAGAAGTGATAATTTTATCCTTGTAACCAATTATTGTAAACACACACACACATGTATACGGTAAAAAAATCTTCTTTTTTTTTTTAATCATTCAAAATTTCCATTGGAAATAGGAAGAAATAATTACATATCTTTATAAAAAAAAACAGAACAATTTCAATAAAATGCTGAACTTGAACTTAGATATTTCCTGAAACATGATTTATACAAAGAATTAAATAAATCAATTCAATATAATATTCAACTTATGCTAACAATGAATTTAAAAATCATTTTTTTTTTTTTAAATCGATGATTTTGTTTGGTTTAAAACGAGAATAAAATGATTTCATCCAATTGTTCTTGGTTGAGTGTTTCGACTGAAACCACTGATGAGCAGCGTTGTATTAGATTTCCAGTGCCTGATGGAAAGAGAGGAAAAAGAAAATGAGTAAATAATTTTTTTCTTAAATAAATAAATGCAGTAAA
>OY744550.1:13874610-13897110 GCA_963556195.1 Sepiola atlantica | reverse complement strand
TCGCACCCAAAAAACGATTATGAATACTATACAGATTGAGTGGGGACTGAAGACAGCAAAATGTCAAAGATTTTTTTAATTATTAAAACAAGTAAAACATTTTGTAAATAAAAATGTTTTGTAAATAATTATACAATTTCTTCAAATCTCATACATATTCGATAAACTACCAATAAATAAATGTACAGTGAAAATATCTATTTATTTACTTTCCCAATTGCTTCAGGAACTAAATGTACCAACCAGAAGGTCATAAGTCATCGAGTTTTCTATACGTAAAAATACTTTGAAAAATGCTTGATCAGTATAATATGATTTTGGCCAGATATGCTAGAGTTTGCCCTGCAACTACGGATATGACAAAACTAACAACAAAGATGACTAAAATAGACATTTTAATGAGGGTTTCTTTTTTTTGATTTGATTTGATTGTTTGGTTTAACGGCATGTCAACCCTTCTTAGGTCATTTTATGCCAATACAATTTTGATTGAACAGTGGTTGTAAAATGCCTTCACAGAGTTTAGTTAGAGATTTTATTCAAAAGTTTTGTTTTTTTCAACTATATTTTGGTGTATATCTTAATCTCCTTAAGAAATTTAATTATTTTATTTGGATTGATCTTGCTGAATAATTTGTTTACATTGTCTATTTGATAGTATTTTTTACGGATTAGGTCAAAATCCATACATTTCACTAGTATATGTTCTACTGTAATTCTTGTATCACATTTTGGTGGCGGTGGATAAAAATAGATTAAGACAGAACTCACATAAGAGGAGAAAGGAGGCAAGGCAAGACAGGAAGAGGAAGAAGAAGAAGAGAAAAAACAGGAAAAGAGAAAAAAAAGAAAGTGAGAGATAAAAAAAAGGAAAAAAAAAAAGAGAAATAAAATTGAGCGATTTGGCAGAAATCAGAATTTTCTTATTTTAAAAAGAACAAAATTAAAAAAAAATAGCGGGTAAAATTCCACTTTTTCTCAATTGCAACCCCCCCCCCCCCCCCCAAATCATAAACCTGTTTTCATGGGGGAGATAAAAATAGATTATGAAACTTACTTTGCGAGCAAACTGAGGCAACACAAATGCAGCCTTGTGAATGGGTGTGTTGTAATATTTCAGTTCCATAGAATCAAGTTCGCTGTCTGACAAAGTCCTGACTGGCTCAGAAAAGTTCTTTACCTTGAATAAAAAGAAAAAGAAAAAATGTGTTATTTATGGTTTGTTGTAGACGAAACATGAGTGATTGATCAATTGATTTGTTGTAGAGCATATCAAACATGATTAGATAGATCTGTCATGTCAAGCCAGAAGACGACACTCTCCTTGAGACTCTTATCTCTAAGCTTGGTATAAAAGAAATATCTGATGTACTTAAGCTGGGTAGGATAAGAGGCTTGGCCATGTCAAGTGAAGCTCCAGCTGGATTTCCTGTGTCAGAGACATGTCCATTGCATCAAGTCGGCAGGCTGGAAGACCAAAACTCTCTTGGGATGAGTTGTGTAAACGCGACCTAACTTTGATCCTCGTGACTGCCAAGCCTGGAGAGGAAGACTTTGATCAAGACTGACAGACCCAATCCACTTATAGAGGACTAATCAAAGGCCTGTTAAAAATAAATCGGATCATGATGATGACTCCATTTATTTTGGTAATAAGTTTTTATACTTAAGGTTCTTAATATTTTAAAATATTTATATTATAATTTTTGTTTTTCATCTTTGAGATTAGACGTTTCGTGAATGACTTCCAACATTTCCTGTCTGCTGACATTTCGTTTGTGCCGCCTGCCAAGATCAGGTCGTCATCAACTGATTCCCTTCATGTCTGTTGCCATGCCGTCAGATTCGCTGCAGCCAGGATTTATCATTCTGCCGTCTCGTCGTTGACCATGTTTCACAGCCATATAAGGGTACGGATGAGACATGTGTGTTGTATGCTGCCACTCTCTCATAGAATGGGATCCCTACATTTTGTAAAATTGTTGACAGTAGCCTGAAGAACCCATGTGGCACATTTGGTCAATCAACGATTCCTCCACTATCAAACGACAATGATGTTGTTTGCACGGCAACTGATAAGGCTGAACTACTTGCCCAGCATTTCGCCTCAAACTCCACTTTGGACTCAGAAAACCACCCCCTCCCTAAATTCCCATTGCGGACCGAAGCCACACTTGATAACCTGATCATCACCCCATCCCAGTCAGAGACATCATAAAAAATCTTGACACTTCCAAAGCTTGTGGGCCTGATCTTATACCTGTAATAGTAATAAAGAAATGCTCTGCTGAACTGGCCCCTGTCCTCTCCAAACTCTACAATAAGTGTCTAGCTGAATCTTGCTTCTCCTATAGCTGGAAAATTGCCTTTGTGGTACCAGTCTACAAGAATTCTGGGAATAGAACCGATCCTCAGAACTACTGCCCAATCAGTCTATTCCCGATCTTTGCTAAAATCTTTGAATCCTTAATCAATCTAGCAATAGTCCGGCACTTAGTTAATGCTAAACTTCTTTCTGACACCCAGTATGGATTTAGACAAGCACGATCTACTGCAGACATCCTAACGGTCATCTCTGAACGCATTTATAATACACTCGACAAGGCAGGTGAAGCTAGGGCAGTAGCGCTTGATATATCCTAGGCCTTTGACACGGTATGGCATGGAGGGCTTCTCCTGAAAATATGCTCATATGGCATTACTGGGAAAATACTTAATATAATTAGATCCTTCCTAACCAAAAGAAAGATCCAGGTTGTCCTCGATGGCCGTTCATCTAAGCAACACGACATAAACGCAGGTGTACCCCAGGGATCTATTCTTGGACCTTTATTGTTCATGATTTTCATAAAAGACCTCCCTGATGACATAGAGTCTGAGATTGGTTTATTTGCTGACGACACCATGCTTTACTCTCGTCATGTGGGCAAAACGGGCGCGATCATATCCGAGGCAATGGCTGAATCCTTAGAAAATGACTTCCAAGCTGTAGTAGAATGGGGTCATAAATGATTGGTAACTTTTAATGCCACAAAAACAAAGCTCCTTTCCTTCAATAACTACAAAAAACCTCTCCAACCACCGATTTTCATGGCAAATAACACCCTACCTGAGAGTTCAACATTCAAACTCCTCGGCCTAACCTTCACGGGTAACATGAATTGGAACAAATACATTGAAGAGATTGCCAAGGCTGCAACAAAGAAGGTGGGCTCCCTCACACCTGACATTATCCTGTATCTTTACAAAGCCACCATCCGCCCACGCATGGAGTATTGTTGCCACATCTGGGCTGGGGCATCATCCACCTCTCTCTCTCTCTCTCTCTCTCTCTTAGACAAGGTTCAAAAAAGAATTGTCAACTTGATAGGTCCTCACTATCCACCAAGCTCCAACTCCTGTCACATTGCCGCAATGTTGCTTCCTTGTGCCTGTTTTACAAGTACTTCAATGGATTGTGCTCTGATTAGCTTGCTGCTCTGGTACCCCCACGACGTAAATTCACTAGACCAACCTGACAATCTGCCAAATCCCATCCATTCACTGCGGAGGTTCCCAGATGCCGAAGAGCTTTCTACTCCAAAAGCTTCTTTCTCGTGCTGCTGGACTCTGGAACTCCCTCCCTGCTCCCTGTTTTCCTGACGGTACTGACATGCAGATATTTAAAACTAATGTAAACAGACATCTCGCTGCGCAGCTCCCAATTTAGGTTTACTCCAAAAAAACTCTCACCCTTTTTCTCAGTAACCCCTTACGTCTACAATGGCAGCCTGTCTTGTTTGGGGTGAGCTATGTTAAAAAAAAAAAATACATCGTCTTATAGTTGTGTGTAAAAGATTCTATTTTGTATATAAATCATTTGTAGATTAATTTTTTTTCGCATATGTATATTTTGTAAATAATCAGTCCAGTCGATAAAATAGGGGATTTAGTTTGGTTTATTGGGCTTATAGATATTAGATTTTGGGTATCCGTCCAGTCTTCAAAAAGGCAAACTTAATTGCCGACATTGTAACATCTTTGTCGCATGGGAAAATGTCTCACCATATAGGAGTCATAACAAATCATGCACCACAGTGGCTTCTTTTGTTCAAGCAGAAATGACAGAGTCGGGGAGGACAAGCTCCTCTCTTCGTGACTTCCTGTTTCCATTCTCGCAGATTGGGTTGTATTGTTAGTAATCTATTGGAGGTTTAATAGGGTATGGTTTGCACCGACTTCAACGAGACTGCAAATAAGACCTAAAAAAGTCAGAATATTGCGAGGAAAAATCTTGATTGAAGGAGGCAAACTCTTCCAATAGAAGTAGACACATATAGGAGAAACAACGTTTTACTCAAGCCTTGAACACCACAAAAGAACTTTCCCTCGAACGCGGATCTTCAAAGTACAAAATCTAGAAACTGAAGAATGGTGAATTATTCCTCCTTTTATTGAACTTAAAAAACTCATTCAAATAACTTGATTTGCTGCCTGGGATGTTTGCTTATCACTGATTGTGCAAAATAAATTATTTTTGTAACCCGACACGTCTCGCGCCGTTGTCCCGAATGTTTGGAATAGAGACATCACAAGAGTTGTCCGCGTCTCAACCAGTGTGGGCGTCCGCTAGCAGTGTTCGAATCATCTCGCACTAGGCCCCGGGAAAGTATTTACCGTTTTCCCTGATGAATGGCGCAAACGTTGTTATTATTCTTATCATTGTTATTTATCTTTGATGACATTTCGGTCTGTGTGTCATCTAGACTTCTTCAGATGTATTGTTCATTCATAATGATGTCTTTAATTTTTTTTTTTTTTTTTAAACTTTTATTCACCCCAGACAAAGCACCTACTGACACATAAGGGGCTATTGTGAATTAGGGTCCAGAAATTAGGGGAGGCATCCCAAGTGAGGGGTTGTGCAGAGAGATATTTGTTCACATTACACTTAAATTTCTGCATGTTTGGTCGAGTCAGGGAAACGGGAAGAAGGGAGGGAGTTCCAAAGACTGGCAGCTTGGGGAAAGAAGCTATTAGAGTAGAAAGTCCTCTGGCATCTGGGCACCTCTACAGTGAATGGATGGGATCTAACCGAGTGTCGAGTTGGTTGGGTGTATTTACGTCATATGTTCAAATATGAATTTTACTAACCGGTATATTTTGTACGTTAAAATTTACTTAACGCAAATAAACTAGTTATTGTGACGCTAATTGCTAATATTCAAATTAACTTAATGAAATGATCAGTTCGATAGATTTAAGAAACATCAGCATATATAATACACAAACAATCAACAGCATTATTATCTAATGGCCGAGATCAAGGTGTAGTATCTGTTCCGATGGATACTACACCCCTTAGACTGGTACCTGGGGATAAAAAAAAAACAGCATTATTATCTTGAGGATATGTTGAGTGGTGGCGGTGGTTGCAAGTTTAGGGTTAGGGTAAAATCAGCATGGGGTAAAGCCCTAAAACTTACGAGCCCTAACGTCACAAGCTATACCTCTCACTACCAGAGAGAGGGTGTAGCTGTGTTAGGTGAATGATGCTGTATGGATGTGAGTGCCCCGCCCACTCCTCTCCTGCCGTCTTCAGGGTAATGACAGAGTAATGATCAGATGGATATGCAATGTCGAGTCAGATCAGACCCGGCATATCAGTTCAGTTCTGATACCCCGTTGGTGAGGCTGAATATACTATAACTTGATGAACTCTTGACGACGATCAATCGGCTATGTCGGTTTGGTCACATTGACAGGAGTGATTTTTGGATAGGAAAATGTAGAGACCTTGAGGTGGAAGGCCGGAGGAACATTAGACAGCCCAAGAAAACTTAGATGCAACAAGGATCTTAGACAGTGAAATTTGAATGGAATCAATCCTCAAGTCCACGAAGCTTGGAGCCTGAAATTGCAGGCTGTCAAAAAACTTTGGACACCTGACCGAAGGAAATAAGATGATAAAATGGATGATGATGATGAGGAGGAGGAGTCATATTTGAATATAGGTAAAAACATCACTGTGTATGAACAATATACCGAAAGAAAATCAGAGGGTTCATTGGCCGAAGCTGAAATAGAAATATCAATGTTAATGAAGACAACAGTTCGACTTGAAACTGAACACCAGGAAGACTCCACCACCGATAAAGATGAGCGTGAGACCATCCAGCTAGATCGGCAGGATCTTTTAGGATAAGTGATTTAAAATATCTTGGTTCAACTATCAGCAGCGACAACCGTACCCTTGGTGAAATCAATGCGACATGGCTAAAATGGTGTACTGCCACTGAAATCGTATGATCTACGGATTAGTGATTGATTCAGCCGACTTACAACCTGCTATTGTGTACGATTCAGAGTGCAACCTACTACGGCTTATGATTCAGAGTGCAAGCTATCGACGAAGGAAGCCGAAAGAAAAATACTAGTCATTGAGACGGAGACATTGATTTGAACTTCTGCTCTGACTAGGCTCGATTACGCGTGAGCTGTCAATGTTTGCCAGTATCACAATGTTCTTAAATTTCAGACGAAATGTGGGAAAATCATCTGCATGCAAGCAACAACACTGTTACAAAGCAAGATTCAAAATAGAGGCCCGAGAAAAGGTCAGGAGAACGACTTAAAGGTAATTGGATACCTTACAACAACTTTTTCATCTAAATCATTCTCCTTTTCATGTCAACAAATTGGCCTGAAGAAGCTTAGCCTAATAAGACTGCAGCTGAAACATGCATGCACATATGTAGTCAATAATGTTTGTATAAATAAAAAATTACACTAAAAATATATGTGCATAAAAGGTGTGCACTTGAGAAGTTGATTTTAAGTTATATATGTATATATATATATATATATATATATATAGACATAAAATTATATATTTCAACATAATATATTAAAACATTATGGATTAGAGTTAGGATTTTAATAAATAATTTCACCAGCTTTACTGATATTTTAATCGTTTTATTTATATCAACATATAACAAACAAACAGTTGTGTGTATACATTTTCTTGTTCTTGGTGCGATATTCACCCGAGGCAGGTTAAGCTAGTTGTAGACCATTCATGGTGGTCCTGCACGAGCTTCGCCGAGATGGTAACCCAGTTCCTATTTCATTGATGAAGACTAACAACTTGCAGGTCGGAAATTTTGCGGAAGTCCGCCTTGATGTTAGTCGGCCACTAGCATATTTGCGGCAATTGGGAAGTAGAGGCGAGAGGTAAATGTCTGATCAATTCTGCTTGATGATGAGTAGCATAGTCAAACTATTGAAGACATCGCTGCAGCAACCGAGAGGAAAGTGGTCGCAGATTCAATATTTGACGAAGCTGGTTACCGTCACAAAAATCGATATGACGGCAGTGCAGGATACGAGGAGCGTCATTGTATATTTTGAACTCCCGTTGATCAACAACCTTCATCGGCCAGGTTTCAGAGCCGTAGAAAAGGATGGTCCATGTATATATCTTCTTAGAAATCCATCAGAAAAAGAAAATAATTCAAATAAGCGACGCCACCTTTTTTTTTTTACATGCACTCATATAATTATCAAATATTTGCTTCTTGAGGGTGCATAAACTTTTTTTTTTTTTAATGGAAATCGCCCTAGACAAAGCACTTGATGTAAGGAGCTAAAAAAAAAATTAAAAAACCCACTTCCAGGTCGAAAACTAGCCAACGATATGTGTTAGATGGATAGATTCCAACCCACAAAGCAGTAATTTTTCCTCCTTTGTCAGAAACATTGCTCATGGAATGTAAGGACTAAACAACAAAATAAGTGAAGTGAGTTACGAAGCTGCCGAAAGTAAACCCAGGGTCCACTTTCTACTCTCCACTTGCACCCGGAGGATGCATAAAGGAAATGTGTGTGTGTGTGTGGGGGGGGGGGTTACTTACTGTATTGCTGCACAAGATGAATCCAATCTGTCCTCCTGCATACGTTGGTATAGTTGTATACGCATAAGAAACCATTGGGAATACTGTGCGGCAAGTTTTCAAGACACGTTGGATTAAATCTTTGTCTAACCAGAGACATTCACCTGTAATTAAATGAAGATAAATTACATACGGAAATCAGAATAAATATAAGCATTACACAAACAAAAGTATGAGATAAAATGGAAAAGGGAATATCTAAAACTCAAGAATACATCAACATTTCATCCAACTGAGGGGAAAATAAAAAAGTGTCAAAAGACGAGAAGATCTTCGTTTTTTGTCACTTTTTCGACTTGATAAACCCCTCGTACAGTGAAATGTTGAGATGTCTTCCTTTTCATCTAATACCTTTATTTGTCAAAAAAGAAAGAAAAAAAAATTATAAAGACATATAAATATACTAGAATAACCTCATGGAAATTCCATGGTGGCTTTCTTTATCTATCTGCAAAATTTATAGCTGATAATATTTATTTTGAAATAATAAATGTCTGTCAGGGTTAACATTAAAAAAAAAAAGACTTCTGTAAAAAATATTTTCACTGTCAGATAAATATTCTTTAAATAAATAAATAAAATGGAATATGTCCATTTAAGTATTGCAATTTGTAACAATTTAAATCTTTTAAATATTCTTTCTTCTTACTGTAAAATAAAATGTTAGCTTAATATCTTTTGAATAAATAAAACAAGTGTCACTTTTATTTATTTCAAATTGTAACAACTAGATGTGTATTAAAATGTGATTTTTTTAGAGGCATCCATGTATCTTCAAAAAGCATTCTACACTTTAATTCTAAGGTGTTAAAGAAAAGAAAAAAAAGATAGAAAACAAATAGATATATACAAACCTTGATTGCACATAATTCCACCAGGTTTCAAAGCTTTCCTTATATGTTGATAAAATGTGATTCCAAAAAGACCTTCAGCTGGACCTAAAAGAGGAAAAAAATGTTTATTTCTTTAAAAATGTAATTCTAAAATGGATGTAGTTATTAATCATCTAAATTTCATCGCATTTCATTCAACCATTCAAGGTTTCTCATAAGAGTTAAATGGCCAGAACAATTACAAAAAAAAATTTTTTTAAATTGAATCATATAAATAAACATTGATCACAAATCTGATTGAATGAATTGATTTGCAAAAAGTTACCCCCACCTCCCACAAAAAAAATATTGGGGGTCAATGGTGACCTCCCTTTGACTGTTCAAGTTATTTTGTTTCTTTCAAAGTATTTTCTTGGTATTTATTTATTTTTTTGCCAAAAGAGTGAACAAAAGATTGAAAGAATTTACATCACAGGATTAAGTTTGTTCAACTTTTGGATATTTATGCGACTTGGATCAATCAATGTATTTTTTGCAAGATTTCTTTCAGATAACTTTTGCGGTTTATTGAAATATATGATTTGGATTATCTCAGACTAACAGGAATTCTTTCATAGAATTACTTTTGTCTATTTGGAAATCCTTAAGAGTGTTAATTTTTTGGGTTCTGTTTTTGTTTTTCACTCTAATTTGACTTTGATTTTATAAATTTTACTTAAATGATCATTTTGTAGAATATATAATTTTTATCTACTTGATAAAGTGCATGTGCACGTTTGAAAGCTATCGATACTTAAACCACTCGGCTTGGTAAGAATTATCTGCTTTCCATGTATATTGGTCTTATGGGGTTTATGGGTTATTCTTGACACCATAATGTGTTTAATAAGTTAAACAGTGATGACTGGCCACTTCCTTTTCTGTTATTTTTTTCAAACTGCTGAAACCCATTTAGCTCAAAAGAGATTTATCCATTAATAATCAGAGCTTCAATTAAATTATTTGAATTATTAGTGGTAACTTTGTAAGTTAAGTTTAGTTTAATACCAGTTTGAACTGGTTTGGAGACAGTGGGGGTTATAGGTTTTAATCAGGGAGAAAGAATGACAAACTTACTTGGAAAAGTTAGTATGTCTGGCCGAATCCGAATGAAATGTTACACAAAAAATAAGTCCCCCATTCTTCCTCGAAATAAATAATGAATGTCTCCACAACTAAATAGCTGTTAATATTTATTCACAGGAACACAAGAACAAAAGAGATGGTACAATGGGCTGATTCATGTCGGTTAGATAATGTCATATCCTGGAGTCCGGCATCTTGTCTGCCTTTAGCCAAAGCAGAACGAGATCAAGACGAAAATGCGTCTTGAACTGGCTTGACATTGAATATTGTCTTTGGCACCAAAATATGGTGGTGCACATGAATATCACTACACAGATGTGTCATACGCCCACGCAGTAAAAAGGCAATGATTAGGCAAGCAAGCAAGCACAAAGCCGAATCACCATCTCAGTTAAAGCTAATGTACATTGATACAAAATAGTTCGCTCATTCAACTGCTACATAAGTAATTCATCAGCCACTTCCTTTTCTGGCATTTTTCAATTTTTCATCCATGTAATAAACTTGATTATGTCCAGCTGTTTTGCTTATGGAGATCCAAATCGGTGAGCATATAAAGTTGAGATTTGGTAACAATGATATTGTTTCTTCAAGTCAATAATGTCAGGGTTTCCTTTTTTTGAAGGGAACATTTATTTTATGTTTAGTTTAAAAATTATAGAGAAAAAAAAAAAAGAAAAGAAAAAGTAATGTCGATCATGATGGATATTTGTATTTGACCGTGTGAGAAATAAAAGGTTTATTTTAAGAAATATTTGCAAATGTTTATGCTGAAATCTTTGTATAATTTTAAAAAAACTGTTGCTATGCGATGGATATAAACAAATATAATGAATATGTTCAAAAGTTCTGAATTGCTGCGTAAATATCAGTAACCTACCTGTAAGGAGGATTTGTTTTTAAATATATATGTTTAAAAGAAAAAAAAAAAATTCCTTTTTAATGTAAAATTATAATAACCAAACTTATAGATTCTGTTCTGAGGAGGCTGTTTTTTTACAAACATTGAAATATTAAACCAAAGAAATTTTTCTAATGATAAAATATTTTCATAATAGAAACAGGAAATTAAAGGATTCAATTGCAAATTGAAGAGATAAATTTATTACTTAAATTCACTATAGATATCTCTAATATTGTGAAAAACTTTTGGATACAATAAGTCAGTGTTTCCCAACCCTTTTTGGTTGTGACCCTGAATGCAGTTTTAACCTGCATTAGCAAACCTAGTTGTAATAAAAAAAAATATGACCATCTCATGTTACAGTTAAACTTGCAAAATGGTTATGAGTTCTGCCTAAAGAACCGACCAGAAATATTTTACCCCATAATCCTACTTCCGCTCTTCTTTAAAATCTTTCAATCAATATTTCTGCTTATATTTACTAGCACAATAAATTTCAATACATTTGAAATGGAAATAAAAACAAGTTAAAAAAAAGAAAAAAACTTTATTTGCATATGTTGGGTTTCTTTTTTTCAGTGCAATAATATTTTTATAATTCCTTGATAAATTTAACAGATTCACAAAATTAATAAAATGAATTACATAACATTACTCCAAACACAAATGTGCCCAGATGTGAATTATTAACATACGAGCGTACACCCTCTGTTAAAAATCTTTTTCGCCAGTGTTCGCTTTTATTCATATAAAATAACGTTTTAATCGGTGAAGTTAACTAAAAGAAAAGAACTGGAAAGTTTTAAAAAAGGAAAGAAATAAAAATGTATAAATCAGTATAGAAAGCAGAAAAAACAAAAATGGAAATAAATTTGCTTTCTCAAATCCCCTGAATACTTGAAATTGACTTATTTGGCAGTATTTATTTTTTACTCGCTAACTTTTGTGTGACAGAATGGATATATATATATATATATATATATATATACACACACACACAAATAAATACAAATTGCTCTTTATTGCTTCTCTGATAGCTGGAAAAATGACCACTGTGATACCAGTTTTAAAGAACTGGTGGAAGAACTGACCAAAAATATTACCACCCCCATAAGGCTCCTCCTGTGTTTTGCTAAAATCTTTGAATCATTAATCGATCTAGCGACAGTTCGCCACCTTAAAAACACTAAAGTTCTCTCTGACTAACAGTATGGACTTAGGATATCTGCAATAGAACGGTATTGCCTAACAGACATCTCTGAATGTATATACTACACACTGGATAAGTTAGGTAAAGCTAAGGTGGTAGCGCTAGATATCTCCAAGACCTTTGACAAGATCTGGGTCTTCTTGGGAAAATTAACGGTACAGTATTACTAGACGAATATTTAATATAATCAGATTCTTCTAAGCTAAAAGAAAGATCAGAGTCATTCTTGATGGCCGTACAATCAAATAACAACAACACATCAATGCGGATGTTCCCTAGGGATCGAAACTTTGAACTATATTATTCCTGATCTTTATAAATGATCTCCGCGATGCAATCACATCTGAGATGGGTGTATTTGCTGATGACACCATGTTCTATTCTCGGAATGAGGGCAAATCAAATGCCCACCCAAGCAAGGCAATGGCTGAAAAAAGACTGTCTGTAGTAGAATGGAGCAAAAAAAAGAAAAGGATGGTCACGTTTAATGCTACCAAGACAAAGTTCCTTTCCTTTAAAAACTAATAAGAAACTTTTCCAACCACCGATTGTCATGGCTGATAGCACCCTTCCCAAAATTGCAACATTTAAACTCCTTGGCCTGACATGAAGTGGAATAAGTACATAGAAGATGCTGCAAAGAAGGTAAGCTCCCTCTACCGGACTAGAAAACTTCTCACACTAGCTAGTATCCTATATCTCTATAAAGCCACCATTCGACCATGCATGGAATATTGTTAGCCACATCTGGGCTGGTGCACCAACCACTTGCCCCTTCTCCTTAGACAGGGTGCAAAAAAGAATTTCTAACCTAATAAATCAGGAAAGTGCAGATGGTGATTTTGCAACCCTTGTTCCAAAATAGACTGATCGCACAGGCACACTCTCAGACTAAAGGCCAAAGTAAAGTAAGTCATTTCCACAAAAAAATATAGGGGTGTGTGTAGGGGTAGCACTTCGCATGACTCGCCAGATCGGGACAGGTGATCATACCCGGTCCTGACGCATTCCCTAAATCTTTCACATGTGGCTCCAAGTGCCATATCCTGATAGACTGTCTAAGCAAAACCTAATAAAAATACCTGCTGCCTTATAAGTTTTGTTTGTGTAATGGCAAAGACTAGGTCTAATGACAAAGACCCGGTCTAATGGCAAAGACTCGGTCCAGCAGAGTTGGTAATGGAAAGGGCATCCTACCATAAAAAAACAGCAATTAATCAATCAGCAGCAGTACCATTAACAAAACTATCATATTATACAGTGAGCTTGAAAAAAATAAAAGTAAGTATGAAGGTGAGTGCCTGAAGGCAGGAGCAATGCAATGTTTAGAACTGGAAGGTGGAATATGGGATGAACAAAAATAAATGACAGAAGACGGTATAAGTGTATAAATTTCGGATCAATTTATTAATATTTCAAAAAAATTTTAAATATTAAGACAGTAAATTTTAAAATGGGGGACTTACTGCTAAATATTTAAAGGTCTGGAATGATAGAAACTTTAATCATTTCGAGAGTAACAACCTCTCGTTAAAAAAAAAAAATTTTTTTTAATCTGAACCCCTGGGAGAGAAAGAGAAAGAGAAAGAGAAAGAGAAAGAGAAAGAATTATTTAAGAAAAAAAAAAAAAAATTTTTTTTTTTTTCTTAATTCTGCAGTTGGTGATAGAAAAGGTACATTGCACTGTAAATTCAGCAAGCAATCAATTGCAAGACCATCGACTAAAGTGTCAACAGTATAAGAGAGTAAACTTGCAAAATGTTAAAAAAACGTCTGACTTCTAGACAAAGGAAAAGTGATGCTAAATGAAGAGAGAGAGATATCCTTAAAAAACTTAAGACAAAAAAGTTGATTCTTTGAAACCTCGGTTTGGGGGAGTGAAATAAATAAGTAAATATATTTACCAACTGGATCCGGTGAATCCGTAATAATGATGTCAAATTCTTCTTGAGATTTAGACAAGTATTCTACACCGTCAGCAATACGTAATTCCAATTTAGGATGAGATAAACCAACAGCCATGTCTGGTAGGTATTTTTTACTTATTTCTACGACTTCCTAAAAGCAACAAAAAAAAAAAAAAAAAAAAAAAAAAAAAATCCCATCATATATATATTTATTTATAAAAATAAAATTAAAAATGGTTCACAAAACAAGGAATATATGTTAACACAATTATTTGTTCTTTTAGATGTGTCAAAGCATCTCAACAAGAAATGTCCATGTTAGAGTTCTTCCCTGATTTATGCATGTTAGGATTTAATATTCATTTTTATTCTTTCTGTTTGTGCTCACATATGTGCACAAACAAAAAGAATAAAAATGGATACTAAAACTAAACACACATAAATCAGGTCTGAAATCTAACATGGTTGTTTTTAATATGCAACTTTCTTACAGACCGAGAAAAATCTTGTTTTGGTTAAATTACTTTTGAATCATGTTCGGGTTTCAATTCTCGGAATGGATACACTTGCTGCATCTAGCCACACTGAAGACTCGGAATGTGATGAAACAGTTGTCTGCATGGAGTATTGTTGCCACATCTGGGCTGGTACATCATCTACTAGTCTCTCCCTCCTTGACAAGGTCCAAAAAAGAGTCGCCAACCTAATAGGTCCCTCACTGTCAACCAAGCTCCAGTCCCTGTCCCATCGCCGCAATGTAGCATCCTTATGTTTGTTTTACAAATACTTCAATGGACTATGCTCCGATGAATTGGCTACTCTGGTGCCCCCTCGACGTAAATTCACTAGACTAACTCGACAATCAACTAAATCTCATTCATTCACTGTGGAGGTCCCCAGATGCCGGAGAGCCTTCTACTCAAATAGCTTCTTTCCTCGTGCTGCTGGCCTGTGGAACTCCCTCCCTGCCCCCTGTTTCCCCGACAGTACTGACATGCAGAAATTTAAAACTAATGTGAACAGACATCTTGCTGCGCAGATCCCAATTTAGGCTGACCCATACACCCCTCCACCCCCACCTTCTCCCCTTTTTCTTTTTTCTCAGTAGCCCCTTACGTCTAGTGGCAGCCTGCCTTGTTTGGGGTGAACCATGTTAAAAAAAAAAAAAAAAGGCATATATAACTGCTTTTACTATTTCATGTATATATACATTATAATATTATAAAATAATATATTACGTATATATATTTTCAGTATTAATTTAGGTCACCTTTTGTACATTTGGTCCACTTTTAAGTGGTAGTGGAGCACTAAAATCCTTCTCAAACAAAGGGTTGGCTGATGGAAATAAATAGGTAAGGAAGGAGGTAATAAAACCAACCAATCTGATTGGTTAGTAGCTAGAGTAAGAACGAGTTAAGATGTAAAAGTCACATATAATCTCACAATATTAGCCTGATGATATCCCCAGGAATGAAACAATCGTTTCTGTAACTTACTTGTCATAAGTATATTTTCATATTACTCCCGAAACAGTTTTTCATGGTAAACAACTGATGATCCCTTAAAATAGTGTTAGAAACTAACTAATATAATAACTGTAAAAAATAAATTGACTTACATGAGTGATTTTCCACTGGAAGACTTGAGACTATAAGTTTTTTTGTTTTTTTTAAAGTTTTTTTTAAAGTTTTTTTTTATATAGTTTTAATGGTTGAGAAACTTCCGAGACTATATATATATATATATATATATGATAATTTTATTTACACAGACATGTACAAAATCTGCGACACTGGCATGTCGATGTTATCGATCAACAGTTACTATAAACTGAGATCTCATCAGGCAGAGTTAGAATCCGATCTTAACCTCAGATCATATTTCAAATATGATGTAAGGTTGAGATGATCTGAGGTTAAGATCGGATTCTAACTCTGCCTGATGAGATCTCAGTTTATAGTAACTGTTGATCGATAACATCGACATGCCAGTGTCGCAGATTTTGTACATGTCTGTGTAAATAAAATTATCATATATAAAGCTCTATTTTGATATTTAGCACTTTTTATAAATCCGGTTAAAATTCTCTGGATTACCACCCTGTGGATATTTTTCACCTGGATTATTATATATATATATATATATATATATATATATATATATATATATATATATATATAAACAGTTTTTCATGGTAAACAACTGATGATCCCTTAAATAATGTTAGAAGCAAACTAATATAATAACTGTAAAAAATAAATTGACTTACCTGAGTGATTTTCCACTGAACGACTTGGGACTAAAAGTTTGTTTTTTAAATTTTTTTTATATAGTTTTAATGGTTGAGAAACTTCCGAGACTATATATATATATGGATAAATTACTTACCTCATCAATTTCACATAGGACAACTCTCTTTACCGAGGGATGCTTTACAACTTCTCTAACAACGCCGCCATCTCCACCACCAATAATCAAGACCTATAGAAATAAAAATTAAAAATACGATAAAATTCTTCTTTTTTTTTTTCAAGAGTACAACTTACAATATGATTAATATAACACGTTGGATCTAAAGGGGAAATTTAATTTCTTATGGCATTATAATTAAACGAAGAACACATCCATTCTGAAGAAGTGTCCATTCAGTCTGCATGTTTAGCAGACGTAGATGCATTTTCAAACGTGACAGATCAACGGGCAGACGTGGTCTCTTATAATGATGCTTGAAACGAGATACATTCATTTAATCTGATCATTTAGTGCCAAAAAGTCTATTTCAAACTGAAGTGTGACATACAGACAAACCAACCTCATTGGCCTTAGGAGCAAAGTGTAGTATCTGTTCTGATGTAATACCTCATCTGTTCTCGGTCAGTGAATACGAAATCCTTATAGATAGAGGCAATTTTAATTTTTGTCTCAATCCAATGCCCCTTTTTGGGGAGGTGGATTTTCAGATTTTCTCTTCATTAAAAAAAACAAAAAAAACGACCTTGTGTCTAACTCTGTCCCCCCCCCTCCCATGATGAGGCAAGTAAATAGGGAGAGACTACCCTCCACAGTCTCATGTAGAGACTGTGAGGAGACAGCTAAAAACATTGAATTATGAATGACACAGGATCAACAACTTGTAAACTCAACTGATAGTCTAATGACCTTGTGCCTAATTTGTAAGTGAATTTGATTTTTTTTGTAAATAAATAATTCAAAGTATAGTATCTGTTGGCCCATTCTTGCACAGGAGTCTGACTGACTATCTATGAATAGGAAACGTCAGCAAGCAAGGTTCTGGTAGCCATATTTTGGGATGCACAAAATATTTTATTCATCGATTGAGAAGGGAAGAATCATCAATAGCGAATATTACATAGCATTATTGGGACTTATTGAGTGGCGTGTTAATGTTAAAAAATGAACTTACAAGGACATTTTTGGAGTCCCAATTTACTACCTTCCCTATGAGGGCAGTTAGACACAAGGTCAGTTTTTAATGTTGAAAAGATCCAGCTCCCTAAAAAGGACACTCTGAATTGGGATAAAAATAGCCTCAGTTTAAAAGGATTTCTCCTTCACTGACCAAAGTCAGAAAAGATGAAACGTAATATCAAAACAGATACTATACTTTGTTTTTAGCCAAAAGGCAGTTTTGGAGTCTATCTGATGATTTAGGAGAATTTATATTTTCTGAGAGATTTTTTAATTTCTTTTAAAGTCAAGACGAGATCAGCGATTAAAACAAGCCTAAATAAAATATAAATAAATTGCACGCACATAAGTAATTTCAAACAGCTTAAAATGTTTTATCACACATTTTGGAAGCTCCTGCTGTCAACCGTGGATTCTTAACACTATAAAGTATCAAGTAGTTTGTACCAGTAGTCCAGTCAATCTAGCTGATTTTTTGGTTGAACCTCAAACAAATTGATAACAAAGGTTTTTAACTTGGATATTGGGCATGAATAACCTCTCTTTCAGATAAAAAAAAGTTTACCAAAATTAGTCTTGCAGAAAGGAGTCAACGGGCACCATCTTTAAAGATTGCCGCTGATTCTAGCCTCCCCTCTCTCAACAAGTCAATTTCTGTAAATTGATCTTCAAAAATACCAAATGTAGCAATGTGAAATTGGATAAAACCAACAGTTTTCATAAAGTTAAAAATAATTATAACTTCTTATGCCTTATTTTTGTCTCTTTTGATGTATTACTGCAGGAGCTTAATATTCTGTCATATTCTAATTTCAGGTTGGCCAAAGTGAAGTACCAATAATTATGGTGTGCTATTTGCAACAATGAACTGTCCAGTACTGAAGACACATTCATCGTCAACCAGAAGGGCATCGATTCCATTAACAAAGCTTCTGAACAACGTGGAGAGAAGATCATAATTCAAATTGGTCAACGTCTTCACAAGAAATGCAGACAGCGTTGGATCAACCCCAAATACATAGAAATTGACCGTAAAAACAGGTCCACGCATGATGAAATGATATTCCGTGCAAGCCGCTCTTTGTGTGTGTTTAACTTTAAAGAACATTGTCTTTTTTGTGGTTCTGGAACAAAATCTGATAGAAAGAAAAGAGGTGTTGATGTTCCCCATGTAGAAACTATTGAGTTTAAGGACAGAGTGTTAAAAGTTTGTGAGAAAGTCCGAAAAAATGATGGCTGGGCATCCACTGGTAGAATAGGTATGTAGCTGATCTTGTTTCAGAAGAAGCACGTTATCACAGAACATATTTAGCAAACTTTAATTCTAATAAAAACATTCCTAAGGCATTCTCTTCTGCTGATTCTTCTAAGAAACAAAACCTTGGTAGACCAGAGGATTCACAGAGAAAGCAGGCATTTCTGGAAGTTGCTAAATATTTGCAGCAAAATGACGAGGAGCAACTCACCATTGTCGATCTTGTTAAAAAAAAATGGAAGAAATTCTCAAGGACACTGGCTTTGAACCATAGTCTCTCATACATGAAATCTCGATTGGTAGAACATTTCAAAGACAAAATCATTGTGACTGAAATTAATGGGAAACATAATGTTGTTACATTCTTAAGTACAGCAAAATGTATTCTCCATGAATTCTATGCACAGAGCCACTCAGCAGACAATTCAGAATCAGAGACGGTAGCCAAGCTTATCAAGAATGACATTAAAGGTATCCAGATAAGTTCAGAATATTACCCGTCTAAGAATGATCTTGAACAGGATGCGATTCTTGAATATGTTCCTAAAACAGGAAGATATTTGCAGGCAAAGACAATGATTTGAAACTTGCATCAGTTGGTCAAGCAATAATGCAGGCTGCTAGACCCAGAGTTCTCTTTGCACCTTGGTTTAGCAGTGGAAATGCATGACCAATTTGGATCAAGGTTCTTAATTGACACTCTGAATAAGCATGGCTTCTCTTCATCTTACTCGGAAGTGCAGAAATTCGAAAGAAGTGCTGCTCTTGTTCATGGCACTAAAAATCTCTCCCCTGTTGAAACTGAATTTGTGCAGTTCGTAGCTGATAATGTGGACCATAATGTAAGGAGTATTGATGGATTCAACACATTCCACGGTATGGGCATCATAGCATCTTTTACGCCCGGGAAAGTTAAAGCAAAACCAGTTCCAAGGATTCAGGTCTTTTCAGAAGATATAATAAGGGTTGGAAGGATCAACATCAAGTACCTAGATTCACAGCACACCACAAAACTACCAGTGACATTTAAAGAGCTCCAGTCCAAGAAAATTGTTGATTCCACTGCTAATGTTGACATCCTTTAGGGGGTTTCACTAATTTCACATCCGTCCAGACCTGCATGGTCAGGCCTTATGCAGTCAGTGCACAAAGGAACATATCCTGGGAAATCAGCCACAGTTTTTTTGACAATGGTCGACATGGACCCTGGTAACCCAACCTGCTCAACGTTATGTTACATTAGTGATTTAGCCAGGAAAAACAACATTACACTAATTCGAACATTCGATCAACCACTTTGGTACAAAGCAATGATGATAGTCGAGTCACAGCCTAGTTCCAGTCCCCTGAAATCCTTTGTCTTGCGACTTGGTGGACTCCATACAGATCAGCTTTCTGGGGTCAATTGGTCATTTGATTACAGGTTCTGGATTGCAAGAACTTTTTGAACTTGTGTATGCTGAAAACACAGTCAAGCACATGTTAAGTGGCAAAGCAATTGCAAGAGCCATTCGCGCTCACTTCTTAGTTGATGCTGCTCTGAATGCTATTTTGCCAGTTTCACATGTCACTGAGGATGATCAATCAACACTGATGCAGAAGAGTCATTTCCTCAAAATGAAGACCTGAAGGAAGCTCAGGGGCTATTGAAAGGTCTCCTTGATGGGACTAGACATTAAATAATGTTCTGTCATCAGAGTCTATGACAAGGATTGCCCAGAGAATCAACCATGTGAAAGATGCGATGGTTGACCAGAGAACAGCAAAATTGTGGATTCAATACTTTGAAGATCCTGCAATTGTTTATCAAGGCAGAGTGCACCGGGAACTATGAATTGCACCATGACGCTGTAAGGAAAATGCTGCCAATATTCGCTGCAGCCAGACACATCCTAAATGCAAAGTCGACCTATTTGTACTTGCAGCAAATGGAGGGGCTGCCAAAAATCCATCCTGAAGTGTACCTGAAATTTTCTGAAGGATTCCATATGATTAGACGGAGTGATCGCTACTGGGCTGGCTTGTCGACGGATCTGGTTATTGAGCAGGTGCTAATGAGAAGCATGAAGACGTCTGGAGGTCTTACTCATGGCAGAGGAATGGACGAAATTCAACGATTGGTTTGGATGCTATCACTGCCAGCATGCGCTGAAATCAAATTTACAATGCAAGAACTAGCAGGCATTCCTTATGGCCCTAGTGACCAGCATCAGGAGGCTACTTCAGCAAGAAAAGAGCGAGATGTGAGGGATACATGGAAGCTCCTTGCATTTCTCCGGACATATGACCCTTTCACGGAAGATCCGTCCATACACAGCATTTCAAGTGGAGTAATTGGAGACAAAAGGTGAATGTGGACAGAGCAAACTCCATAGAAGAGGCAATTATAGCTTCAATGGTTGGAGAAAATGTCCACGAGTACAGTTTTAAAAGAAAGGATCAGGCAATTACACTTGGATCAAAAGTTTCTCTCAGCAAAGATGAAGCAGTTGAGACTGATCCACCACTCATATTCCAGAGACTGTGTGTGCTATCTACCAATGAACCCTCAGCAACAGCAGCAGAACATTTCCAGTATGAGCTTTGTGGTTTCTCACCTGCACTTTTTGATTCTTTCGGACTACCACAAGAGGCAAAAAAAAAGAAAAGAAAAATGGCTTTGATAGATGCAATATGGGAACTGACTTCCCCTGTACAATCAGGTTCAGTCTTCAGACCCACAAAGTCTTTTAGATGGTGGAGCACTAGTTCAACGCCTTCCATGGCAAAAAGGTCACAGATTTGATGAGATTTGTGTCCAATACCGCAGATATGTCACAACTAGATATGGAAAAGCATGCATTGTCTTTGATGGGTATGAAAATGGTCCATCCATTAAAGACACGACTCACCGACGCGGAGCAGGAGGCTCTGTTGGTGTTAATGTGTCACTGACCCCTTTAATGGTGTTCAAATTAAAAAAGGATGTTTTCCTAGCTAATCAAGAAAACAAACAATTGTTCATCAACTTGCTGGGAAAGAGTTTGGAGGAAGCAGGTTGTAAAGTAGTCCATGCATCTGGAGATGCTGACATATTGATTGTGAAGACTGCTCTAGAACTGGCACAGACAGGAGAAACCATTTTGATAGCAGATGACACTGACCTCTTGGTCCTTCTATGTTATCATGCCAATAGACATGATGGTTACATCTTCACGCCACAACCAAAGGATAGTGTAAAAAGTGTGAAAGTCTGGAACATCAAAGAGATGAGGAAATCTTTGGGATATGTGGTCTATTCCAACATTCTTTTCATCCATGCACTACTGGGTTGTGATTCTACATCCAATGTTTATGGAATTGGGAAGGCAGCATCCCTTTGAAAGGTGATGAACAATAGAAACTTCCTCAAACTGGCAGAAGTGTTTGGCAAGGATATCAGTGCAGAAGAGATTATTGAAGCTGGGAAGAAGACTTTAGTGTGCCTGTACAATGGTAATGATGGGGAAAATATCAATCATCTCCGACTGAGGCGCTTTAAGGAAAAGGTTACAAAAAGCTGAAAGTATGTTGAAGTCAAATCATTGCCACCAACAAGAGCAGCTACAAAATTCCACAGCCTTTTAGTTTAATTCCAAATTCAGGAATGGAAATGTATAAAACAGCTAAAACCTGACGAGTGGGGATGGAAACTTTCAGATTGTAAATTACAACCAATCAAGACTGACTTGCCAGCTGGTCCTTTAGATTTATTGGCTATAACTACGTGTAACTGTACTTCAGAGTGTACTACAGCAAGATGCAGTTTCAGAAAACATGACATTGACTGTTCAAACTTGTGTGGTAATTGCAAAGGCAGCAACTCACCACAGCAAGATCTTGATGATGAAGTTACCTTTGACTAGTTCTTGACAAGAAATG
>OY744550.1:13637110-13869610 GCA_963556195.1 Sepiola atlantica | reverse complement strand
AGCCGAAACTCCAGTATGACTATTTTACTGAAACTAATCTTTTTGAAATTCTTTATATACTGTCATTAAAAGTTGTACAGACACCAGATGGATTTTCCTATTTACATAAGTCATTCCTTTAAACCTTCAATTAAATTAATATTTACAAATATACACTTATAACTGCTATTATCAAATTTACATATGTATTTACAATATTATCCGATAAGGGTATATTAATAAAAATTATTCATACAATTAATTAAAGCCATTTTCTTCATAACCGGCGTGTTTTCTAAACCTTTTCAATGGCAAGTTCCGTTAAAATTGCAGTCATTGGCGGTTTAATTAGTGGTGTCCTCCCTCCCTCCGGTAAAATGGCGATCTGATTAAACAGCTGTCGGCACGTTAAATATGTAAACAACAACGCTGTCATTCAGCGTGTCAGTTTCCCATTTTAAAAACCGTCCTAACTTTGTTTATTTTCTTAATCTTATTGTTTTAAAACACAAATTTATTAAATCAAATTGTTTATTTAAAATAATAATTGACTTAAAAATTACTATATAAAAACACGCGCGCGCACACATACTCACACACACTATAATGAATTCTGTTCAGGTAACCTTTTTCTTTCCGAGAATTAAAAACCTATTCGTGTTTACTGTATTTGATTTCTTAATACTTTCATATCCAATATTATCATTTTTACACGACCTCAACTGAATTTATGATTCCATGTTTTATTTATAAAAAAAAAAGATATGATTTTTTTTCTTTAATGTCAACAAAATAAACTAACACATTGTACTGGAAAACTATACAACTGATTGTAGAATCAAATTGTTTAATTAAAAAAAGGGCATTAAACAAACACACACACACACACACACACAGTGTTCACTGTATTTGATTTTTTGGTGCTTCCACATTTTAGGACCCACGCTAACTATTTATATGTATGGGGGGGGGGGGATAAAAAAAAATTGGGGGAAAGCGGTCAAAAAAATTTCTTTTTTTCTTTTTTAACTAAAAGATATTTCTATGAATGGTAATATAAAAAAAATTGAGGGGGGGGGTACAAAACATTTTTTTCTTTCTTTTTAAACTAAAGGTCTTTCTATTTATGGGCGAGGGTACAACAAAAATCGGGGTAGGGTCGAATTTTTTTTCTTCTTTATTTTCAACTAAAAATATTCTTGGTCATAAACACAGAAAATCAATGTCTAACCACCACAAAAATATGACTGGGGCTCCATCGGTTTACGCGTGAGCGTTCATTTCTGATGCGGCAGCGTAGCAAAAATATGCGACCGGAGGGAGCATATATTTGCTAGTATATATAATATATATAATATAATATATATATAATATAATATATATATATAATATAATATATATATAATATAATATATATATATAATATAATATATATATAATATATATATATAATATAATATATATATATAATATAATATATATAATATAATATATATATATAATATTATATATATATAATATAATATATAATATAATATAATATATATATAATATAATATATATATAATATAATATATATATAATATAATATATATATAATATAATATATATATAATATAATATATATATAATATAATATATATATATAATATAATATATATATATAATATAATATATATATATAATATATATATAATATAATATATATATAATATAATATATATATAATATAATATATATATAATATAATATATATATAATATAATATATATATAATATAATATATATATAATATAATATATATATAATATAATATATATATAATATAATATATATATAATATAATATATATATAATATATATATAATATAATATATATGATATAATATATATGATATAATATATATAATACAATATATAATATATATAATATAATATATATAATATAATATATATATAATATAAATATAATATAATATATATATAATATAATATAATATATATATAATATAATATATATATAATATAATATATATATAATATAATATATATAATATAATATATATAATATAATATATATATAATATAATATATATATAATATAATATATATATAATATAATATATATGATATAATATATATAATACAATATATAATATATATATATAATATAATATAATATATATAATATAATATATATATAATATAATATATATATAATATAATATATATATAATATAATATATATATAATATATATATAATATAATATATATATAATATAATATATATATAATATAATATATATGATATAATATATATAATACAATATATAATATATATATATTATAATATATATATATATGTAATATATAATATATATATATAATATATATAATATAATATAATATATAGATATAATATAATATAATATATATAAAAATTAAATTCCCGAAACTGACACGCCCATTAAACACAACCTGTATTCATTATATATATATATATATATATATATATATATAAAATTCAGTGTTATAAAAGAAATAACAAGAGTGCTCAATTATTTGTGCAAGAGCAAACATTCTTTTACTCAATGGACCCTATACATTATTGTGATCATCCATCAGTACTCTCGGTTTCATGGAAACTCAACCAACAGGATTAAAGATACATAATGTGACCATTGAATATATCAACAGCATTTATTTCTATTGTCATAAAGCTTTACCTGAAAGAATATTGAGGCTTTTGGGATCATTATTTAAATTTATTTGGGCAATTTTAAATATTTTTATCATTTTTCTCACTTGTATTCCTTTATTATGCTTAATCCGTACACTTACCTGGCAAGTCTGGTAGGATTCTTCAAACAGAACAAGGCATACAATTAAAATACTTAGTCAATTTCCACGTATAGGCGTTATTTACTGTATATATGTAATAATGAAATTGGTGTAGCTTTCAGAGCACATTTCAGAGACGTGTTTGATGCACGTGTGCGTATGTATATATTAGAGGATGAGTGTATCTATCAAAGCACGTTTCAAATGCTGCTCCTAACAGGTTGTGTTTAATGGGCGTGTCAGCATAGAATTTAATGAGGCATGGAAAAAAAATTTTTTTAAGTCTCATGTTTGACTTTGAGGTCATTGGAATACCTGAGCCCCCTCCCCCGCAAAAGCAAAAACAGTGGGTTTGGTGTAGCCATACGTCAGAGAATTGGAATTAGAATTCAGTTATCTTGGGGTGGAACAAATCAGCCTTGTTGGGAGACATGACAAGCATTAAGAAATGTAAATCTGAACAACAAAAGTCTAAAAGGAACAGTTTAACTTCTCGTCTCTGTAAAAACACCTTTAAAGAGCGAGCAGAGTGCTACCTAAGTCTTCAGCACATATAGCTAAAATCTTAAATAATAAACTATAATTTTTATAACAATTGCGAGTGATCAAGGAAAATACGGCCACTTCCACAATACCCAACTGATGGATTGGATTCATAGTGTCTCAATTTAGGAACATATTTGCCAAAAGATGAAAAAAAAACAACAAAAAAACAACCGAGTCGCTACTTACTTGCCTCCTCACCTAGGCAAAGTTAAACACAATATCATTTTTTTTTTACTGTGGGGGATATCCGTCATTATATTCGGTTTAACAGCCGTTTTATATACTGACATGTGTTGGACAGCTTTAAGAAATTGACTTCCAAACTAACTTATCTCTGGCTAGGTATTTATTTATCCGTCTTTCTACTCACTTCCTCGCATGATTTCATTTGTCTTCCCCGCAAACTAACTTTGCTAGCTCAACTGTTCTACATCTACTGCAACCATCCATTCTTTCAATGTGACCAAACCAACAGAGTCTCCTGTTCTGCACACATCTCCTTATACTGTCCAGATTTAATCTTCCCCAGAGCTCATCAGAGCTAATCCTGTCTTTAAGACTCACATTACACATCCACCGTATCATTCTCATATAATTTCTCTCCGTGCAACGCATGCCCCCAGCCCTCAATTCCATACCTGATAGACTCTTCCCTTGGTCGACAGCAGTAACGCTCTGCTGGTTAGTAATGGCAGATATTCAGTTCCCAAAAAGAAACATTCTTGATGGGACAAAAATAAAAATTGCTTAAGTTGATGCATAGAACAGATACTACACTTTGTATTATATATTTGCAAATAACAATAAATTTAATTTACAAATTAGGCACAAGGCCATCTAAAGTGTGGAGTCAGTGGTCATCCTGTTTATCCTACTCTTAACTAAACACACATTTTGACCCATTCATACAAGCATTGCTTCTTTCTCTCACCATTTGTCCATCACAAATCACCAGAATGCCACATTTACTCTACAGACTATTCTACTTAAAATAATTGTAATCCTAGCCCGAAGATATGGGAAGTGCAAACAAGAACCGAGTCTTCCTATGTCTTGTTCAAGTGAAGTTCAATAACCAAAATTGTGGTATCAATAATGATACCGGTATTGATGCTACAAATCCAGATCCTTTCCTCTTTGAATTTTAAAAATGCTTTCTTAAATTCCTCCAAATACTGTTAATTTTTGCTAAACCATAAAAATAAGTATTTAGTTTGGAATTACTGTTAATCCATTACAATCCATCTATGGATACTATTGTTGTTTCCGAGTTTCAAACTGAGGAATTGAAAAGGAAATGCTATTCTCACGTTTCGGTCGATGTAACCTCCGACCTTCTGGCGCATCTCGTCAAACTCTGGAATCTACGGAATTTCAAACGAAACCCTTTATTTAATCCACTGGAGTAACTTTCAAGAACGAGAACAAGCTACCCCTGTAAATTAAATGTCTACAATGACTTCTGGTGCAACGGATAAAAGTGCTAAGTAATAATCTGTCCTAAGTTACAGTCTTCTGGAGGTTGAAGGTTCAATCCTCAGTATGGGTAATACTAAGAATATAATTAAGAATTACTTAAAGACTTCTACCAGGTCCGGACGAAACATTGTGAGAATAACACCAAAGATGAGAACAGTAGTCTGAATAATCGGAATAATTAAAAGGAAATCATTCATTCATCCAGATTACTAACAATCGGTTAAGTACTAAACCATGTGGCATCCAGATTACTAACAATCAGTTAAGTACTAAACCATGTGGCATCCAGATTATTAACAATCGGTTAAGTACTAAACCATGTGGCATCCAGATTACTAACAATCGGTTAAGTACTAAACCATGTGGCATCCAGATTACTAACAATCGGTTAAGTACTAAACCATGTGGCATCCAGATTACTAACAATCGGTTAAGTACTAAACCATGTGGCATCCAGATTACTAACAATCGGTTAAGTACTAAACCATGTGGCATCCAGATTACTAACAATCGGTTAAGTAACTAAACCATGTGGCATGTACAATATAAGATTAAGAAATAAAAAGGCTGCTCGATTATAAAGTGGTATTTCTGTTGGTTGACTATAAAACCAAATGGAATACAGTCTATGAATGACAAACAGAATGAGGCAATTCCTTTTTGGGAAGCATTTTAACTTGGTATTCAGCACAGTGTATCTGGTATAGTTTCTTACATTTTTTTGGATACATAAACACAAATCCAACTTTCTTTTATATATATAGAAGATAAATGTAAAGTTTGGATCGATAGGAAAACTTCTGTGATGATGATCCAGTCAGAAACAACTCAGTTAAGCAAAATTGATCCAATCAAATTGTTAAGATAAATAAAACGTTATAACTAAAAACAGTTGCTGTCACTCTTCCTCAGGTATGTACCAGTCCACCAGAGATACAAGAATCCAGATAACATGGTGAACCCTGGCTCAGAAAAGCCTTTTGGCTAAGATCAAAGTGTAGTATCTGTTCCGATGGATACTGCACCCCATAGACTGGTATTGTCTTGTTCTTCGGGGCTTGATTAACGCCGGTCTATGGGTCTGTCCTGTGCAGTTCTAGAAGGTCCACCCTCCCAGGCTTCGCCTCCCCTCTTTGGGGAGGAGTAAGTTTATTGCTTACTGTCTGAGGCGCCCCTACTAGGGAATGCCGACGGGGCTGCCCAGGCAATTTTTAAACCCCACTTTCTCGACCCAACCTTGGGTCACATCTTACTTGTGGGAGTAAGATAAAAACTGGCCTTGTGCCTAACTCCTGGAGAGGAGTAAATCAATACTTACCTCCTCCAATCCCTATTAGGGTGTATTTACCACAATTCCTTAGTCTGATTTCAAGAGGCCCCAGTCTTAAACTTTTTTATGTATACAAAATATTGGCATGTTTTGAAATATTGTTTCGCATTTGAATTATTAGAAATTTAAGAAAGCCAAAAACAATGTTTTTTTTTTTCTTTAAAATAAATTATTTATTTACTTGGAAGATATGAACAAGCAAACTCTCAGCCTAATATGCCCTTTTCAAGCAATTTTTTTTTGTAAATCATTTTATCTGGAGATATAAAAATCTCGTGGATAGTAGTCCGTCAAGGTGTCGTTATGGATAGTGTTAATGTCTGTTTCTGTGCTCCACGTGGCTACGTGATAAGGTCTATGAAAAAATATATTGTCACTTTTTGTATGTATGTATGTAAGAAGGGGGCTAATGAAAAACGAAATTTTATTAAATCAAAATTGTTTTGCAAAAATATACAAAACTAGAATGTGAAACTGCATACTCCACCTGACAATGTAAGGGTAGGCCAAAGTCTTACTTCTCCATATTGTATGAAGTATTCCCAAAGTAATACTATGGAAACATTGATAACTCAAGAACTATTTATCTGATCAGCTGAAATGTTGCATGATGGTTATTATTATCAAAGAGCATCAAATCCATTCAACAAATTTGGAAAAAACTGGAGGTTGAAATTCCATCAAAATTTCCAGGTCATAGAAGATGCGGGACTTCATTGACTACAATACGGGCCAAATAGTGAGTTTCTACGATGAGCAGAACAGAAATTATCACAGAAAGTCTGACTTTCACATAGATTAGCAATACACATGAAAAAATTTAAATTGCTTAAAATATCTCAATAATGGCATATATAGAAAGAGCTTGATGATCTAAGAAAGAATCTTTTTAAATTTTTTAAATCTGACTAAAAATAAGGAAGTTATGACTATTTTTGTGCCTCGCACAATTGGATATTTTCCCCTCTTTAAGACCATATGCATTTCGTCACATTTTTTACACTAATTTTTCAGTAAAAATGTTATATCCTTGTTAAAATACAAGATTAAGCAATGAAATTTACCATATAAATGTATTTTTGTACAAGGAAACAGAATGTGCCACTGAAAATCTCCAGAAATTAATGGTTTCCAAGTAATCTGCACTAAGTGCACATAAATATGCTGCAATACCTTAAAAATACCATGAATCCATTAAAAGAAAGAAGTTAGAAAACTCAAAGTTGAATTGTAATACATTTTATGTACAAGAAACTAAAATCTAATACTAGGACTGTTTAAAAATGAATATATTGCAAGATTTCTTTAGCATTATTGTAGATTTACACCTTCTGCTAACTCACCCCCTTACCTCTCCAAAATATGAGATTCTACTTTTTTTATTTAGGCAATTACATGTTAACACCCTGAAAAACTTGGCAGAAAGAAACAAACAAAAACAATTATTTTAGAATTTAGAGTAGGGGATCAGTTTCACATAAAATAATCCCTCATTTCAAGGCCATTCTAGCGTTTTAGGACAGTTAATTATTTTTTCTATGGGAGATAAATCCTGTGCGTTTTTCTTGTTTTGTTTCTTCTTTTTTTAGACGATTATGAGGGTCTTTGTGGGAGGAGGGGGGGGGGCTTACCACTTGAACTTCAGGTTAGTGGTAGAGCTAGGGGCAATTAAGTGTGAACACCCTGAAAACTTAGCAGAAAGAAAAAAAAACAATTCATTTAGAATTTCGAGTGGGAGATTAGTTTCACATATATTTAATGTAGAATAATTCACCATTTCCGGGCCATTCTAGCGTTTTAGGGCATTAATCAATTTTTTCTATGGCAAATAAATCCTGTGCGGTTTTTTTTATGGGGGTCTGCTTTTTTTTTTTTTTTTAGACGATTATGTTTGGTTTTAATGGGCTTTTTTGTAGGATTAGGGCTTCCTACTCAGACAGGGTTAGTGATAAGGTTAAGGAAGGGGTTTTGTTTTGGATGGAGGTTGCCATTCGGATTTAGTGTTAGGGTTAAGGGAGTTTTTTAGGGGGTGGATTGCCACTCATATTTAAGGTTAATGGTACGATACGTTCAAGAAGGCATCTTTAGGAGGTGGGCTTGTTAGTCGTACCTAGAGTTAATGGTAGAGTAATTATTTATTTTATAAATTTCACTAAAAGGCAAGAATGGCTGGGAAATCGGAGATCATTTTACATTAAATTTATATGCGAAACTGATCCCCCACTCTAAATTCTAAATTATTTTTTGTTTTGTTTTTTCTTTTTTTCGCCAAAACTTTAAGGGTGTTTACACGTAATCGCCTAAAAAAGTAGAATCTTAATTTTTTTTTTTTTAAATTGGCGACTAGAAAGTCATTACTACTAGAAGTTTGAAAGTTGAGTGAAAACCAGTATTTTTTAAAGTATTTTTTATAAAAGAACCAAATAGGATTAACTTTTTTAAGCACAAAAATATTTTTGTCTTATTTTTACAAAGCTTTACAGGACTAGTTAGCTGCTGCTGATGTTATATCAGCAATACTAGCAGCCATTGTTGACTATTTTTTCGGATAAGGTAATTTAAAATTACTACTACGGAAAGACAAAACAACATACAATTATAATTTTAATGCATAAAAAAAGATAAAAGATTAATTTATTTACTAGTTGGGTACGAAAAATGTAACAACATTTTTTATATTCATATTTTAAAATTTTTTAAATTCGTTCTAGAATGAAAATAAACAAAAATTGCCGTGTTTATAGCTGCTATTACTGCTGCTACTACAATGTTTTTCAAACTATAAATAGAAAACGCTTTTTTTTTCCGGATAGGGTCATGAAATATCATGACTACCAAAAGAGAACACATATATACAATTATAATTTTAATGCATAAAAAAGTAAAATGATTGATTTACTTACTAATTGGGCGACGGAAATGTATTTTGCAAAAATGTTCAACCGACGGCGAGTTGAAGTCTTATTTTCTAAATTTCAAAAAAATGAATGAGCCGAATTACTTCGTACACCGACAAACATTAAAAGTGATACTTTCCCAGATTAGTCTCCAAATTTCAGGACGAAATTCCACATACAGCAATGGTACGAGACTTTTAAACGAAGGGGGGGTTAAAAAAAAAATGACGTAAATTGCTGAAAATAGTGTTAACATTTTTTTGCCTTTATTTGCTCAAAACTCTTAAAAATATATAATGTATATTATTATTCATGAATGCACCTGAAAGGATATTCATTTCCTAACAAAATGATGGTACTTTGAGCACTTAAAGTGCTTTAGTTTTTAAGATATGACTATTTTAATAGAACTACCCTCAAATCTGCGATTATCCAAACAGTTTTCTGGTCGATGTGTATTGCTACATAGATATATCCCATGTGTGACCATGACCAATATTTTGACTAAATTTGATGACGATTGGTCAAGCGACATGGGCTGTACACAAACAAACAAAGTAACAAACATGATCAAAAAACAATCTCCTTGGTCTAGATAAGAAATAAAAAGGTTAAAAAATGTTTTTTTTAAATGTCTACTCACATTTTCTGGAGATGGATGAGAATTCAATGGAAGATGAGCAATCATTTCCTGATAGGCAAATTCATCCCTTTCCGTACACTGGATAATTCCATCAAGAACCAACACATTTCCAAATGTTTTGCTGTTAGATTTAAAAAAAAAAAAAACTACCTATAGTGAAGTAACGAATTAAATGTATCAATAAGCAAGGAAAACTTATAAAAAAAAAATCAAATAAATTAATTAATTGATGACGATATCTAATATATAAACTACAGTTGATTTCTCAATGGATCTGTCGATCTATTATAAACATGTTTATCAGGGGTCAATTATTAAGATGTGGCGTATAATTGAAATTGTTCCGATCTCAACACTAAATATTTGAAATATTGTATAATAGATAAAAATACAAAATCCACGTTTCTTATTGAAACATTACTCCCACTGCACCTTTTAGAATATGTTGGCATCTGGATATTTTTTTTCTCATCAGATGTCACATATATATATATATATATATATATATATATATATATATATATATATATATATATATATATTCACTCAGAAACCACTAGTCTTACAAGCACGTCTGATGATTCTTGTCCTGGTGAGAAGAAATAAATTATAACGTGAAATGACTGGATTGTTGGCTTGAATTATTTATTTATTTCTAACATACACACACACACACACACACATATATATATATATATATATATATATATATATATATATATATTTCTTACAGTTTGCACACAAGTTTATTTAGTAGCTCAATAGTGTACAACACGACTAGAGCTCTTAATTTAACATGATATAATCCTAGTTCATTTAAAAACATTTTATTCACAAACAGTTGTTTCTGCCCATTTTTGTAAATATACATATTTATAGTATACAAAAGTTACCAAACATTCACAAAACGGCTTTATCAGTGCATAACACACCTCGCAGTACGGCTATAAAAAAAGATAGGTCCAATATTCATTTAATTAAGAAAACATTTAATTTTATATTCTTTTTATTACTCTAATCAAGAGAAACATTGCTTAGAGTCTGTTCTTTTTTTCTTTAAGAGTTTATAAAGCATTATGTCCACAGTATTTGTTTGTTTTCTTTCGTTAAAATGTTTGTATTTGACTTACAAAAAAAAAAAAAAATCGTTATTGTCCTTATTCTACCATTTTTTCCTTTTTCTTTATTTTCTTTTTTCTATACAGTACAGATCTATCATATCGCCATCCATTCTTATCACTTTTGACCAACATATATACTAGCAACAAAATATCAGCAGGTTCTATATCAGCAAATTCTCAGAATGACTTACAAAATCAGCATTGATAACAATAATGTCCGATAACAAATCTCCACGAAACTATCATTATCAGACTATCAATAAACTCTACTTCACCATTATAATATTTTAATATACTTTTTAGATTAATGAAATAAGTATAGAAATGAAATGTCTTTTAAAGCTCCTAAAATTCATACTAGTATTGTCCGCAAAGATCTGTGGTGTAACGTATATAAGTGCTAAGTAATAATCAGTTCTAAGTGACAGTCTTCTGGAGGTTGAAGGTTCAATCCTCAGTGCGGGCTATACTAAGAATACAATTACGAATTACTTAAGACCTTGAACCGGTCATGGCTGACGGAACGAAAGCAAGCTAACACCGTAGATTAAATAAAAGGTTTTGTTCAAAATTCCGTAGAGATTCCAGAGTTCGACAAGATGCACCTGAAGAAGGTTGGAGGTTACATCGGCCGAAACGTTGTGAGAATAACATCCAAGATGAGCACAGTAGTTTGAATAATCCAAAAAACGTCTTTTTGTTCTTCACAAACTCAAAAACTACCGTTTTGATTGCAACCTAACTTTGTATGGAGGTTATGTAAAATTGACCTAGATAAACCGTGAAAGTCATGAAAAATTAAAAAGAAAGCTGCCAAAGGAATATTTTTACATGGAAGTTAAACTCAAATCAAAAAAAGTTTTGTAAAGTAAAAAAAAAAAAAAAATATAGAACGAAGAAACGTAATTAAACCTGAAAATTTTAGCATTTAAAAATAAAAAATTTTTTTAAGTAATAACTCCTCCCGGACATTGACAGATTTCTTAATTAATTAAAGATTACATTCAATTTTTTATCAAAAAATATTTATTTTTGTTGTATATCATACAACAAAAATAAATATTTTTCATAAAAATGATATTTAAGAGACAAAATAATTTTTTAAAGTTGTGGAGGGGTTAGGGTTAGCACATACCTTTTGAAAACTAAAATATCTTGAAATTTTGATTTTTCATGATACAATACTTCATCGACCTTAATTGAAAGACTGTATCCATCCCAAAGATCATTTTCCTCGCGGAACCAGCCATCCTGTACACGTGACATGTTTAGATTTTAAACCTGAAAAAGAATGACAAGTAGAAATAAAACAAGAATCACATCTTTTTCATTTGACTAACAGATTATTATATACTTTTTTGTTGTTGTTCAGGCATTATTGTGTATGTGTATAATATATATATATATATATTATTTTGAGGAGACAGACATAGAGACATAAAAGAGGCTAAAGAGGCCTTTATATGTTCCCTTTGTTAGGATTTGAAACCGACGGTACCAATGTTGTTCTGATCTTCTGTAATACAAACATTAATAAATATATTTATATTATACATATGCACACACTGACATGGTCACCCCCATGCCCTTCTCCACCCCCCCCCCCCCCACGAAATTTAACATAAAATGATCCTCAATTACCTTTTTAGGGGCAATTAACAAAATAAAATATTGCTATGGGAGAAAAATTCTGCACGTTTATTTAGGGTGGAAAGGGGTGTCATGGTGAAAGGATAGTAAAATAAATAAAAATAATACTTACCATACCACTAACCCTAGTTTCGAGTGATAGCACCCCCCCCCCAAAAAAAAATACTGCACGTAATCACCTAAAAAGTAGCCCCCCCCCCCAAAAAAAAATGCACAAAATTTATCTTCCATAGAATTAAAAAAAAAATGGTTAACTGCCCTAAAACGCTAAAATGGCCTGACAATGGGAGGGTCATTTTACATTAATTCATATGCAAAATTGATCTCCCACTCTAAATTCTAAAATAATTGTTTTTCTTCATTCTGTTAAGTTCTTCAGGGTGTTACCACATAAGAAAATCTGGAGGGGGGGGGGGTAAGCAGCAAAGGGGATTTATCTACAAGCTCCATTCTTTTTTGCAAGGAATTTACGACTCTTTGTAGCATATTTGATTGATTATGAAATAAATATATAAACGAACAAATTTAAAATACCAAATAGCAGTAATTAGAGGGTAAGATAACAATAATCAAAAGTTCATAGTATGTTTGTGCTTCATATGGTAATCATTTTAAATAGCTAAGTGAAGTGACTTATGAATCACCCTGTATATATGTGTGTATATATATGTATATATATATGTGTGTGTATATATATGTATATGTGTGTGTATATGGTAATCATTTTAAATAGCTAAGTGAAGTGACTTATGAATCACCCTGTATAATACCTTTTTTTTTCATACTGAAAGCATTAACTAATCGGTTTTAGCTTCGTTAAAACGAGCTTTTTGTGTAAACATGATCAATGTTTATTTTGAAGAAATAAACAAGAAAAACATGGTCGGTAGCAAGAAAAAGACTAAGTGCATATGTGTGTGTGGGTGTGTGTGTGTGGGGGGGGGGTCATTCTTAGATGAAACAAAAATCTTCTACTTTCCCTACTAGCATCATGAATCGTTTGAAGTATGGTGTGGGACAAAGGAAAACAAATAAAGCCGAGACGGAGAGAGAAAGAGAAAAAAAAAAACAGAAGATAAAGAAAGGTAAACCGAGAGATATAAAATGACGAAAAAAAAAATAAGGACGTAAAACTCTAACGATTTGGCAGAAATCTGTTTTTGCTTACTCCCACCCCAACTGTTTTCAGAATTCAAAAGAATTCCGCCTTTTCTGATTTATACAAAAAAAAAAAAAAACAACAAAAAAACCCAAAGATCTCAGTTGCAATGGCCTTTGGGAGAATGTACCGCTAACAATAATAGCACAACTAACATATATCGGTTACACTACAATAACATTTTCCCATAGACTTACAATGCATCTCTCTGACACCAGCTCAATTTGTCAACACCTAAAAAACCATGATTGCCACCCTTTTAAATATAGACACATTTTAGTCAATAACACTTCACTATGATAACATAAAAGATTAAAAGTTCTAGAAATCATCTGCATTAAAATCAAACCCTCCACAACTAATAATATTAATAACGGAACCAGTCACAAATGTTTCAAGCGTCTAGCATAGTAATTAACACTAACAAATTATTAGTCATTTTGAATTTGCATTCCACATTATCACATTCGCATGCAACATCTTGTTACAATAGACATTCGTTTCTCAGTTGGTAATTCAGAACTAAAAGAAAATAGATGGAAAAAAACACCAAGACTAATCGCCACCTGGTGATGATTTGAGGAATAAAGTCAAAACTACTTGCAAAAATATGGAATTTATCTATACCAATTTAATCAGAAGAGCAATTGAATTATTAAAAAAAATAATCTCACAAAATAAATAAAAATGTGTAATTTGCCTTCATGAAAAGATGTTGCCTAAATACACATATACAGATATCTTCCATCACTTAGTGAATTTGCAGCAAAAGAAATTGTGAGGCTACTTCAATTTAAGGAATCACGCTTAGCGACAGAGTGTCCTTTCATTAAAAATTTTTTTTTTTTATTCCATAGGTTGTGGAATATGATTTTGTTAAAAATATGTTAATATCAAATTATTTTTTTTTTAATAGGGGTTTAAATTGATAGACTGGCAACGTTTCTCCTTACTGACCCAACTAGCTTACATCACAAATATAAATTTTTCCACATTTTGCTATCTATTTCAGTTATCAGATAAACAAATTACATGTGTTTACATTATAATCATTAAACTATTTATTCTTTTATTTTATAATTACTTGTCTCATGACAGTTGGTACAATAATTTTTTTTTTTACATATCTGTTTAATATTTAGAATGAGGCATCAGTTTGCCACGTTAATTAAATGCAAAGCGGTTCCTATTTGTCTATTTTCATTTACGATTGCCGTGTCATATTTTAAAAATAATTTTGCGGAACGGTAAAAGTTAAACATAACCTTACTACATTCATTTACAAAAACAATCAGAAAAAAAAAAATGACTGGTTGTAAGGCATTTTCAGATGAGAGGTGGTGCCCATATATCCCCCCTCCCTCATCCACAAGACCCTTTAAAAAACTTTGGTCATATATTTTTGCTACCCTGGGAGAATGATATGATGCCCCCTCCACCAAAGGAGAAGGTAATGCCAGGAAGGTTGGTAACATGACCACAGAACAGATACTACACTCCCTTCTCCCCGAATTGAGCATTAAAAGATGGTACATTAGTCTGAAATAGTAAACTGAATTGAGCATTAAAATACAGTACATTAGTATGAAATAGTATAGTAAACTGAATTGAACATTGAAAGATAGTACATTAGTCTGAAATAGTATCGTAAACTGAATTGAGCATTAAAAGATAGTACATTAGTCTGAAATAGTATTGTAAACTGAATTGAGCATTAAAATATAGTATATTAGTCTGAAATAGTATAGTAAACTGAATTGAGCATTGAAAGATAGTACATAAGTCTGAAATAGTATAGTAAATTGAATTGAGCATTAAAAGATAGTACATTAGTCTGAAATAGTATTGTAAACTGAATTGAGCATTAAAAGATAGTACATTAGTCTGAAATAGTATTGTAAACTGAATTGAGCATTAAAATACAGTACATTAGTATGAAATAGTATAGTAAACTGAATTAAACATTAAAAGATAGTACATTAGTCTGAAATAGTATCGTAAACTGAATTGAACATTAAAAGATAGTACATTAGTCTGAAATAGTATCGTAAACTGAATTGCGCATTGAAAAATAGTACATTAGTATGAAATAGTATAGTAAACTGAATTGAACATTAAAAGATAGTACATTAGTCTGAAATAGTATCGTAAACTGAATTGCGCATTGAAAAATAGTACATTAGTATGAAATAGTATAGTAAACTGAATTGAACATTAAAAGATAGTACATTAGTCTGAAATAGTATCGTAAACTGAATTGCGCATTGAAAAATAGTACATTAGTATGAAATAGTATAGTAAACTGAATTGAACATTAAAAGAGTTTGAAATAGTATAGTAAACTGAATTAAACATTAAAAGATAGTACATTAGTTTGAAATAGTATAGTAAACTGAATTGAGCATTGAAAAATAGTACATTAGTATGAAATAGTATAGTAAACTGAATTGAACATTAAAAGAGTTTGAAATAGTATAGTAAACTGAATTAAACATTAAAAGATAGTACATTAGTTTGAAATAGTATAGTAAACTGAATTGAGCATTGAAAAATAGTACATTAGTATGAAATAGTATAGTAAACTGAATTGAGCATTAAAAGATAGTACATTAGTTTGAAATAGTATCGTAAACTGAATTGAGCATTGAAAAATAGTACATTAGTATGAAATAGTATAGTAAACTGAATTGAGCATTAAACGATAGTACAATAGTACATTAATAGAATAGTATAGTTCAGGCTTCAGACAGACAGATACCAAATCTCCATTAGTAATAGAAGTAATAGTATAATTTCGGCTTCAGACACACAGATACCAAATCTCTGTTAATAATAATGTATATATATATATATATATTTATATATATATATATATATATATACACATACGTGTGTGTGTGTGTGTGTGTGTGTAGTTATGTTTGTTGTTTTTCAACAATGACAGCTTATGAAAGTTATCTCATGGTGATTCACTTCCTAAGTGATTGAGAGAGTGAGAGTTAACTCCCTTACATAAGTCGCACCATTTAGGGACGTATATATATTTATTTATAGATAAAATATAGTTATCCACATACACATATTTTGTATCTACAGCTCTCCATATACATATATATATATATAAATAAAACTTTCATTATATATATATACATACATATATATATATATACGATAGAAGTACAATAATAATGATATAATTTTGGCTTCGGACAGACAGATACTAAATTCAATTAGTATTAGATGCTGGGCTCCTCCTTGTCCAATCCTCTATCACTCATCTGCAGTGCAATGACAAATCCATTATCAGATGGAACAACAGTTTGAAATTTGACCAAACCAAACACACAAGGTCAGAGGATTTGCTGAAAGCGCTACATTTGCCCAGCATAGAGGTCATCTTAAGGATAGATCGATTACGCTGGTAGTATGGTCATTTTCCTTGATGTCTTAAATCGCAGGGAGGTTGGCCGGCCAAGAAAAACTTGATTGAACAGAACCGCACAGAGTGGAATTTGGAGACTGCTGATCCGCCAAACTGTGAAAAGTAGCGAGTGAGCTTGCGTAATATCAGAAAACGTCCGACCCCTGAACAAAGGAAACGTGATGTTAAATGAATAGAAGATAAAATGATTAGATACGGCAATTTTCTTTAGAGGAAAGAGAGGGAGAGGCGAAGAGCGGATAAAAAAAACAAAAAAACGAATGACCCGCATGAAGAAAGAAATTATATATTTAATGGTAAAACAAACAAATACTGACCCAAAAGGTCATTAGGTGATCTAGTATGATTGTATAAATAATGCAATTTCTTTTTCAACGAGAAACAGATACAACACTATACTCATTAAGAGATAGTGCAATAATAGATTTGTTAATAGACCTAGTTCCTTTTTTTTACATTCAGGAGATACTAAACTTTGATCGTAGCATAACGGCTGCGTAGCGAATAAAAAATGTATTTACAACAGTTTTGAAACGCCAATTTGAATAAAAAAAAAAATAAAAGTTGAGATACGATATATACTAATATTAAAGTGGTGATCATGTGAAACTTTACGGGGGAGGGGGGGGGCATTCGACATAAAAGTAAAGGCTGCGATGGGTTCTGGTGATATCTGAGCTCCAAATTTTACATACATTTCAATTGGATAAAAAAATTTTTTGTAACAAAACTATATTTTTGTTAAATCAGTACATATATAACAAACAGAGATACTGCACACATATTCAGAATGTTTTTTTTTGTTTTTTTTTTTAATTTTTTGTACTTCATAGAATGTTTCCATGTCAACACTCCCAGGCTTTACTTTTCATTCATTGCTAATCGCCTAAGGCATCCCTACTGAGGAATGCCGAAAGAGCTGCTCGGGCATTTTTGTAGGCCAGAGTGCACTTCTCATAGTGTGCTGGCTTTTTAAAATCTCACCTGGAGAGGAGGTGAATATTACTCCTGCTCCAAGCCCTTATAGTCATCTCTTTTTTTAAATTTTTAATTAAAAAAAAAAATTTTTTTTTTTTTTGAATTTCTATACTTTTTAAGCTATAAATCCACTAAAATATCATATTTCCTTTTTTTGGGAGGATGGGGGGGGGGGGGTTGCAGGGTTTTAAAATCGTGATCGCAGACCCAACGGTAATGCTGCCCTCCCCCCTCCGATCAAAACTACTGTTTATTGAAGACATGAATAGTTAAAAAGAAAAACATTTCTGTTACTTCCTACCCGAGAACATCCTATATCTAATTGGCTGTGTGTAAAAAAAGCACGGCTGTAAAAGATCCAGCCACTTTTAATGCGTGTCGTTTGGGCTTTCTGCACAGACATTGCAAATGCTATTTTTAACATCGAATTAAACGGAGGAGCGTAATGGTTGCTCCAATCACATTAGCGAGCGTTTCATTGGCACTATTTAATCTGGTCTCATTACATCATTTAGGAGGATTTTATCTTCTCATCAAAATTATTGCTCTACCTCTCTCTTTAGAAACAATTCAGAAAAGAAAAAAAGTCTTGTAGTCGGAGGGTGTGGAGTGTTGCTATTTAACTTTAACGTAATTGCTCCTTTTCTCCCGTTTATATTACACGAAAGGACTTGTTTGCCCTCTAAAATTTCTATTTAGCTATTTTGAAAAGAAATACTTAGAATATTGTACTCAATCCTTAGCAGCAGTAGATAGGAACGAGAATTGGGGTATAATATTAAAATTAGAAAGCTTACAAGGAAAAGTGACTATAGTAATAAAAGGAATAAAGTATCTCAATTATCAAAATAGGTTGGGTCCTTAGGTTTAATTACTTTACCAGGCATTATAATTTCCTAATTCTCATGTCATATTAAAGTAATATTAAAGTTATATTGTAATATTAAAGTTAGCGTACAAAAGTGACTAAAGTATCTCAATTATCAAAGTAGGTTGGATCCTTAGGTTCAACTACTTTACTAGGCATGAGAATTTCCTAATTCATGTAATATTAAAGTTATATGTACAAAAGTGACTAAAGTAATAAAGTATCTCAATTATCAAAATATATTGGAATCCTTAGGTTCAACTACTTTACTGGAGAGAAGAAGAGAGGGTAATTGAGATTTTCAAAATAATTAATGGGATTTCTAAATAGAAAGGAAGACCGGGATTGAATGAGAAATCCCATGTACTTTTGTGTGCAGCTTATAACACCATTACTTTTTTTTTATTATTAAATTCTTATTTTTAACATTTTATAATATTTTTTTTTGGGGGGGGGGGTACAGCAACAGTAATTGAACTAAATCTTCGTAAATTTAGTCTTTGAGTAACCCCCCCCACCCCTTGAGGCATGACTTTTTGCTCCAAGCCCTGAGTCCCTTATTAACATTTCTATTATTTTTTAAATTTCTATAATTTTTACGTTATTCTTCTAATCTTCTAATAAATGAAATTAAGTAGTTCAATCTTTCAAAGTTAGACCTAAATAGCAATGCATCTGGCACATCGTTATTTGATATTGGCAGCCATTTCATTTTCTTTATCATTGGTTCATGTTGTTAAGATGGATAAAATTTATTTAAAATTAATTCCTTTCAAAAAATACTTTATCTGACTAAGATAATTTTTACGATAGCTGCCATCTTTCTTTATCAGCAAAAAATTTGTTTACAACTTAATGCCATATTTCTTCACAGGAGCAAAGTATTTTATCGATGATATTTGCTAATAATACACCATTATTTAATTTATTGTGAATAGATAGGATTTATATATTATAATACTATTACTGATATAGAAACAGGGTGAGGGTTGAGGATATGCGTTGCATGGAGAGAAATGATATGAGAAATATATGATGGATGTGTAATCTGAGTCTTAAAGACAGACTTAGATCTGATGACCTCGGAGGAAGATTAAAGATGGACAGTATAGGGAGATGTATGTCGAACAGGAGACTTTGATGGTATGGCCACGTTGAATGAATGGATAAAGATTCTTGGGTTAGTAGATGTAGAACAGTTGAGGTAGCAGGTTCAGTTCACAGGAGAAGGCCATGAAAAACATAAGAGGAATTGATAAAAAATGTATCCAAGGAAAAGAAAGATAAATAAAGACATGTCCAGAGATAGATTGTTTGGATGTTAATTTGTTAAAGCCGTCCAACACATGCCAGTATGTAAAATGAACGTTAAATCAAATATGATGAAACAGATGTAAAAAAAAAAAAAAAAAAAAAAAAAAATGACTGCTAACTTTAAATTGCATTGCTCTAATGTGTAACATGACGCTTATAGCTTAAGCAGTGACATTGATACATTTCCCTCATAGCAGTGTAAATTTATTTAATTTTATCAAAAAATAACTTTTTATGTTTACTTTCTGATTTACAAAATTATATGAAATCATTCAAGTCTACATTTTTGTTCTCCTAAACACAGCAGTCTGAATACAAAACAATTTTTGGTTTACTATGTTGCGTATTGAACACACAGAAACATACACAGAAGATGGTATCTTAGAAAAATTACGAGAAAAAAAAAACATTGCAATAAAAGTTAATGCTTTTGCTGCTTAAATTATTATTATTTTTTTTTAATGATTTTCTCATCATTATCGGTTTAACGTCCGTTTGACATGCTGTCATGTTTTGGGCAGCTTTTAGGAATTGACTTCCAAATTAATCTATCTCTGGACAGGTCTTTATTTATCCCTCTTTCTCTCAAGTTCATCCTTATCACTTCTTCCCATGTTTTCCTTGGCCTTCCCCTCTGAATTGAACCTGATACCTTAACTGTTCTACATCTACTAACACCAGAACTTTCATGCATTCTTTCAACGTGGCCATACAATCAAAGTCTCCTGTTCTACACACATCTCCAGATACTGTCCAGATTTAACATTCCTCTGAGGTCATCAGATCTATGTCTTTAAGACTCACATTACACATCGACCGTATCAGTCTCATATCATTTCCCCATCAAGCCTCACCGGCAAAGTTCCACACATCACGTACACATGCCTGATAGACTCTTCTCTTGGTCGACAGTGATAACGCCCTGCTAATTCAAATTAAAACGGTTTTGTGTATATTTATTTGTTAGTCACCACAATATTAATGATCCACGTGCTTACGCATACGTTTTAAACAATCCTACTTTTATAAAGACATTGTTTTCCAGAAATAAACAAGAAACAAAAAAAAAAATGAGTTTTACAATAAAATTTTTTAAAAAGCAGAAGAAAATGGCAAAACTCAACTTGATATCAGATTTGAATAAAGAAATTATTTAATTTGTGATTTAACATTATCGGAAGCCATTTCATTTCCCTCTGTAAACATAAGAGTCGAAACTAAAATAATGAATTCTTCAGTGACCATTGAATTGCTGTTATTATTATTATTATTGATTTTGCTAGTATTGTTGATCTTTTTATTGATTTGTGAGTAAGCCGTAAAGATTAAGACTAGCAAAATGATCGATCACGATTCAGTGATGGGAAAGCTCTGGAAGAGATCCAGAAAGGAGTTTAGTAGGAGGGGAGGATGGGGGGGGGGGGGGGGGGTAAGGTTCACACATAAAGAGGAGCCCAAAGGACTCCAGGTGTGGCTATCATTGATTCAGAAGAAAATTTTTGGATTGGAGAGTAGAGAGGTAGCCCTATTAGCCTACGAAGGAGCGGTAGGGACGGTCTCCAAGTTTATAGTTTATGGGAAGAACCCAGTGCTGAACTCCTGAAACAGCTCGTAAGGCAGTTTGCCAGTGAGCGGATGATGATCAAGGCACGGCGGTCCGGAAACTAACGAAACTAGGGTCCACAGAGAACAGGAGCTCTGAAGAACTTGGAGAAAGAATTAAGGGGGCTAGCAGTGTTGGCTTTTATCGATAGAAAAACTTGCATAAGTGGGTCGGTACAGGCCATCCTCATCAATACATTCATCGATGGGCTACACGAATGGGAGTATTGAAGGGCCGACCACAATCTCTGGTCGAGGCCCAAGACTTAACTATGAACAATGAGAGACTTCAGGAACGAGCAAGGAGGCATGAAGAGAACTCTGAGACCAAGGAGAAGGAAGAGGTGGGGATTAATTAATTATTAAAGGCAGTTTCAAGCCCAGAGTTAGAGTGCAGAGAAAGGATTAGGAGATGGAGACAGAAGCGAGTCTTAGAAGGGCAGAAGGTACCCCAAGCATAACAATTTTCCCAGGATTATTAGGGGAGGGGGCGTGTTAAATGTGGTGAGGTGAACAGGAGAAAAGACTGCCTGAATAATTAGAGAAATCACCTCAATTGACAGGGCCAAGCTGTGGCCAGTGTGGTTTGTTCGGACACGAGGACCAGTGGTGTAGGGTTGCAGAGGGTAGATGACTTGAGATTGGCATGAAAACCACAAGCGTGACTCCCCGCCATAATACAAAGACTCCGAAAAACGGCAATGGGTCACATGACGCGAAGTGAAAAGCCAGGTGGCCCCACTTAAAACTCTATACATAATATGTTGGACGTGCGGGCAGATAGGTCATTTTTACGTGAACTGTGGGTCACAGAGGTGTTGGTGCTGTGAAAGGGCAGGCCATGCGAGAAGGTGCTGTCCCCAGAGGGGACGAGGTAGTTTTAAAGATTGGGACCCTCCAGGGAGACGAAGTTCTGGCCACGCTCTACAGAGAAGGACCCTCCAAAGGAGGTCAATATAGGGGAAGTGAGATAATGGGTTTCAAGGCTGACTTCTACTTCCAGCACCCATGTCCATAGTAGGAGGCTATGGGGTGGAGTGACGAAAGTGTTAGGAAGCGGAACAGAGGGATAAGAGGCAGGAGGAAAAAAGTAGGTGTTCTTCGTGTTGATGGAGGAGAACGAGCTTACCTGTGAAGTGTTAATAGAGGACACCCAGTAAAAGGTTATTTTGGTGATAGTCAAGGGAGGAGGGTCATAATGAAATTGATGTGAGGATGGAGTCGGTGTGTTTTCTTGACCAGTAGAATTTTTCGAATAACCTCAATAGATTGGATTGGAGCTTATCAAGGAGTTATCTTGAAGAGAGAGAGCTATTCATTTCAACTAGAGCAGAATAAGGATCCGAGCGTTGGTGGTGAAAGGAGAATTAAGCTTGGTTTTAGAGGTGTTAAAAGTAGCAGCTCCTTCTCCATTGCACCACATGCTCCAGATCAGAAGAAAGAGAATCAGCAAGATCTTGATCACCAATGCTCTTTGGGGTGCTGCTATAGACAGGTGTATAGGAATAAACCAAAATGCATTACAATAGAATTTAATTTCGTAATGAAATTTATTCATGTGTGGCAGAGAGGGGGGGGGTACTCAAACTTGTTTGTTCTTTGAAGTTACAATGTAGAATCGAATCACAATCTCCAAAAGTAAATTGGTCTGAAAAGACTCATTTCCATGAAAATGCTGAACAATAAAAAAAGAAAGCTTGAACAGAACTTTGTTTAATAATAAATTATAAATCATCAGTGAATTAGAAAACAATAACAAATACTAAATTAATGAGATATCCTTTTGCAAAGCAATATATAAATTAACATCAATCTGAGAATCAGTACATTAAAAAGCTATTAAAAAAGTATCAGTACATTAAAAAGCTATTAAAAAAGTATCAGTACATTAAAAAGCTATTAAAAAAGTATCAGTACATTAAAAAGCTATTAAAAAAGTATCAGTACATTAAAAAGCTATTAAAAAAGTATCAGTACATTAAAAAGCTATTAAAAAAGTATCAGTACATTAAAAAGCTATTAAAAAAGTATCAGTACATTAAAAAGCTATTAAAAAAGTATCAGTACATTAAAAAGCTATTAAAAAAGTATCAGTACATTAAAAAGCTATTAAAAAAGTATCAGTACATTAAAAAGCTATTAAAAAGTATCAGTACATTAAAAAGCTATTAAAAAAGTATCAGTACATTAAAAAGCTATTAAAAAAGTATCAGTACATTAAAAAGCTATTAAAAAAGTATCAGTACATTAAAAAGCTATTAAAAAAGTATCAGTACATTAAAAAGCTATTAAAAAAGTATCAGTACATTAAAAAGCTATTAAAAAAGTATCAGTACATTAAAAAGTTATTAAAAAAGTATCAGTACATTAAAAAGCTATTAAAAAAGTATCAGTACATTAAAAAGCTATTAAAAAAGTATCAGTACATTAAAAAGCTATTAAAAAGGTATCAGTACATTAAAAAGCTATTAAAAAAGTATCAGTACATTAAAAAGCTATTAAAAAAGTATCAGTACATTAAAAAGCTATTAAAAAAGTATCAGTACATTAAAAAGTTATTAAAAAAGTATCAGTACATTAAAAAGCTATTAAAAAAGTATCAGTACATTAAAAAGCTATTAAAAAAGTATCAGTACATTAAAAAGCTATTAAAAAAGTATCAGTACATTAAAAAGCTATTAAAAAAGTATCAGTACATTAAAAAGCTATTAAAAAAGTATCAGTTTATTAAAAAGCTATTAAAAAAGTATCAGTACATTAAAAAGCTATTAAAAAAGTATCAGTACATTAAAAAGCTATTAAAAAAGTATCAGTACATTAAAAAGTTATTAAAAAAGTATCAGTACATTAAAAAGTTATTAAAAAAGTATCAGTACATTAAAAAGCTATTAAAAAAGTATCAGTTTATTAAAAAGCTATTAAAAAAGTATCAGTACATTAAAAAGCTATTAAAAAAGTATCAGTACATTAAAAAGCTATTAAAAAAGTATCAGTACATTAAAAAGCTATTAAAAAAGTATCAGTACATTAAAAAGTTATTAAAAAAAGTATCAGTACATTAAAAAGCTATTAAAAAAGTATCAGTACATTAAAAAGCTATTAAAAAAGTATCAGTACATTAAAAAGCTATTAAAAAAGTATCAGTACATTAAAAAGTTATTAAAAAAGTATCAGTACATTAAAAAGCTATTAAAAAAGTATCAGTACATTAAAAAGCTATTAAAAAAGTATCAGTACATTAAAAAGCTATTAAAAAAGTATCAGTACATTAAAAAGTTATTAAAAAAGTATCAGTACATTAAAAAGCTATTAAAAAAGTATCAGTACATTAAAAAGTTATTAAAAAAGTATCAGTACATTAAAAAGCTATTAAAAAAGTATCAGTACATTAAAAAGCTATTAAAAAAGTATCAGTTTATTAAAAAGCTATTAAAAAAGTATCAGTACATTAAAAAGCTATTAAAAAAGTATCAGTTTATTAAAAAGCTATTAAAAAAGTATCAGTACATTAAAAAGCTATTAAAAAAGTATCAGTACATTAAAAAGCTATTAAAAAAGTATCAGTACATTAAAAAGTTATTAAAAAAGTATCAGTACATTAAAAAGCTATTAAAAAAGTATCAGTACATTAAAAAGCTATTAAAAAAGTATCAGTTTATTAAAAAGCTATTAAAAAAGTATCAGTACATTAAAAAGCTATTAAAAAAGTATCAGTTTATTAAAAAGCTATTAAAAAAGTATCACTACATTAAAAAGCTATTAAAAAAGTATCAGTACATTAAAAAGCTATTAAAAAAGTATCAGTACATTAAAAAGCTATTAAAAAAGTATCAGTACATTAAAAAGTTATTAAAAAAGTATCAGTACATTAAAAAGCTATTAAAAAAGTATCAGTACATTAAAAAGCTATTAAAAAAGTATCAGTACATTAAAAAGCTATTAAAAAAGTATCAGTTTATTAAAAAGCTATTAAAAAGCTACACATTATTAAAAAGTGTTATTCTATTATTTTGAATATGAACTTGGCATTTTAATCTCACTGCCAGTGCAATAAATGGCCAAACTAGTGGATTTTGCTGGCTGGCACTTACAAAGTTTGCTACTTGAAACTAATTTAAAATAATAAACATTTCATCCATGACTGTTGTAAACATGAAACAAAATATTTCTCATTCATGCATATAGATAGATAAACATTTTGGTAGAAAAAAACTATTACGATTTGGCAAAAATCAGTAGATTCTGAATAAAAAGCAGAGAATTCACATTTAAGGAGAAATCCACTTGTTCTGAATTATAAGAAAAAGCGGATTTAAAAAATTTTTAAAAACATATTTTACCCCCAAACAAGGCAGGCCGCCACTGTAGATGTAAGGGATTACTGAGAATTAGGGTGTAGGTTTTCGGTGTCACCCCAAGTTGGGAGCAGTGTAGCGAGATGTCTGTTTACATTAGTTTTAAACCTCTGCATGTCGGTACTGTCGAGGAAACAGGGAGCGAGTTCCAGGTCGGCAACACGGGGAAAGAAGCTATTGGAGTAGAAGGCTCTCCGGCATCTGGGGACCTCCACAGTGAATGGATGGGATTTAGTTGATTGTCGAGTTGGTTTAGTGAATTTACGTCGAGGGGGCACCAGAGTAGCCAGTTCATCAGAGCATACTCCATTGAAGTATTTGTAAAACAAGCACAAGAATGCACCATTGCAGCGATGGGACAGGGGCTACAGCTTCGTGGATAGTGTGGGACCTATTAAGTTGGCGACACTTTTTTGGACCTTATCTAAGAGGGAGAGACTAGTGGATGATGCACCAGCCCAGATGTGACGACAATACTCCATGCATGGGCGGATGGTGGCTTTGTAGAGATACAGGATAATGTCAGGTGTGAGGAGTTTACTAGCACGGTAGAGGGAGCCCACCTTCTTTGCTGCAGCCTTGGCAATGTCTTCAATGTATTTGTTCCAATTCATGTTACCTGTGAAGGTTAGTCCGAGGAGTTTGAATGTTGAACTCTCAGGTAGGGTATTATTTGCCATGAAAATCGGTGGTTGGAGAGGTTTCTTGTAGTTGTTGAAGGAAAGAAGCTTTGTCTTTGCGGCATTAAAAGTTACCAACCATTTATGACCCCAATCCACTACAGACTGGACGTCATTTTCTAAGGATTCAGCCATTGCTTCGGATAGGATCGCGTCTGTTTTGCCCACATGGCGAGAGTAAAGCATGGTGTCATCAGCAAATATACCCATTTCAGACTCAATGTCATCAGGGAGACCATTTATGAAGATCAGGAACAATAAACGTCCAAGGATAGATCCCTGGGGTACACCAGCATTTATGTCATGTTGCTTAGATGAACGACCATCGAGGACAACCTGGATCTTTCTTTTGGTTAGGAAGGATTTAATTATATTAAGTATTTGCCCAGTAATACCATATGAGCGTATTTTCAGGAGAAGCCCCTTTATGCCATACCTTGTCAAAGGCCTTGGATATATACCGTTAAGATGTCCGCAGTAGATCATGCTTGTCTAAATCCATACTGGCGGTCAGAAAACTGTTTAGCATTAACTAAGTGCCGGACTATCGCTAGATTGATTAAGGATTCAAAGATTTTAGCAAAGATCGGGAGTGGACTGATTGGGTGGTAGTTCTGAGGATCAGTTCTATCTCCAGAATTCTCGAAGACTGGTACCACTGAGGCAATCAAAGAAGCAAGATTCAGCTAGGCATTTGTTGTAGAGTTTGGAGAGGACAGGGGCCAGTTCAGTAAAGCATTTCTTTATTACTATTACAGGTATAAGATTAGGCCCACAAGCTTTGGAGGTGTCATGGTTTTTTATAATGTCTCTGACCTGGGATGGGGTGATGACTAGGTTCTCAAGTGTGGCTTCGGTCCGCAATGGGAATTTAGAAAGGGGTAGTTTTCCGAGTCCAAAGTGGAGTTTGAGGCGAAACGCTTGGCAAGTAGTTCAGCCTTATCAGTTTCCATGAAACGACATCATTGTGGTTTGATAGTGGGGGAATATTTGATTGAACATTGTTCACCACATTATTGTAGATTTTGCAGAAATCACGAGTACCTAGTTTCTGTGACTGAATGCGTTTTTTGGTTATCTTTGTATACCTTTCCTTTGCTTCACCTATCACGGCCGTACAATTATTTCTTGACTCTATAAATTTCTGTCTATTAGTAGCTGACTTATGGCGGCCGAATTTACAGAATGCTTGCTGCCTCTCAGCAATGGCAGCTGCACATTTTGAGGTGAACCATTGAGGAGAGTGGGATTGCTTCTTTTAAATTACAAAAAAAAAGAAAGAAAAAAAAAGAAGCGAAATTCCACTTAAAAACCCCGGATAACTCACATCCCTGAAAAGGAAAGCAAGCTGACTGTTTAACCGAATTTCAGTATTGTTTTTTAAACTACCAGTAATAACTAAGACAAACACATGAAACAAACGCGAGAGACAATTTTCACAAACACAACTGCTCTCATGCTGCAACAAATTCACACACATGAACACAAAACACACTCAATGTTTCTCTAAATAAAATATTTGTTACGTTTACAACTGCTTTTTATCGCATTTTAATTGCTTGGTTGGTAATTTGTATTTTTTTTAAAATTATTTTTTTGTCGTGTATCTTACAAGGTCTGCGACAAAGGTGATTTGGTTCAATTTTACCATAGGTATCGCCTATTTTGTCCACATTTTTATAAAATTGATTGGTCTTAGAATTTTATTTTCGTACATTTAATTTATTTTTAAATCTCACGTTAATTCAATGTTTTGATCGCAGGCGGCCATGTTTTTTTGCTCCCAAAATATTTCATTTCTTTAAGTGTATTATGCAACAACATTAAACTTCCAAAAAAGAAAAGAAAAAAAGGGTTAATGAAATTTTTTTAGCAAAAATGAAAAGGTTAATTTAATTAAGATTAACAAGTGATAAAAGGGTATGGTAGTTTGCTTAAAGCACTGCTGGTAAGTAAGTAGTAAGTATTTAATAAGGCTGTATGCAATGCAGAAAAGAACACAGAACGGTGAAAGAGAAGATAAACAAAAACAAATAATTGGAAACTATATATGCGATATTTTTCTTCAAAAAAATATCTATTTATTTTTCACTTACTGTTTTGATATTTTAGGAGAAACTCTCCCCTTCTCAAAAACAAATGTCGTTTCCATTTACAGAGAAAAAACGTCCTAAGAATTGTTGAAAATAAAATGGCCGTGAGAGGTCAAATAAAATGGCATAAAAGTTCAATATTAGATACATTTTTTTAATGTATATAAAATGAACTTATATATCAAAATGTTATTTATTTCAGGACAGGACAAAATCTACGATTTCAGATAAACTAATTTTAATGTTCGAAACTCCGTTGAGTATGCTTTAGGCGTCCCAAATTCTTTTTTCAAAAGAGGCCTTAACTACTTGCCTCTCCACGGGGGTAAAGTTAGACAAAAGGTCATTTGGTTAAATCCAAGATTTGTAGGTTTTTGTGACTTACTGTTTAATCGTGCACGTCCTCTGACGTACGGATGACCAGAAATGAAAAATAAAACCTTTTTGTGAATTTTATTATTATTGTTCCTTCGTATTATAGTTTAATAATGATAATGGCACTTCTGTCGTATATATGAAGCAGCAGATTTTCTGTCCTTCTACTGAAAATAAAGGGAGGTAATTCAACCGGAAGTGATTTTTTTACAACATAAAAAAAAATGCAAGACTGATTTGTTTTTGGGTAACAAGAAACAATTAACAATTTCTTTTTTTTATTATATGAAGTAAAAAAAAATTTAAATAAAAAACCCTAACCCTAAGAAATCAGGCGGTGTGCCTGTAAAAAATCTATTGTTTTTTGCGGCTGGTTCATTAAATTACCAATGTCTCGAAGATTAATCTCATTTAACTCCATTTTCTAAATACTAAATTCAACTTCCGGTGAATTCTGAATGAATGGTACTTGGAGAAAAAAAAACGGAACTCTTCAATTTCGATTTCTTAATCGGCAGCTGCTTCATATATACGACAGAAGTGCCCAAATTTTTTTTATTATTAATGTACGTGTTTGAAATAAATAAACATATGCTATAAGACATTTTATTGAATTAATTTTAAGAAACAAATTATTAACCGAAATTTCTTTTTTTCTTAAAAACGTCACTTTTTATTACATTTCATAACATTTTCTAATCCCATATAAAATGTTTCCCCAAAAATTGTTTCTTGTTCGGCGCCGCCAAAGAAACTCTTGCAGGTGACTGGTAAAGTTTCTTTGAACTGATAATGTCTTTGAAGTTTCTTTGAACTGATAATGTCTCTTGTTTGTAGCATTAACTCAAACTAATTTATATTCATACAGAATTACATGTGAAAATAACTTTTCCATTACTTTCATTTTAACAACGTTATGGGAAGGTAAGCAATAATTAGTAAGTCGAAATTTAAAAAAAGTTTTATAAACGTGAAAGTGTAAATAGTAATCTTTGTTATTCAGAAATGCTAACAAAAAGGTTTTATTTTTCGAATAGGGTCGTTATTTTGCCGGTCCCGGCAGAATAACGATGGGGCTGTTATTTTGCCGGTGCATGTTTATTTAACCTAAATGTTACAGTTACAGTGAAGATTTCACGAGTCAACTTAACTGCCGGTTTATTTTTATTTCAACATTTTTCCAATAAAAAAAGAAATAATTAAAACTTCTGACTACATTTTAAAATTAAATAAATAATTCATACGGCGATTTTCGCCACGACTTAGGAAAAAAATAAGTTTTATTTCACCATAGACTAAGTAACTACGATGAATTTCTATGTCCACTTAAATGCATTTACGTATTGTTTTTATTGTAACAAAAAATATACAAATTATGTTTTTAAGTACAAATAATTCGCTTTGAAACCCGTTTATGTCCACTTTTGTTTTTACCTAACAATGTTTGCTTGTAAAAAGTAAAAATAATTCAACTTTGCATTAAAATTCGTCGTCACGTGTAGCAGTTGAAATTATTGACAATTACTACTGTTGTTATTTTATCGCAAGAAAAACATTCAATTTAATGGTTAATTTAGTGAAATGATGAGAAATAGTCCAAACATTTATCTCAAAAGATAGTGAAAAAGTAGTTTTAAAATTGCTGGTTAGACGGTTTCTAAAACTGAAATTATATAAACATACATACTGTTGAAAAAAAAAGTATATCTGATTTAATTTCTTTATGGACTTATCTTTAATTATTTTAATAATCAGATTTCTTAACAAGAGTTATTTATTTTTTATATCAATGAATGAAAACTATTTTTTTCTTAAATAACTAAAACATTTTTTATCCGACGCAAATTACTTCTAAATCCGACTAAAGCATCTAATTGTCTGCAATATTTTCGTTCATTTAATTAATTTTTACTTTTAATGTTTTTTTGTATTAAAAGCAGATATTTATTTTATATTCAAAAGATTAAAATAACCGACAGAATAACAACTGATGATGACGATGAAAATAAATTATTAAATATTTGTCCTTATTTATTTCATTACCCTTTCTTTCACAAGGCCATAACAGTTAGGTTAAAAAAACATAAGCCGGCAAAATAACGAGGGGGTCGTTATTCTGCCGGGACCGGTAAAATAGCCTCTTCCTTTATTTTTCATTTCTGGTCATCTGTAAGTCAGATGACGTGCACGATTAAACAGGAAGTCACAAAAACATAAAAATCTTGGATTTAACCGATCATTTTTTTTTTTTAATGTGGAGAAAAATCCAGCCCCCCCCCCCCCCCACCCGCAAGGTATTTTGGCTTGGTACAAAAATAGAAATCGCCTCAGTCTAGAAGGATTTTTCACTGACCGTGAAGGGATCAGATATACTATTATACCAGCCCAAGGGTCAAGAAGTTAATTTGTAGTCTTAAAATTACATTTGCAATTTATAATAACAAAGAAACAAATATCAAAACAGATTTAATATCCTTCTTTTATTTAATACTAAATTTGTAGATTTAGTGCGAGGGATCAGTGTCGCATATAAATTTAATGTAAAACTATCCCATTTCCGAGCCATTCTGCCATTTTTTTAGAGCGGGTAACAAATTTTTTGTTGCCACTAACCTTAAGTCCAAGTGGCAAGGTCGTAAACCGCCTTAAAATGTAGAAGCCCGACCCAAGAAAGACACACGATTTATCTCCCATAGCAAACATAAAAGATTAGTTAATGTCCTAAAATGCTAGAATTGCCCGAAAATATGCGAAACTGATGCCCACTTGAAATTCTAAAATAATTGTTTTTTTCTTTTTACCAAGTTTTTCAGAGTGTACACACGTAATCGCCTAAAAAAATGGAAATCTCGTTTTTTTATGGTGAGGGGGTAGCATAGGGTGATACTGTTAATCTACAAAATAATAGCCGTTCTTTCTTTTTAGAGAACGTAGTATTTTCCTTTGCTAACTTAAATACTAGAAAGTACAGGAAACTTCATATTGTAACCCTAATATTGAGTTTACTTAATCACAGAAAGAGAAAAGCGATAAATTTAAATGGAAAAGTAAAACTTGCTTACAAAACAAAACAAAAACTCAAGTTGTCTTTTTTTCTTAAAAAAAGAAAAACTATTAAATTAAATTGGTATTACTGAATAACACCCTAAGCTAAATCTTTATGGGTACTTGTTTTTTTTCTTTCTTTGTTATGTAATGTTAAATCGAAGAATTGTATAGAATGGCGTCTTTTGAGAACAGAATTTGGGATGCTCCTCCAAAGGGTACACAAACTAGCTGTGTTTACCCGGCGTTGCCCGGGTAGTGACTTGAGAAAAATAATTCAAAGTATAGTCATGTTTAAGAAATTCTGATTTGTCAAAAGACGAACATGTGCCCTGATTTTAATTCGTATATTCTCATCTTATTTTTTTTATTTCACCAAATATTCGATTAATAATAAATAAATGTGTATTTATCACAGTTACATATAAACGAAAACACAGACCAGACACATATCTGATAGTGTTATGAATTCTGGCATCGTTTACCCCAGATTCGTAAAAATCGAAAATACTTTTCATTTTACGAAATTCATTTCAGATCATTTAATCAATTAGCCGATAGAACCATCTCTTTTTTTGTGTGTACTATTAAAAAAAATGTGTCCTTAACGTTGTGTAATTGGATACGGAACACACCGGAACCGATAACACGTGACGCTAAAAAAACACAAAAAAACACGCGTTGTAATTCTTTTGTCAAAAACAGAAACAATATTTTTTCTCAATATTTAAATGAATACAAATTAGAATACACTATTTTTACGATGTGTAAATAGAAAATTCAAGCGTCTTTCGAGTAATAATATTTTCGATTTTTACTCGTTGAAAAAAAAAAAATCTCATAAAATATTTTTTTTTAGAAATAAAAAGAAATTAAATTTTCTATAAACAAAAATACCCAAAATTTAATGGTAAACAAATTTCCAATATTAACAAAAAGTACCTGTGTATGCGAGATATAAATATATATATATATATATATATATATATATATATATATATATATATATATATACTTTATTATAACTTTACTTACAAAAGGAACCCCTTTCATTCATTTAGCACAAACGTGAAATAGTGCGACAGATTGTTCTCGCTGTGATTAAGTTATTGAGATTTCGGGCATTTATAACGACAGCTAACAAAGAAAAATGGGGTAAAAAACAAAAAGGCAACAAAGAAATGTTACGAAAGGCAAGATAAGTTTATTTGTGTTTTAACTTATTTTAAAGAGTTTTTTTGTTCAAAACAAAACCAGGTTTGGTGTCCACTTGTTCAGTTAGAAGAATGGAAAATAAAAATGGCTGAAAATACAGTTCCGATAATCGCTCAAAAAACGAAAATTAAGCAAAATACTGGTAGAAAATTACATTTCCCCACGATTTGTGACATTTATTGGATGTGTTTTTAACACTATTTTGTTTATTTTTAACCAATTATCAAGGATCCCCGTGTAGGGCTCAAGAACAGACATTTTGTTTTTCGTTCTAACTGAACAGGTGGACCGTTTGGGCACATGTTCGTCTTTTCTCACAGTCCGTTTTTCACAACTTTTTACTGACCAGTTTTTTTTTCTTTTTTCAGTGTACACTTACCTATCAGGCTGCTAGAGAATTCCGGTCAGTAAAAAGTTGTGAAAAACGGACTGTGAGAAAAGACGAACATGTGCCCAGGTTTGTTTTGAACAACAAAAAAAAAACGCTTTAAAATAAGTTAAAACACAAATAAACTTATCCAGGTTAGTAGAAGAGTAACTTATCTTGCCTTTGGTGACATTCATTTGTTGTCTATTTGTTTAGTTTTTTTTACTTATTTTTCGTTTTTTAAGCTGTCGTTATAAATGTCAGAGATTTCTTTTTTATAAAGTAAAAATTTACTTTTTTTTCCTTCTAAAATTGCTTTCAATTTAGTTCTTCGAGAAGAATTATAAGAAAAAAAAATTAATAAAAATAACATTTCAGGATTTTATTTAGATTTCAATTATCTAATTCAATAATATATTTCGGAAATTTTTTTAGGTGAGAATGGGATTATTTGTATTTTTCGAACTACTATTCTCATCTTGGTTGTTATTTTTTTCATAACGTTTCGGCCGATGTAATCTCCGACCTTCGGGTGTCGAACTTGGGAACCTTCTAGTAGAACTGGGGAATCTTTTTTTTTTATGTCGAATTCGAGAAACCTGTAGGAAATTTCAGACTGAATCAATAAAGGTTTCCGAGTTGGACTAGAAGGTTCCCATAAATATGCACCTGCGGAAGGTTGGAGGTTATCGGCCGAAATGTTGTAACTTATAACAATCAAGATGGGAAAAGTAGAAGGAAACATTTCTTTATCAATAAAACTATCAAAAAGGTTCTCGTATGTTTGTGTGTGTAGTTTCCATCTATACGTAACTTTATTTACTATTAATCAAATAGTTACTAAAATCAAAGATAAAATAATGAAAACTAAATGGATTCTTGATGAAATAGAAATTATCCACTTCATCACGGTCTCCATATCTGAAATAAAAAATTGCGAACCGGTGTTAATCAAAATAAAGATTCTAAATTACATTTTTGCCCAGATTTTATTTTGCGAAATAATTTGCTTTCACGAGTTTGTTTAATTATTAGATAAAACTTTATAATTGTATTATTTTTTTTAATTTTTAAAATATTTAACAAAATCAAATTGTTTTCTTATAATGGGAATGTCGTATCGTTTTTGTATTTTGAAAATATATTTTTAAATAGTTTTACAAAGTAACAAGCCATTATTAGCAAATAATAAATTCAAACTTTATATAAATAAAAATTTAACAAAATATAAATAGATTCCAAATATTCCGCCAAAGGCTTTGCGGACGAAAATAATTGGGGATTGGGAGGGGATTAACACCGGTTAGCAATCCCCGATTTCAGATACAGCCGGGGGTCTTTACCCCACCTAATAAACTGGTATCGTCCGGGCCTTTGGGTTTGGATTTACGCCGGTCTATTGGGGGTTGTCGGTCCTGTGCAGTTCTAGGAGGTGCAGCCTCCCAGGCTTTGCCTCCCCTCTCTGGGGAGGAGTAAGTTTATTGCTTACTGTCTGAGGCGCCTCTACCGGGGAATGCCGACGGGACTGCCCAGGCAATTTTTAAAAAGCCAGAGTGCTCAAATTCTCGAGCGCTGGCTTATCTAATCCCACTTTCCCGACCTTGTGTCACATCTTACCTTGTGGGAGGTAGATAAATAAATTCAGATACAGCGGCTATGGTGAAGTGCATACTGTCTATCCTACCGATGTTTTTAAATTCTATTAAAAGAAAAATGTAACCATGACAGTATTTTACTTATTTTTCTCTAGAGTCCCTCTCGACCCGGGCAAATGCAGATAATTTGTAAATTAATAAGAGTACGGAAGTGAACACGGGACAGTGAATGAAATCGAATTGGAAATGTAAACATTTAAAACAAATGAAGGGGAGGGTCATTTAAATAATTAACGGGAAAAATTAAATTGAATGTAAAAATGAAAAACAGGTGGAATCGATATTCATTTACTTTGGTAAGAAATTGAAAGATAAAAAAAAAATAGAATTTACCTTTCGGCCGAATATCGTTCAAAAATACGTGAAATAATTGTTGCATTCACATGTTTGTCGCATGCGTTCACGTAACAATGTTAAATACAATGTTGAGTTAACAATAATAACTTAATTTACGTGTTTGTTTTAGTTTGTCTTTTTTTTGTTTGTTTTTCTACTATTTCGGCACTTTTTTAACGGGTAAAATATGAACGGTGAGGGAGTTTTACTTACCCTGAAAAGAATACGAACTTGTCGGGAAATACAAGAGGAAAAAACACGCAATAATTTCAGGAAAGATGTTCGCGCATGCGTACTTTTGTCATTAATGATTTAGAAAAAAAAATGGCGTCTCGTTTTATGTCTCAAAGCAATTCATTATTTCTATTATTATTAATAATAAATAACAAGAAAAACACTATGATTGGTTCGCAGAATTAAAAACAAAGCAAAAAAAACTCACAGCAAATATAGGAGTTCATGAAAGAAAAGAAAATGGAGTTTATATTTATATTTATATTCAAATAAAGAAAACTTATTAAACGCTAATAATAGTGGAATTTTAAAATTCTTTGCCGCTCCAACACGTGAAGTGTATTTTGGCGCCAAAATATTTATGAATGGCAAAAATTACTATGAATGAAAACGTGTTCACTTAAAGAAAGAAACGAGAAATTAAACATGTAGGAATAAATTTTTTTTTTTTTTTTTAATAATGGGTATTATTGGATTTTATGGGTATAATTGGATTTTATTGGTTGTACCGTTAATAAAAAGTTAATTAGTTTTATTTATCATTTTTAATTTCGTTTTTGTTTTTTGTTTTAGAAACTTGATTTTAAAAAAAAAACTCCTTCATATGAGGATTTAACACGATTAATTTTACATATAAGTTATTTAAGTATTCGTGAACATAAAATTGTAAAGTTTAAGTTACTTAATAAAATGAAAATTAAAAAAAGAAATTTGGTAAATTTTTAGATTAACGCCATCAGCTACCTCCCCCCCCCCCCCCCGAAATGAGATTCTAACTTTTTAGCCAGTTACATGTGAAAAACACCATAAATAAAAACTTGGCGGAAAGAAGAAAATAACAAACAATTATTTTAGAATAAGGGGGGGGGGGTCGGTTTTAAATATAAATGTAAATTAAAATGATTTCCATTTCCGGGCCATTCTAACATTTGGATGAGATACCTAAATATTTTTACCACTTGTTGAATAACCCTCTGCTTCATTAATTTTAGAATGATTGGAAAGCGAGAAATGAAACGAGGGGTATATGTTACGACGCTCAACAGAGGCGCGAACGGGGTCCAAAAAAAGAACGAGAAAGAGTTTAAAAACATAAATTTGCAACAAGTAAAGTTGACTTATGTCTAGAATAGACATTTTCTACTTACCTATGTAATTTATTTGTATTTTTACGTAGTATAAATGGCTTTTTATTAGATGTTAAAAAAAAATTTCTTGTTTTTTAAAACATCTACTTTCTCAAAGAAAAATGGCCGCCAGTCCCTCGATATTCTTATGTAAATCGGCCATTTTGATTTCTTCGCTGACCGTATGTCGAACATAAATTTCTAATAAATAGCACTTCAAACGGGTTTAAAATACAAACAAATAGCACATGCAAGTTTGAAACTAACTTTTACAGCTTACAGTTACTTTTATTTGTTATATATTTGTTTTTTTAGCGTTTTTACTCTGCTGAGCGTCGTAAAAGATCCCTGAAACGAGAAATTATACAAATGGAGGACATAAAAATATACACAAATGCGATGATCAAATTTATTATTGGAATACAAAAAACAATATTGGCGGGAATAACAAAATATGCAGTGGGCGGAAGTAGCTTCTCCTGATACTGTCCAAATTCAATAATCAGTAATCAACAGCAGCAGCTTGATAAACACACACACACATTAAGATAAGCACACTGTCAATATGTCAACACCCCCTCTCAAGCTGCAGCTCACCGTTACAGTTGCATCATTTCAAAATAGTGTCAAAGGGTAGATAACTTTTTTGGTCACCTTTCTTTTTTATTTCTCTTTTTCAACCTCTTATAATACAAAACTTCTTAAATTTAACTTTGGTTACTGGTGTTGTGAATATGTCAGCAATATTGTCATTTGAGGGTCTATAATGTAGATATACATTATTATTTTGAATTTGAGACCTTATAATATTTTACATCAATATGCTTAGCTCTTTGATGATGAACAGGATTTTTTGCTAATGTTATAACGTCTTGATTATCTGCATATATATTTATTTCAATTTCAATACAACTCATAACTTGATACAATTGATTTAGAAAATTTGCTTCCTGCATTATACTACACATAGCCATATATTCAGCTTCACATGTCGACAAAGCGACAGTCTTCTGCTTTCTAGAGTTCCATGATATCAATGACCATCATTATTTAATTAGTAGCAATATCCAGAAATTATTTCCTATCTTCTAAGTTTGCCCAATCAGAATTACAAAAACCAATTAAATTCAAATTATTTTCAGATTTCTTAATGGTTAAAACGTAATTAAGAGTATATTAAATACTTCAAAACAAATCTTCTTAGATTCAAATGTGCATTTGTGGGTTTTGACGAATACTGAGACAACATGGTAACTACATAACATAAATCAGGTCTCGTACAGGTCATTGCATAAATTAAACTGACAATTATTTCTCTAAAGAATCTGTTATTTGGTAAATCTTTTGAATCTGTACTACTCTTATTAGCACTTAGGTCACATGATATAGCTTTTTGGTTACAAGTGTTCATTCCAAATCTGTTCTTTGTAAGTATTTTGTTTGACTCATTTTAATAATACCATTATTAAATTCAAATTCTATTCCAAAGAAATAAGATAATTGACCAAGATATTTCATTTTAAAATTTTGGGATGAGTTACTTTTTATATCTTTCATGCTTTCTAAATCTGGAGCTGCAATAATTAGATCATTCATCCAAGTTATTATAATTATTTTTGAATCATTATAATTTTTCCTATACACACAATAATCATTTAATTACTATTTGAAATTTTGGTCTGTTAAAAATTTATGCAACAAATTGTTCCAATTTCTTCCACTTTGTTTCAGTCCATATAAAGATTTTTTAAATTTACAAACAAGCTTCTCACCATTTTTGTTTGTTCATACAAAACCTTTTGGCTGGTCAGTAAATACTTCACAGTCAATATTATCATTAAGGTATCCATCTGATGTACAATTAAATCATTTTGTACTGCTATTTGCATCAACATTCTGATAGATTTGATCTTAGCTGCATGAAAAAATGTTTCTTGATAATCTTTATTTTGTATCTGGGAAAATCCTTTAGCTACATATCTAGCCTTAAATTGTTCCTCGTTGTTCGGTCTTAACTTCACTGCATAGACCCATCTGCCTCAAATAATTTTCTTGTCTTTAGAAACATGGATAAGTTCGTAAGTATTGGTTTCATTAAAAGCATCTATTTCCTCACTCATGGCTCTTTCCCATTTTAATTTTTCGGTAGATGTCACTGCTTCTTCATAAGTTTCAGGAATGTCTTTTATTCTATAAGAATAGTCGATACAACAGTTTATGTCCGAATTGTCAGGATCTAACACGTAATCATTTAGATATTTAGGTTTATTGATTTTTCGTTGAGAACATCCTTTCTCAGTTTCATTTTCATCAGTATTTGATGTTTCATATTTTTCCTCTGCATTTGATGTTTCATATTTTTCATCTGCATTTGATGTTTCATATTTTTCATCTGTATTTGATGTTTCATACTTTTCATCTGCATTTGATGTTTCATATTTTTCATCTCAATTTGATGTTTCATATTTTTCATCTGCATTTGATGTTTCATATTTTTCATCTGTATTTGATGTTTCATATTTTTCATCTGTATTTGATGTTTCATATTTTTCATCTGTATTTGATGTTTCATACTTTTCATCTGCATTTGATGTTTCATATTTTTCATCTCAATTTGATGTTTCATATTTTTCATCTGAATTTGATGTTTCATATTTTTCATCTGTATTTGATGTTTCATGATTTTCATCTGAATTTGATGTTTCATATTTTTCATCTGAATTATATGTTTCATATTTTTCATCTGTATTTGATATTTCATATTTTTCATCTGAATTTGATGTTTCATATTTTTCATCTGAATTTGATGTTTCATATTTTTCATCTGAATTTGATATTTCATATTTTTCATCTCAATTTGATGTTGAATATTTTTCATCTGAATTTGATGTTGAATATTTTTCATCTGAATTTGATGTTGAATATTTTTCATCTGAATTTGATGTTTCATATTTTTCATCTGAATTTGATGTTTCATATTTTTCATCTGAATTTGATGCTTCATATTTTTCATCTGAATTTGATGTTTCATATTTTTCATCTGTATTTGATGTTTCAGATTTTTCATCTGTATTTGATGTTTCATGATTTTCATCTGAATTTGATGTTTCATATTTTTCATCTGAATTATATGTTTCATATTTTTCATCTGTATTTGATATTTCATATTTTTCATCTGAATTTGATGTTTTATATTTTTCATCTGAATTTGATGTTTTATATTTTCCATCTGTATTTGATGTTTCATATTTTTCATCTGCATTTGATGTTTCATATTTTTCATCTGCATTTGATGTTTCATATTTTTCATCTGTATTTTATGTTTCATATTTTTCATCTTAATTTGATGCTTCATATTTTTCATCTGAATTTGATCTTTCATATTTTTCATCTGAATTTGATGTTTCATATTTTTCATCTGAATTTGATATTTCATATTTTTCATCTGTATTTGATGTTTCATATTTTTCATCTGAGTTTGATGTTTCATATTTTTCATCTGTATTTGATGTTTCATACTTTTCATCTGAATTTGATGTTTCATATTTTTCATCTGAATTTGATGTTTCATATTTTTCATCTGAATTTGATGTTTCATATTTTTCATCTGAATTTGATCTTTCATATTTTTCATCTGAATTTGATGTTTAATATTTTTCATCTGAATTTGATGTTTCACATTTTTCATCTGAATTTGATGTTTCATATTTTTCATCTGAATTTGATGCTTCATATTTTTCATCTGAATTTGATGTTTCATATTTTTCATCTGTATTTGATGTTTCAGATTTTTCATCTGTATTTGATGTTTCATGATTTTCATCTGAATTTGATGTTTCATATTTTTCATCTGAATTATATGTTTCATATTTTTCATCTGTATTTGATATTTCATATTTTTCATCTGAATTTGATGTTTTATATTTTTCAACTGAATTTGATGTTTCATATTTTTCATCTGTATTTGATGTTTCATATTTTTTATCTGCATTTGATGTTTCATATTTTTCATCTGAATTTGATGTTTCATATTTTTCATCTGTATTTTATGTTTCATATTTTTCATCTGAATTTGATGCTTCATATTTTTAATCTGAATTTGATGTTTCATATTTTTCATCTGTATTTGATGTTTCATATTTTTCATTTGAATTTGATGTTTCATATTTTTCATCTGAATTTGATGTTTCATATTTTTCATCTGAATTTGATCTTTCATATTTTTCATCTGAATTTGATGTTTAATATTTTTCATCTGAATTTGATGTTTCACATTTTTCATCTGAATTTGATGTTTCATATTTTTCATCTGAATTTGATGCTTCATATTTTTCATCTGAATTTGATGTTTCATATTTTTCATCTGTATTTTATGTTTCATATTTTTCATCTGAATTCGATATTTCATATTTTTAATCTGTATTTGATGTTTCATATTTTTAATCTGAATTTGATGTTTCAAATTTTTCATCTGTATTTGATGTTTCATATTTTTCATCTGTATTTGATGTTTCATATTTTTCATTTGATTCAGATGAAAAATATGAAACATCAAATTCAGATGAAAAATATGAAAGATCAAATTCAGATGAAAAATATGAAGCATCAAATTCAGATGAAAAATATGAAACATAAAATACAGATGAAAAATATGAAACATCAAATGCAGATGAAAAATATGAAACATCAAATGCAGATGAAAAATATGAAACATCAAATACAGATGAAAAATATAAAACATCAAATTCAGATGAAAAATATAAAACATCAAATTCAGATGAAAAATATGAAATATCAAATACAGATGAAAAATATGAAACATCAAATTCAGATGAAAATCATGAAACATCAAATACAGATGAAAAATCTGAAACATCAAATACAGATGAAAAATATGAAACATCAAATTCAGATGAAAAATATGAAGCATCAAATTCAGATGAAAAATATGAAACATCAAATTCAGATGAAAAATATGAAACATCAAATTCAGATGAAAAATATGAAACATCAAATTCAGATGAAAAATATTAAACATCAAATTCAGATGAAAAATATGAAACATCAAATTGAGATGAAAAATATGAAACATCAAATTGAGATGAAAAATATGAAACATCAAATTGAGATGAAAAATATGAAACATCAAATTCAGATGAAAAGTATGAAACATCAAATACAGATGAAAAATATGAAACATCAAATTCAGATGAAAAATATGAAACATCAAATACAGATGAAAAATATGAAATATCAAATTCAGATGAAAAATATGAAACATCAAATTCAGATGAAAAATATGAAACATCAAATTCAGATGAAAAATATGAAAGATCAAATTCAGATGAAAAATATGAAGCATCAAATTAAGATGAAAAATATGAAACATAAAATACAGATGAAAAATATGAAACATCAAATTCAGATGAAAAATATGAAACATCAAATACAGATGGAAAATATGAAATATCATATACAGATGAAAAATATGAAATATCAAATTCAGATGAAAAATATGAAACATCAAATACAGATGAAAAATATGAAACATCAAATTCAGATGGAAAATATGAAACATCAAATACAGATGAAAAATATGAAACATCAAATTCAAATGAAAAATATGAAACATATAATTCAGATGAAAAATATTAAACATCAAATTCAGATGAAAAATATGAAACATCAAATACAGATGAAAAATATGAAACATCAAATACAGATGAAAAATATGAAACATCAAATTCAGATGAAAAATATTAAACATCAAATACAGATGAAAAATATGAAATATCAAATTCAGATGAAAAATATGAAACATCAAATTCAGATGAAAAATATGAAAGATCAAATTTAGATTAAAAATATGAAGCATCAAATTAAGATGAAAAATATGAAACATAAAATACAGATGAAAAATATGAAACATCCAATTCAGATGAAAAATATGAAATATCAAATACAGATGAAAAATATGAAACATATAATTCAGATGAAAAATATGAAACATCAAATTCAGATGAAAATCATGAAACATCAAATACAGATGAAAAATCTGAAACATCAAATACAGATGAAAAATATGAAACATCAAATTCAGATGAAAAGTATGAAACATCAAATACAGATGAAAAATATGAAACATCAAATTCAGATGAAAAATATGAAACATCAAATACAGATGAAAAATATGAAATATCAAATTCAGATGAAAAATATGAAACATCAAATTCAGATGAAAAATATGAAAGATCAAATTCAGATGAAAAATATGAAGCATCAAATTAAGATGAAAAATATGAAACATAAAATACAGATGAAAAATATGAAACATCAAATGCAGATGAAAAATATGAAACATCAAATGCAGATGAAAAATATGAAACATCAAATACAGATGAAAAATATAAAACATCAAATTCAGATGAAAAATATAAAACATCAAATTCAGATGAAAAATATGAAATATCAAATACAGATGAAAAATATGAAACATATAATTCAGATGAAAAATATGAAACATCAAATTCAGATGAAAATCATGAAACATCAAATACATTATCTGTATTTGATGTTTCATATTTTCCATCTGTATTTGATGTTTCATATTTTTCATCTGAATTTGATATTTCATATTTTTCATCTGAATTTGATGTTTCATATTTTTCATAAGAATTTGATGTTTCTTCTGTATTATATTCTTCTGGTCGAGTTGTTTGTTCTATAACAATAGTCGATACAACAATTTGCTATGTCCGAATTGCCAGGATCTAACACGTAATCATTTAGATATTTAAGTTTATTGATTTTTCGTTGAGAACATCTTTTCTCAGTTTCATTTTCATCTGTATTTGATGTTTCATATTTTTCATCTGCATTTGATGTTTCATATTTTTTATTTGAATTTGATGTTTCATATTTTTCATCTGAATTTGATCTTTAATATTTTTCATCTGAATTTTATTTTTCATATTTTTCATCTGAATTTGAGGTTTCATATTTTTCATCTGAATTTGATGTTTCATATTTTTCATCTGCATTTGATGTTTCATATTTTTCATCTGAATTTGATGTTTCATATTTTTCATCTGCATTTGATGTTTCATATTTTTCATCTGAATTTAATGTTTTAAATTTTTATTTGCATTTGATGTTTCATATTTTTCATCTGTATTTGATGTTTCATATTTTTCATCTGTATTTGATGTTTCATATTTTTCATCTGTATTTGATGTATCATATTTTTCATCTGAATTATATGTTTCATATTTTTCATTTGCATTTGATGTTTCATATTTTTTATCTTAATTTGATGTTTCATATTTTTCATCTGAATTTGATGTTTCATATTTTTCATCTGTATTTGATATTTAATATTTTTCATCTGAGTTTGATGTTTTATATTTTTCATCTGAATTTGATGTTTCATATTTTTCATCTGAATTTGATGTTTCATATTTTTCATCTGAATTTGATGCTTCATATTTTTCATCTGAATTTGATGTTTCATATTTTTCATCTGAATTAGATGTTTCATATTTTTATCTGTATTTGATGTTTCATATTTTTCATCTGAATTTGATGTTTCATATTTTTTATCTGAATTTGATGTTTCATATTTTTCATCTGAATTTGATGCTTCATATTTTTCATATGAATTTGATGTTTTATATTTTTCATCTGAATTTGATGTTTCATATTTTTCATCTGTATTTGATGTTTGATATTTTTTATCTGGTTTTGTTGTTTCTTCTGTATTATATTCTTCTGGTCGAGTTGTTTGTTCTTTGGAATAATCAAAGGAATTATTCTCGTCTGCCTCTGTGTCTGATTGTTGAGATTCATCAAAGATTACACATCTTATTCTCTTGATCTCTATTCTATCTGGAAAGTAAATGAGATAGGCTGGACTTCCAACATCGTATCCAACGAAAATGAGTTGTTCACTTCTTGGATCTAATTTTGTTTTACTCTGAATGTAAGCAAAGCATGTAGTGCCAAAAGTATGCATATTACTTATATCAAGTTTTTGGTCTGTGAACATTTCGAAAGAAGTTTTTCCAGTTCTTCTGTTAAAACATCTATTCCTTATGTGGGCCGATGCTCTAATCGCATAGTTCCATGAATCTTTTGGTAACTTTGCTTGTACTAACAAACACATCGCCATTTAGAAAAGCGATCTCCATGACCTCTCAGCAATACCGTTTTGATGTGACGATTAAGGTGCCGAAAAATCTTGCCATATTTTATTTTTTGTAAGTAGGTTTTAAAATGAGAGCAAGTAAATTCCGTTCCGTTATTTGTTCTTAGTCTTTTGACTGATGCGTAGGGTCTTCAATTTGGTGCGATTCTTTGAAAAATAGATCAGAGCGCCATCTTCTGTTGCTGATTGTACCGAGTAAATACTTTGTTGGTAAAATGAAACATATAATGCATTTCGTAAAATGACTTTACGTTTATTATTATTGTCGTCTCTGGGGTAAATTTCAGTGTCGCTTTTAGTGTTGACTACGCCAGTATTACGACTTCCATCAGCTAATTCAATAGTATGTTTTAATTTATCAAAATTTTTATCTGTTCGGATAAATTTAGATCCATCCTTAATTATGTGGGCAGTAGCCCAACAGTCTATAAGCAAATCAGACATGTTTATTTTATAAAGGTGTTCAGTAGTACTTACTGCAAATGAAAATGAGTTGGTCTCACTTGTGTCTTTCAGCATTTTAGTTGAGTCATTCCCTTTTCTGCAATAATCCGTGTTGCGAGTTATTAATGTTACACATGCTTCCATCCAGGGTCTTCAATTTTGTGCGATTCTTTGAAAAATAGATCAAAGCGCCATCATCTGTTGCTGATTATACCGAGTAAATATTTTGTTTGTAAGATGGAACATATAAAGCATTTCGTAAAATTACTTCACGCTTATTATTATTATCGTCTCTGAGGTACTACGACTTCCATTAGCTAATTCAATAGCCCCACAGTCTACAAGCAGATCAAACATGTTCATTTTATAAAGGTTTTCAGGGTTTTCAGTAGTACTTACTGCAAATCAAAATGAGTTGGTCTCACTTGTGTCTTTCAGCAATTTAGCTGAGTTATTCTTTTGTCTGCAATAATCCATGCTGTGAGTTCCAGTTCTGCAATTTTCACACAATCATCCTTTAAATGTAGACGTGTATTCATTTCTGTATTCAAAGCTTTTATGCCCTGCTTTTCCGCAGTTATAACATCATACAACTCTTTCGTTTTGAGATTGTACGGATATCCTCATCGTGTGATCATCAAATTTTAACTCTTCCTTCCGTTGGGTAATTACCATAGAAAAAGCTTTAAAGTCTTCTGATAATCCCTTTAAAATCATTGCGATTAATAAGCTGTCCATTATTATTTCATTTTTGAGAGATGATGTCGCATTTTCAGCCCTTATTATGTAATCTGTGACGGTTTCATGTGACTTCATTTTTAATGTTGTCAGCTCTGTGTATAACACAATAATTCTGGGTTTATTATTTCCAATGTAATGGTCTCTTAATATTCCCATCGCTTGTTTTCCGTCATTTCTTGCATTTCGGATTATCAATGACAAGTTTTTGTCATTTAAAAACTGCACCATTTACACAAATACTTTGTCGTTCTTCTCTTGGTACGAGGTGTCTTCGTCAACATCTATGTCTGACTCTATGATGTACGATAGTTTCTGCAGACGTAGGTACGATAAGAATTTAATTTCCCAAAGTTGGAAATATTCTTCATCTCCATTGAAATAAAGTATGTTGATGCTGGGCCCATAACCTGTTGAGTTAAGGTTAGTTGAATAAATTACTACTTCATTCATTTTAGAATGATTGGAAAGCGAGAAATGGAACGAGAAATTATACAAATGAGAACATAAAAATCAATCAAATTTATTATTTGAACTGAATACAAATAAACAATATTTGTTTGGCCTCCTTCTGGAGTTGAATTCTCATTGGAATCGTTTCAGAAGAATCAAAAGAAGGCGGGGGGGGGGGGGCGATGTAAGACTATGTGCGTCCCTCGTGACAAACACCAACCCCAACGTTGTGTATGCCATGGTTTTCTGTTCGTCTTCATCTTTCATTCTCGTTCTGACCATGTCGTCTATTCCACTGACGATCACCGAGGACACATGCACTGGTTTATAAGTTTAGAAAACAAAGCAATGCAGACTCACAAGAAAAACCACAAACTCCGATACATTGCGTATGAGTCAGTTGTACTCTGGGTATGTGTGTGTGATACCGTTGTGGACTGCCGAGACCACCACTATCGTTTGGTGAATCATCTCATCTCATAACCTGCTCGCCCCAATCTGGTTGTCTCCTTCCCAAGCCGCAAACTGTCGTAAACTCATCAACTAACGTAAACTGCCAGCCGCAAAACTGTCGCAAACAACTCTGACTCCTAAATATATTTAGTTTTGAGCGGAAATCTTAAGATGGTCTTTTGTCTTAGTTCCCCCCCACACACACACACTGATCAATAGAAACTGACTAGTTCCACGCTCGCCCTCTCAGCCGCTCCCAGCCGATTGCTCATCTTACTTCTTATCGCTTTTGTGTGGCTTGGTGAATTATTTCCTGCCATTGTCTGGGGTCTTGGCTGAGGGGTGTAGGTTGGTCAGTCCATAGTATCACGCAGACCAATTTATTTTATTTTTAAATTTCTACAATTCCAAATTACTTGCCTAGAACAGTGCGCAAGTGATATAATTAATTTGTTTTGGGCTCGACAAGTTTCGTAAAGTAGTGGGTTCACTACATCACATTAAAACAACTTCTTTTTTTTCTTTTTGTTCTTTGCACTGTATGTTTTTCTTTTTGTTCTTTGCACTGTATGTTTTTCTTTTTGTTCTTTGCACTGTATGTTTTTCTTTTTGTGCTTTGGAAACACTCCTCCTCTCAATGTATGTGCTCTGGCCATGCCTTTGCCCCACACCCAACTTCAAGCATCGACAGAAACAATGCCCAAATAAACCCCCAACTAGTTTCCCCATGCAACAAAAACTGCCACCGAGCAGAGCTTGTTAACACCCCAACTGACTTGTATAGCCTCTACGTTCAATGGCTTAACTTTTTAAAGAAAAATGTAAAAAAAAAAAATTTATTGGACCTTGCGAATTATAATCGTAGCCTTTTGGCTACGATCAAAACGTATGTTTAGTATCTGTTCGATTCCAGGAGTCCATCCCCCAGGCATTGTTTCTCCTTTGGGAAAGGAGGTTGGGTTTTTATTGCCAATCGCCTGAGGCGCCCTTACAGGGAAATGCCAACAGAGCCGACCATGTCAAGTTCATAATATTGTTGTTCTTTAACTAGAAAATTATGAACTTCAGTCATTGTTCTATGGCCGGGGTGGAAGTGTTGTTAATGGCGGGAGATTCAAAGGAAGAACAAAGGATTATGGATATTAACCACAGTGGCGAAGGATGCCGTACAAATGGTTTTGCGATAATGAATCCCCCAACCATAGTGTGATAGATGCCTTTGTAACGGCACGTAATCTCACTGTTAGGATTCCACCATCGGACCACGTGTAGATTAAATAAAACAGTTAAGACAACAAAGAAGAAAGGAAGAAAATATTATTATTTAAAACTTATATTAAAATGGAAGCGAAGGAATGAGGAAGCTAAACAACATATAAGAATATGGCATTTTATAAAAGTTAATAAAAAAGGAAAACATTTATACTAACAGAAACAATTTATTTATTTAATATTTTATAAGCGATATATACGAGCGAGATGAATGTCTTTTTGTGTGGCAATTTGGGAATGGTGAATGTGCGAAGAAATGTTTGTCAAATTGAAAGATTACCTTTTCTTCTTCCTCCCTCCGCACACAGCTCGTTCGAGCTTGTGTGTGTGTGGGGGGGGGGTCGTTTGTCGACGAGCGTTCTTTGTGTGCATTCGTTCGTCTCAAAACGTTGAGGGAAAAAGAGAATGAGGAAGGGACGCGTGTTCTTTTATTGACCCCAAATGACGCGTGGTCAAGTTGGTCAGTCAGTATCTTATTGGCCGAAATCCTTTGGCCAACGTGATTCTGCGAGATTTCACGAGTTTCTCCACTTCAGCGACGAAAAAGGGTCAAAGAAAGAAAGTTCTTCTTAAGCTACCCTCTTTCTCGACTTGATTATAAAGAAGGTGACAATATTTTTCTGGTCGAGTTTTCATTTTGGTGTCTCACATGTATGATTAAGCTTGCTATAGCTTGGTGTTTATAATGTTATCTGTTTACTAAAACATAGTTTAGGTCTAAATAATGAACAAAAAAATGTTTTTGGATCAATGCCGAAATGATGTAAGTGACTGAAATAGGAATTTATCCAAATTTCCCGACCCGACCTTGGGTCACATCTTACTTGTGGGAGTAAGATAAAAACTGGCCTTGTGCCTAACTCCTGGAGAGGAGTAAATCAAAACTCTTAAATGATTTATTTTTTATATTGGTTTTGAAAAAAAATGTTATGATCGAAGATACTGAGTACCTATTTAGCGGGTGTGCTGATGCAACATCATACTGACACCTACTCACACTTGCAGATGTGAAACAAGTTTCAGTTTGACACATTTTCGTTGAATATTATATTAAATAGACATTTTGTTGGAATGTATCATATCGGAAACAAAAAGCATTCAAGGGTTAAGCAAAATCGATATCTGGCTTGTCGTCCAGCCGATACCGAGCCGGGGAGAAGGGGCTTGTTCAGATTAATAGTATTAAGTAAGAATATGGACAGGGAGAACATTATATGGTAGCAAAAGTTTTTAGAATAACAATTAAAAAGGTAAATTTGTTGTTTCTTACTCAAAATGGTGGACAACTCTGACGTTTTTTACGGCCTCACAAATGAGTAAGTAAACCCAAATAAATTGTTTTGGACTAAGTTCAAATTTACCGTAAATTATTTTAAAGGAAATACAGTTGGGAAATTAGTCCAAAACAATTTATTTGAGTTTACTTACTCATTTGTGAGGTCGGAAATTAGCAGACGCTTCATTGGCGTCAGAGGTGTCCGACATTTTAAGTAAGAAACGACAAATTAACCAATAATAAAAAAAACTATAAATAAAAGTATATAACGCTAACGGTATCACGAGATATAAGAATATTATCAACTAGTCGTATTCACCCGGCGTTGCCTGGGTGGAGGTCTTAAAGAAAATAATTTAAAATAAAAATATAGTCATATTTACAACAAAAAATTCATATGATTTGTAAAATTTCGTTTTAGTGTACCATTATTTTAAGAAATATTCGCTTAATACTAAATAATAAAAATAATCCATGTGTATTTCTCAAAATTACGTATAGGCGAGAAACACACAAGCGCGCACGAGAGAGATCTTGTCTGATAATTTTATTCGTATATATTAGATCATAAATACGTGGTAATTGTTTTAATTTTTTATTTACGCTTTCTGAAGAGTAGAAAATGAGAAAATAGTCGCGTGATACCCAAAACAACTGTTTTTCGTGGAACAAAAATCGACAGAAAATCAAATGTAGGTTATTTGGGGTCGGGTCATGGCGTTCTATATAGGACGCCTTGGCTTGGGCCGGCTTTCTTGGAGTGCGCCGCGTTCTCTACTGACCGCCTCCTCCAGCGCTCGACTACATCACAATTGTGAAGAAGAAGAAAAAAATGTAAATTTATTTGCGAATAAACAATAAAAGCTAATGTATTCCCTGGACTTGATATTTATTCCGCATTTTAAAAAGTTGAAAAAAAAGAAAAAAAGAAGAGATAAAATAAATAAATAAATAAATAACAGAGATGGGTGCGGATTTTTAATTTCGTTTCATCTGCGTTTGTAAAGAAATTGAATTCATGTTACTTATATATAGATATACAATTCGAACACACAAACACTACGTAAATTAGATAAGAGAAATTATCAAGCTAGACTTTTGCTGATAAAAAAAATAAGGGTGGGGGGGAATAGTCATGTCTTTCACAACAAGTTTTGAGGTGACTTATTGGGAGGCAACCATGTGAACATTGTTCACACTCCATAGTGGTCCTTTGTCATTATGTTAATTTTTTCTAATAGTGTGTGTGTGTGTGTGTGTGTGTGTGTGTGTGTGTGAATATCTAAAAATTCCTGTGAGGTTTTGTTCATCGGCGTTAATCTCATGAATGCTTACTCAGTAAGTTACTGTGTTTATATAATAGTGCTCAATTACAAGTAGAGCCATATATTTATTTCTATACAAACATTTTGGCTACACATTTGCAGACATGTTTCAGCTTCAGCTGGAAAGCAGCCGAGCTTCTTCAGGCCAAGTTTTTTAATATGAAGATAGAGAAGAAGAAGAGAATGATAAAGATTTTTCTTCGGAAAGGTTACAAGCAGTATGGTCACATGGACTCACACACATACCTATAAATAAATATTCATAAAAATACATACAGATAGGAAATATATCAAAAAAATATACATGAAACAAACAAAATTAATATTCATGCTTGAACCTAGATTTGTTTATTTTAGATATTCAATTAAAAATTGCATTATTTTGGGGTTTGTCAGAACAACATGATGCATAATGATACTTCATCCTACAAGTACACCCTGACCAAATATTCAAAATGACATAGTATTCGAAGCCCAAATAAGATCCCCTCAACATGACTATACACTGGCTCATATGAGGAATAGTGCACTTCTCCTAACAGCATTAAGCTGGATACTCCACCAAGTCTTGGCCTTTTGGCTGAGATGAAAGTGTAGTATCTGTTCCGATGGATACTACACCCTATAGACTGGTATTGTCTTGGCCTTCGGAGCTTGATTCCGCCGGGCTGTGGGTTTGTCCTGTGCAGTTCTAGGAGGTACACCCTCCCAGGCTTTGCCTTCTCACCCTTTGAGAAGGGGTTAGTTTATTGCTAATCGCCTGAGGCGCCCCTACCGGGGAATGCCGACGAGGCTGCCCAAGCATTTTTTTAAAGGTCATAGGTGCTCTTCCTCTAGGGTGCTGACTTATCAAATCCCACTTTCCGACCTTGTGTCACATCTTACTGCTGTGGGAGGTAGATAAATACCTGGATACTCCACCAGACAAGATGAATTCTTGTCCTGGAATAAAAAAAAAAACAAAAAAAACAAGTAAAGACCACAAAAAAAGATAAAGTATAACATAGTTAACTGGTCAATTTTGGAGAGGAAAATTGGTGTTTTTCACTGCTTTACTAGCTTAACATTTGAAAGGCAGAGGAGAATCTTGATTGAACACTATGCATCTCATATAGAATTCTAGCGTTTGCCCCAGAAAAGGGGCCCCATTGATTTCTGAGAACTTACTGAAGTAAAATGAAACAAAAAACCATATAAATAAATATTTATAAATATATATATATGTATATTGTATAGAAGTGGCATGCTGTAGTGCTTACAAGTGTGTGTCAGATTCCAGTTCTGTTGAGGCTACTGTACCACATTTACTACAAGCATATTCCCTCCCTCCAGCTATGGGTTAAATAGTAAGGTAGACTAGACTCTCAAGCCTTGGTTGGGCAACTAGTCTAGGAGAAGAAAAATTCCAAAATAACAGTCATCCTGGACTTCTTGCCACTGGATTTGAGCAATGTAAGTTCAGGAGAGATGCGGTTGGATATTGTGCAACTTTTGTTTCACTGTATAACTGAAAGTCAACTTTCTTTTTTTTACAATAGAAAAAACAATGCTGGTATTGAAATGTTTCCCACGGCCGCAGATATGGCACAAGGTCAGAAGGTAGGGAAGAAAATCAGCTCCCACAAAAGAGATGGAGATAGGCTGGTTAGGGTACAACCCGTCAGCATTCTCTGGTAGGGTTGCTTAAAGGTGATTGGTAATAAACCAACCCTCGTCCTTGGTCTGTCTGACTGAGTGCCGAGGACGGTACTTGGCTAGTAGTAAAAAAACGTTACAGAATTTGTTAAAATTGATGCTTAAATAAAACAAAAACTCAGTTTCTTATAAATATATATATATATATATATATATATATATATATATATATATATATATATATATATATATATATAAGATAGCATTTTTAGCTAACTTAAAGCGAAATTCATAGCAAATGTTCTTTTACAATTGTTCCAAAGCCAATTAATTCCAGAACCCATATTATAAACAAAACAAGAATCTGATTCATCACTTTTTCTTTCTTCATACAAAAGTCCGAACAATAAAATAAAAATAAATTGAAAACTTCTCATCAGACATTCATAGAAAATAAATTTTTAAAAAACACTTTTAATCTAACGTGGCCACTTGTCCTCTAATTATGGGAAATTTATCTCTTAAGCAAAGAAACTACTTTAAACCTTTGCAACAATATTTTTCGTATTTATTCTACGTTTAGTTTTTTTTTTTTTTATCTTAACTTATTTTTAGATTTTTCTTTTTCAACAATTGATTTTAACAAAGATTTTTTTTTTTTCAAAAAATTGATTTTCATTTACAAAAGCAACAATAATCTGTTTTGTTTTGAAATGGAAATGAAGAAAACATTTTGTTATTGGCTACTTAAAAGAAAAAAAAACTTTTCTATTGGAAGAAACAAAAAAAAACAATGCAATTTCATTGGCTATTGGGATTTAATATTTTTGGCAGGAATTCATAAATAAATAAATAAATAAATAAATAAAAAAATGTTAACAATTTTTTCAGATAAAATAGGTTGGGCCACTGATAATTTTAATGGTCCAACTTATTGCTTTGTATGCAAGTATAATGAAAGGGTTTCCTTTCTGTTAGCTACCATGAATATTTATTAATATAAATACTTATATAAAAAAAAAAGATGTGTTGGTTGCTTACTGGACCATAGACTAGGTCAAAATAAACTAGGTCAAAGACGTCTGAAATTATAAAAGAATTTATGACTAACTCATTAAATCTAGCTTGAGGCAAGGGATTTCACCTAGATTGTTTGAAATGGGTCTCATCATTCACCAAATTATTAGGAATCAGTTTTATGTATTTATTTACCTCCTCTCCAGGAGGTTAGGCACAAGGCCAGTTTTATCTTACTCCCACAAGGTAAGATGTGCCCCAAGGTCGGGTCGGAAAAGTGGGACTTGAAAAGCCAGCGCCCGAGAAGGTGAGCACTCTGGTCTTTAAAAATTGCCTGGGCAGCCCTGTTGGCATTCCCCGGTAGGAGCGCCTCAGGCAGTAAGCAATAAACTTACTCCTCCTCAAAGAGGGGAGGCAAAGCCTGGGAGGGTGGACCTCCTAGAACTGCACAGGACCGACCCATAGACCGGCAGAATCAAGCCCCGAAGGCCAAGACGATACCAGTCTATGGGGTGCAGTATCCATCGGAACAGACACTACACTTTGATCTTGGCCAAAAGGAATCAGTTTTATGTAGAAAGACCCTAATACTAAGGGCAGATAAATTTTTATTTCCTCTTTACCGTCTTTGATCCACATATGGTCTTCAAAGTTTTTTTTTTATTCACAGGTGATAAATTTATTTAATATTAATTTTAAAAAAAAACAGGAATTGATTTTATTTTTATTAATAAAATTCCGTTTTTGAAACCAATATGCACGCATCAGGAAGTTTCATTGAATGTTCGACTGGCTTGGCAGGCCGAGAGCAGACTCAAGGCGTTTCCACAAATAATGGCGATAAAGAGGCGCTCATAAAGCCAAGTCAATTCAAGAAGGAAAAAGAGAAAGAAAGTAAGAGGTTGACATAAATAAGTAAATATTATGTTGCTGTACCTATAACGAACATTTGGACTCTTCCATTCTCAATAAATACTGGAAGCATAGGCTTCTCAGTGTTGACGGCAACCCCAGTCTTTGGACTTGGTAACATTTCGGTGGCCTTTTATCTGTCGGGCTGAGGGGTTGAATCCTGTGTAGTCCTAGGAGGTCCACCCTCCCAGGTCTTGCCACCCCTCTTTGGGGTGGAGTAAGTTTATTGTTTACTGCCTGAGGGCTCCTGACCGGGGAATGCCGACAGGACTGCCCAGGCAATTTTTTATAGGCCAGAGTGCCCCTCCTTTAGGGGCGCTGGCTTGACGCTCCCTCATCTTCCGGCCTTGTGCTACATATTCCTGCGGTGGGAAGGAATTAGATAATGACGGCAACCCCAATCTACCATGGCAATCAGGACTGACGCACCACATCTCTTGTTTTTCTGTTGTATTCTGTTTTCTCCAATATATTTGTTTTACCTAAACCCTGTGTTCGTGTTTTCATTCCTACCCCTAAATAGGGTCACAACAACTGGCGACGAGATATTCGAATTTACACGGGAACCCACAGCAACATTAAGGATTTTTCTTGAGAATAAAATAAAGGACCCCACAATGACCGGTGACGTGGGATTTCAAACTTACACTACCACAAGGACTGACAACGTGGTTACAGTAAAAAAATTCTGGAGAACCTTAAAATGGATGCTACAACGGGCAACAAAGTATATTAAGTGTTGGGGGGGGGGCCTTAAAATAAGAACAAAACTTGGAGAAATCAACAACAAATTCACCAGACAACGTCCTAGTTCTAAAAACTGGCTTACCGGTGGAAAAAAACATGTAAAGACGAACTTATTTTTCTCTCATTTGAAGAAAGGTGTTGTAATTTTTAGCAAGAAGGGAATACATAATTTTTTCTCTCTCCAAAAGAGAAAGTTTCTTCTGCTGAAAGAAAGAAAAAAATTGAAACCGTACTTTTATTTTTTCTCTGTTGACTAAAGTGTTGACCGCAAATTCTACAGCTATGCGAAAAGCATAATAAAAATAGTGATTTTTTTCTCGAAAATAAAAAAAGGTTTTATACACATTTTCACAACTAAGATTACGTCTAGAAAGCATCATCTAAAAGAAAGAACTTTCTAAAAGCCGTATTCGAAAAGGTCACACTTTAAATATGGACGACTTTAAATCTACTATAACAGAACTGGTGAAATTTCAAATGCAACAGCAAATCGAACAAAAAGAGGTCGAAGAAATATTTTAAAAGCTTCTTCTAGAGCCAAAAAAGAAGCCGACAACAGACTACAAAAAACAGAAGAAAGACTTCTAGAATAAAAGAAGCCGATAAAAATCTTCTCGAACAAAGCAAAAAGATTGAAGGATTAATGCAAACAATATCGCATAGGGAACAAAGTAACGAAACCGATAATGCTTTTTTGCAGAATGCTGTCTGTAGTACAATTGACAACTTCACGTATTCCCCAGATGAGGATAAAACCGTTGCTTCGTATTTTAGAAGATATGAAGACTCATATAAAATAGATTATGAAAATTGGGCAGACTCTAAAAAGGTTCGCTTACTACTTCAAAAGTAGGCATCATCGAACATACTAAGTCAATGGATTTTATTTTGCCTGGGAAAACGAGCGATTTGACGTTTGCTGAAGCTGTAAATCTTCTAACGGAATTATTTAGCCCAGAGACTTCTTTGTTTCACAAACGCTGGAAGTGTTTAAACCTGATAAAAATGACAACGAAGATTATTCAACGTTCGCATCAGTCGTCAATAAACACTGCGACAATTTTAAATTAGCCAAACTTAGTGCTGATAATTTTAGATGCTTAATTTTCGTACAAGAATTAATATCAGGAACAGACGCTGAGATCAGACGGAAGGTTCTACATGAATTAGAAAATAAACCGAAATTAACACTGCAAAAATTAGCTGAAGACTGCCAGAGATTCATAAGTGTTTAGCAGGATTCGAAGAACATCGAACAGTCGGGCATTGCACACATACGAAAAGTACATCAAAAATCGAAATTCAACAAAAAAAAAGGATTTTCACGCCTCACAAACAAGCCAGCCCTATAAAAATAGATTACCGTCGAGCCCTTGTTATTGGTGAGGGAGCCTGCATTGGGTAACCGATTGCCTATTTCGTTTTAAAACCTGTCTGACTTGTAACAAAGTCGGACACAAAAGTTCGCATTGTAGAACGAGTAAAGGAAATAAAACAAATCTACAAAGACTATCAAACATTGTGGCAGTATTATATAGATATAGTAGATATCTTCAGGTTAAAATCTTAAATAAAAACGTAAAACTACTATTGGATTCGGATTGAGACGTATCAACATGCATACGTGGAGAATGTTGGGAAACCGACCATATTAAGAACCAATCAAATTGCCAGAACAGTGACTGGTGAAAAAATAAATTTCGAGGGTGAAATAATTACAGACATTACTTTTAATGAAAAATGTAAAAATTTACATATTAAAAAACAAATAATTTATTTGGCGTAGACTTAATGCAAATATTCAAGCCAGAAGAAAATAAACCTGACGACCGGATCATAAAAACGAAAAAAAATGAATTTGTTTCAACCATTAAAAATCGTATGAATTGGACTCAAAATAAATTGTCTGCAGAAATTAAATCACATAAGGAAATAAAATTCATGCTGAAAAAGCGAACAAAAAACTGAAAGAAATTAAACCAAATTCTTTGGATAACCAGTTGAAGCTTAAAGAGAGTGAATTCATCGTTCCACAGCTGGAATCGCAAAGAGTTTTCTGAAGATCTAAACACTATGAAAGATAAGATGACTTGTCTTGAAGTTGAATATCGAAGCAAACAAGACTTTTTTTTAATTTAAAGATGTGCTAAAAAATCAGACATCTATGATTAAAAAGCTGGAGGATAGAAAATCTGAATTTGATAGAGATCATCAGTTCTCCTATAAGAGACACATAAACGAAATTAGGGAACGACTATTGGAAGACACCGACAGCACTCCCCAGGAAAGAAGGTATGGTTACCAGATACAACACGTTCGACATACAGTTACCTCAAGCAACCTCAGAATAGCGTCAATCTATAAAGGAAACGATACTAGACTCCTGAGGAGGTAATGCTTGGGAGGGGGATGTTACAGTACCTTACCAATGACAAGCATTTGAGCTCTTCCATCCTCAATAAATACTGGAAGCATCTTCTTCTTAGTGTTGAGTCAAACCCCAATCTACACTGGCAGTCAGGACTGACGTACCACTACTTTTGTTTCTCTGTTGTATTTTATTTTCTCCAATATATTTGTTTTACCTAACCCCGTGTTCATGTTTTTATTCTGACCCCTAAACAAAGTCACAATAGAAAAACAACAACAAATGATTAATTAATTATATATATATATATATATATATATATATATATATATATATATATATATATATATATATATATATATATATATATATATATAAACAAACATTGTTAAACATAACAGAATTCTTCCGCTTAACGCGTTCTCTTCTTTTCTCCGGCTTTTTTGTTCATTTTTTGTAACCTGAAGATAATTCGACGAAGGATCAAAAACGTTCATGATACATAGGAAACATACATTAATATTTTTCAGTTTTGACACTAAAAATATTACAAAAGTAAAAAATAAAAATGTATAACTACCCAGGAGGAAGGTATGGTTACCAGATACATTTTCGACATACAGCTACCCCAAGCAACCTCAGAATAGCGTCAATCTATAAAGGAAACGATACTAGACTAGGGGGTAAGGCTTGGAGGTGGGGGTTATGGTGCCGTACCTATAACGAACATTTGGACTCTTCCATTCTCAATGAATACTGGAAGCATAGGTTCCTCAGTGTTGACGGCAGTCAAGACTGACGTACCACCACTCTTGTTTCTCTGTTGTATTTTGTTTTACCTAAATCTCGTGTTCGTGTTTTCATTTCGACCCTTAAACAGGGTCACAACAGTAAATGACATAAATAAAGAAGAAAAGAGAGAAAGAAAGAGGATGATATAAATAAATAATTGAAGAAAAGGAAAACACTGAAGTAGTAGTAATAGCATCGTTAGAGGATGGCATAAATAAGTAAATAACATGAATAAAGAAGAAAAGATCTGAAACATTGCTCTCTACTAAATCCTACCTGTGGAGCAAACCGAATTTAGTTTGGATAAATCTTCTATTAGTCCTGACAGTGAGATTTTTTTAATGAAAATCGCTCTAGACAAGGCATGAAACCACTTGATGTAAGGAGCTAAACAAAATACTATTTTAAGGTCAAAATCTAGACAACGATAACTGTTAGGTAGATAGATTCCGACCCAGAAAACAGCAATTCTTCCCCCTTTGTCAGAAACATCGTTCATGGAATTTGAGGACTAAAGGACAAAATAAGGGAAGCGAGAGTTACGAGGCTGTCGAAAGTAAACGCAAGTTAGTCACTTTCTACTCTTCTTTTCACTTGGATTCTTTATTGTCTCATCCCAAACCTTGCTTTCATAATTTTGACGTTATTGTGTCCGAGAATTACAATGGAAATGGGGTCATATATCTTTGATAGTGGTGCAAGGATCTTCCTTTCGCTTACAGCTCCAGAGTTGCAACTTTAAGAAGCTAATGCAATTTGATCTGTTTGAAGATTGTAATGGTTAGGGTTAGAGTTAGGTTAGGGTTAGGTGATACCATAATATCTCCCTTCACCATCTATTTGCATCACTTTTAATGTTTTTCTTCCATTTGGGAGCATTGGGAATTGTATAACTAGAGATCGCTACCAGCTCAGCCGAAACTCATGCTGCCACATTTGCAAGTGAAGAGCTGACGAAGGGGAACCTACAAATGATGTATCGGGCCATGTTAAAAGAGCTAGGAGTTGCAGCAATGGGAAAAGGCCTGTCCATCCTTAAGCAAGCTATGAAGCTCTCTGCTCACGCAACCTACGCTAAGGCACCAGCAGCCCAACTAACCCAGTTCCATCTCGAAATGATCTCAAATAATTCAGAAAATTCTGAATTGATTGGGAATTTTCATGAAAACAACAGGCATGTCGATATCTCAGGCCAATACAATGCTGATGAGTCTGTCCAGAATGCCATGGTCAACATCCACTTAAAATTCTTCATTATTGACCCAAACAAGTTACTAGAGGCATTGGTCACTCAGGGGTCAAATCCCATCGTCCGTCACCTCATTTTTGCCTCTGTCAGATGGGGAGACTGAAACAATACAAAACTACCTCGTTCACCTAAGGGCTTGTGAGCATGACCTGTCCGACATGTACATCAAAGACCAACTGATCAGGGGAATAGTGAACGTTACACCCAAGCAGACTTGTTGGCCAAAGTCAGAGCACTTAAATCTCTCGTACAGAAAGTCTGTCATTCTGAAGGATTCAAATCGGCATTGCGAGACAAAACCTCAACGACCGATACCTCAGACATGGTTATTGCTCGAATGTTGACATACAAAAGACAAAAGACCAGTGCTCTACAAACTAATAGGGATAATGTAATAACAGCACTCTAACCCTAACCCTAACCCTAACCCTAATTGTGATAATAGTTTAGCTCAGGGGCGGGAAACCTCCGGCCCGCGAAGGCTTAGCGTCCGGCCCACCACCCTGCTATGCTTTATTATTGCAATCCGGCCCGCGGACCTCCCAGTAAAACTCATATCATTTTGTGACATAGACGTAAAAGTAGGTTTCAATTAAGATTTACAGTGGGATAAAAATGTATAAATATCAGCGAGCGATGATGCATGTATATTTCATTTTTCTTTAACTATTAATTTCAAATCCTTGGCCTGAGATAAAAATAGAAAAATCGAAAGAGAGAAGCAAAGAGGAAATGAGAGAGGATGAAAGGGCATGAAACAGAGAACTTATGTGAGGTGTGTCAAAACGAATGCTGGATCAACTTGCTACTTCCCCCGTCATTATTTTTTTATGATTCCAAAATGGCTCTTCGTCGGCGCCTTTTATAACATCACATACAGAAGTCTCTTGAGAAAAAATATCAGATTTGTAGAGTGTTCAATGCAATTTTTGTACAATTTATTCATGTAAACAAAATATAGTAATTGTGAGATTTTGTTTTTCACTCCGGCCCGCGATCTCCTTCCAAAAGTCTCATCTGGCCCTCACTCTGAAAAGGTTGCCCGCCCCTAGTTTAGCTGAATCAAACTCTTTTCCCGTTCCATAGACTGTGGTAGCCACCCTGGGACAAACACCCACCAGTTAAAATGTGAGCATGGGGGTCAAACAAACACGCAGTACTTGTTGGAAGCCTAACCCCCTTTCGATAGTATGCCGAGCAAGGAACTATTATTGTCTTGGGATTTCCTACTTCTTGGCCTTTTGGCTAAGATCAAAATGTACTATCTGTTCCGATGGATACTGCACCCCATAGACTGGTATTGTCTTGGCCTTCGGGGCTTGATTCCGCCGGTCTATGGGTTTGTCCTGTGCAGTTCTAGGAGGTCCACCCTCCCAGGCTTTGCCTCCCCTCTTTGGTGAGGAGTAAGTTTATTGCTTACTGCTTGAGGCGCCCCTACCGGGGAATGCCGACGGGGCTGCCCAGGCAATTTTTGATGGTCAGAGTGCTCACCTCTCGAGCGCTGGCTTTTCAACCCCCACTTTCCAACCCGACCTTGGGTCACATCTTACTTGTGGGAGTAGGATAAAACTGGCCTTGTGCCTAACTCCTGGAGAGGAGTAAATAATACTATTATCTTGGGATTAACGAGTCTTCATGGATTCTCTTATAGCTCACATCAAATTTAACCAAACAAGGAGCACATATACGACCACAAGCGAAAATCAAATAATGGAGTTAGACACATATGTTATCTCATTCTCACCAAATCCACATGCAACAACATTCCTGGTGACTACAGAAACAAATTAAAGATCTTTCCTGGCACTGGGGCTACTCTTGGCCTTGTGCCTAACTCCTGGAGAGGAGTAAATCAGTACTCTTGGCCTTTTGGCTAAGATCAAAGTCTAGTATCTGTTCCGATGGATACTGCACCCCATAGACTGGTATTGTCTAGGCCTTCGGGGCTTGATTTACGCCGGTCTATGGGTCTGTCCTGTGCAGTTCTAGGAGCTCCACCCTCCCAGGCTTCGGCTCCCCTCTTTGGGGAGGAGTAAGTTTATTGCTTACTGCATGAGGCGCCCCTACCGGGGAATGCCGACGGGGCTGCCCAGGCAATTTTTAAACCCCACTTTCCTGACCCGACCTTGGGTCACATCTTACTTGTGGGAGTAAGATAAAAACTGGCCTTGTGCCTAACTCCTGGAGAGGAGTAAATCAATACTATATGTTGAGGGAGACCAACACAGCTGTTGAATACGAAGTTCACATTAAATAAACTTGTCCCATCAGGAAAAATCATTCGGGCTGTGGAAGACTATACATGCATATATCAGGGACGATTGCCTGTGAAATTTGTTGTTAAGGGAAGAACAACCAATCATGCTCTTTACATATTCAAGGGAATCCAGTGGCAACATGAATTCATGTGAGAATATTACCCAAAGATTTCTCAAACTTTGCGGCAACATTGTCAACCCAGGCAAATACAGTGCATCCCCTTGATGGAGAACAGCACATAAGGATTAGGAGCCAAACGTGAACCTGACGAGAGCGAACATCAATTGCCAAGAGAGAGTAGAAAGTGACTAACTTGGGTTTACTTTTATCAGCCTCGTAACTCTCGGTTCCCTTATTTTATCCTTTAGTCCTTATATTCCATAAGTGACAAAGGGGGGATAATTGCTGTTTTCTGGGTCAGAATCTATCCATCTAACACTTATCGTTGTCTAGTTTTTTACATTGAAGTAGTATTTTTTTTTAGCTCGTTACATCAAGTGGCTTCATGCCTTGTCTGGAGTGATTTCCATAAAAATGTCGTCCAAAAACCCCTTCTTTTCCTCAACAAATAAAAAACATTGGCAGACTTAAGGATTGGCTCTTGGAGCATTTTGGCCAAATTGGAAGGTGCAGGAAAAAGGGGTCATAGATCTTGAACAGTTGTGCAAGGATCTTCCCTTTGCTTGCGGCTTCAGAGTTGCAACTTTAAGAAACTAATACAATTTGATCTGTTTGATACCCTGTTCAACAAATCAATTTAATGTTTTGATTTAGTAAATTTTTAAATTTTTTTAAGCTTTTTTGTTATCAATCTGATCATGATCGATTTCTTTTTATGCAAAAATAAAGATTTTTTCCGTTTATTAAGTTGTTTGAATTACACGATGATGCACTCATCGTAGAAGACGAATTTTAAATCCATGGAAAGGAAAATATAAAACACGTGCGGACCTTGAGAAGATTATATTGACAGTTATGTGTGTATATTAAGATTAAGATTAAGTATTCTGTGTTGAGTTCTAATCTCTTATAGATTTTTGGGTTGTAAAATACTGCCATGATCTGAGTAAAATGTTGCTGTCTCCAACCAGGCAATGTCGGGTAAATATAACTATCACTTCATAAAATGTAAAATATTTGATACACAAAATAATTTCAGTGAAATAAGAGGTTTACTTACTCCAGTTGACACCAGTGACGTAGGATGTTTAATAAACACTTGGATTTCCTTGACATGAGACATTAAAAAAAAAAACTGTCCATTTGCCTAGCGACGTTGGATTTGGGTTGAAAAATATTTGTAAGCCAAGGTTTCGAATCGCATAACCGGTAGTAAATAGTCATATCTCTATGCTGATGAGTCCAGATTAAAAAAGGACGAAACGTATACGTACATAAATAATAAACAGTAACAAATATTTATATTTGTCGCTCCTCGTAAAAAAGTAGAGCACTGTAATGGTACTACTAACACAGCATGACGTCACTTGCTTTATAATGCATCATTCCTTCCCTAATAGAAGTAGAATGCCTGGACGTCAAGCCGCTTTAAAAAGTGTTAAAATTATCATTGCTTATCGGCTATTCAGAATTGGCCGCATGGTTAGCGACGTTGGATTTGGGTTGAAAAATACTTGTAATCCAGGGTTTCGAATCGCATGACCGGTAGTGAATAGTCATATCTCTATGCTGATGAGTCCAGATTAAAAAAGGACGAAACGTATACGTACATAGATAATAAACAATAACAAATATATATATATATATATATATATATATATATATATATATATATATATAAGCCTGACTCTTCCCTACGGCGATGAAATGGGGAAGCCTCTGTGTAGCTTAATTGCAATAAACATATTTTTCATAAATTACTATATATATATTTGTCGCCCCCAAATGTAGACTGGACTCTGTAGCGAGTAGCATTAACATCGTGGTTTCAATGCAATCTTCCTTTCAATAGTAGAACACTTTACGGCAGCTGCCTTGAAATAGGGTTAATGTATTGCTGATTAACCGAGTTGTTGACAACAGCCAGACGGGTTAAGACGTTGGAATCTGAGTTTGAAATATAACTATAATATAACTATAATATAGTAATAAAGAAATGCTCTGCTGAGCTGGCCCCTGTCCTCTCAAAACTATACAACAAATGCCTTACTGAATCTTGCTTCCCTGATAGTAGGAAAATTGCTTCTGTGGTACCAGTCTTCAAGAATTCTGGAGATAGAACTGATCTACCGTCCAATCAGTCTACTCCCGATCTTTGCTGAAATCTTTGAATCATTAATCAATCTAGCGGCACCTAGTCCGGCACCTAATTAATGCTAAACTTCTTTCTGATCATCAATACGGATTAAGACAAGCACGATCTACTGCAAATATCCTAACGGTCATCTCCGAATGCATATACCATACACTGGACAAGGCAGGTGAAGCTAGGGTGGTAGCGCTCGATATATCCAAGGCCTTTGACAAGGTCTGGCATGAAGGGCTTCTCATAAAACTGCACTCATATGGTATTACTGGACAAATATTTAATATAATTAAATCCTTTCTATCAAAACGAAAGATCCAAGTTGTACTCGATGGTTGTTCTTCTAGACAACATGGCATAAATGCTGGTGTACAACAGGGATCTATTCTTGGACCACTATTGTTCCTGATTTTCATAAATGACCTCCCTGATGCCATTGAGACTGAGATAGGAATTTTTGCTGACGACACCACGCTCTACTCTCGTCTTGTGGGCTAAACAGACGTGCACATATCTGAGGCAATGGCTGAATCCTTAGAAAATGACCTCCAGTCTGTAGTGGAATGGGGTCATAAATGGTTGGTAACTTTTAATACCGCAAAGACAAAGCTACTTTCCTTCAATAACTACAAGAAACCTCTTCAACCACCGATTGTCATGGCAAATAGCACCCTGCCTGAGAGTTCATCATTCAAACTCCTCGGCCTAACTTTTCACAGATAACATGAATTGGAACAAATACATTGAAGACATTGTCAGGGCTGCTGCAAAGAAGGTGGGCTCCCTCTACCGTGCTAGTAAACTTCTCACACCTGACATTATCCTATATCTCTACAAAGCCACCATCCGCCCATGCATGGAGTATTGTTGCCACATCTGGGCTGGTGCATCATCCGCTTGTCTCTCCCTCTTAGACAAGGTCCAAAAAAGAGTAACCAATTTGATAGGTCCTTCACTATCCACCAAGCTCCAGCCCCTGTCCCATCGCTGCAATGTTGCTTCCTTGCGCCTGTTTTACAAGTACTTCAATGGATTGTGCTCTGATGAGCTTGTTTGAGGTGAACTATGTTAAAAAAAACTTTTTTAAAAAAACTTGTGTTCCGAGGTTCGTATCCGGCGGCTAGTGTAAATAATTTTTCTCTACACTGGCGATTTGTGTAAGAATTAAACGTATACGTATGTAGACAAAAACAAATATTTTATAATTATATATATAAAATTGAAAAAGGAAAACCAAAACTTATTATTTATGTATTCATCAACGTTTCATCGTCTTTATTATAAGACTTCCTCAGGATGATCTGTCTGAAGAAAACATCACACAAGTACAAAATGTTTGGAATGGATGGTGGTGGCGGCAGCCGGCTCAGAACCTTCGGCCGCTTAAGCAAAAAAATCAAAATATGAGATACAGATAGATGATGACAGTGGTAAGCGGCGGTTGGAGTATAAAATCATTAGGAAATGGGAGAGGTATTATAATAACTGCAGAGGTAGTTGGAGGCGAACGTTGGTCGCGGCTAGAATTAATTTAAATTATGAATACGAGATATTCCTGTTGAATCTTATTTTAATTTAAATTATCAAGGGGGAGGGAATACAAGATATTCCTGTTGAATCTTATTTTAATTAAAATTATTAAGGGGGAGGGAATACAAGATATTCCCGTTGAATCTTATTTTAATTTAAATTATGAAGGGGGAAAGAATACGAGATATTCCTGTTGAATCTTATTTTAATTTGAATTATGAAGAGGGAGGGAATACGAGATATTCCTGTTGAATCTTATTTTAATTTGAATTATGAAGGGGAGGGAATACGAGATATTCCTGTTGAATCTTATTTTAATTTAAATTATGAAGATGAGGGAATACAAGATATTCCTGTTGAATCTTATTTTAATTTAAAAAATGAAGGAGGAGGGAATACGAGATATTCCCGTTGAATCTTATTTTAATTTAAATTATGAAGGGGAGGGAATATGAGATATTCCTGTTGAATCTTATTTTAATTTAAATTATGAAGGAGGAGGGAATATGAGATATTCCTTTGAATCTTATTTAATTTAAATTATGAAGGGGAGAGAATATGAGATATTCCTGTTGAATCTTATTTTAATTTAAATTATGAACGAGGGGGGGGGGAATACGAGATATTCCTGTTGAATCTTATTTTAATTTAAATTATGAAGGGGAGGGAATATAAGATATTCCTGTTGAATCTTATTTTAATTTAAATTATGAAGGGGGAGGGAATATGAGATATTCCTGTTGAATCTTATTTTGATTTTGATTACGAAGAGGAGGGAATATAACATATTCCTGTTGAATCTTATTTTAATTTAAATTATGACGGGGGAGGGAATACGAGATATTCTTGTTGAATCTTATTTTAATTTAAATTATGAAGGAGGGGGAATACGAGATATTCCTGTTGAATCTTATTTTAATTTAAATTATGAAAGGGGAGGGAATACAAGATATTCCTTTGAATCTTATTTTAATTTAAATTATGAAGGGGGGGGGAATACGAGATATTCCTGTTGAATCTTATTTTAATTTAAATTACGAAGGGGAGGGAATACGAGATATTCCTGTTGAATCTTATTTTAATTTAAATTATGAAGGGGAGGGAATATGAGATATTCCTTTTAATCTTATTTTAATTTAAATTTTGAAGAGGGAGGGAATACGAGATATTCCTGTTGAATCTTATTTTAATTTAAATAATGAAGGGGAGGGAATACAAGATATTCCTTTGAATCTTATTTTAAGTTAAATTATGAAGGGGGGGAATACGAGATATTCCTGTTGAATCTTATTTTAATTTAAATTATGAAGGGGAGGGAATATAAGATATTCCTGTTGAATCTTATTTTAATTTAAATTATGAAGGGGAGGGAATATAAGATATTCCTGTTGAATCTTATTTTAATTTAAATTATGAAGGGGAGGGAATATAAGATATTCCTGTTGAATCATATTTTAATTTAAATTATGAAGGGGGAGGGAATACGAGATATTCCTGTTGAATCTTATTTTAATTTGAATTACAAAGGGGGAGGGAATACGAGATATTCCTGTTGAATCTTATTTTAATTTAAATAATGAAGGGCAAGGAATACGTGATATTCCTTTGAATCTTATTTTAATTTAAATTATGAAGGGGGAGGGAATACGAGATATTCCTGTTGAATCTTATTTTAATTTAAATTATGAAGGGGAAGGGAAATCGAGATATTCCTGTTGAATCTTATTTTAATTTAAATTATGAAGGGGGAAGGAAAACGAGATATTCCTGTTGAATCTTATTTTAAGTTAAATTATGAAGGGGAGGGAATACGAGATATTCCTGTTGAATCTTATTTTAATTTAAATTATGAAGGGGAGGGAATATAAGATATTCCTGTTGAATCTTATTTTAATTTAAATTATGAAGGGGAGGGAATATAAGATATTCCTGTTGAATCTTATTTTAATTTAAATTATGAAGGGGGAGGGAATACGAGATATTCCTGTTGAATCTTATTTTAATTTAAATTATGAAGGGGAAGGGAAATCGAGATATTCCTGTTGAATCTTATTTTAATTTAAATTATGAAGTGGGAAGGAAAACGAGATATTCCTTTGAATCTTATTTTAAGTTAAATTATGAAGGGGAGGGAATACGAGATATTCCTGTTGAATCTTATTTTAATTTAAATTATGAAGGGGAGGGAATATAAGATATTCCTGTTGAATCTTATTTTAATTTAAATTATGAAGGGGGAGGGAATACGAGATATTCCTGTTGAATCTTATTTTAATTTAAATTATGAAGGGGGAGGGAATACGAGATATTCCTGTTGAATCTTATTTTAATTTGAATTATGAAGGGGGAAGGAATACGAGATATTCCTTTGAATCTTATTTAATTTAAATTATGAAGGGGAGGGAATATGAGATATTCCTGTTTTATCTAATAAAATTTAAATTAGGAAGGGAAGGGAATACGAGATATTCCTGTTGAATCTTATTTTAATTTAAATTATGAAGGGGTGGGGGGAATACGAGATATTCCTGTTGAATCTTATTTTAATTTAAATTATGAAGGGGGAGGGAATACGAGATATTCCTGTTGAATCTTATTTTAATTTAAATTATGGAGGAGGAGGGAATACGAAATATTCCTTTGAATCTTATTTAATTTAAATTATGAAGGGGAGGGAATATAAGATATTCCTGTTGAATCTTATTTAATTTAAATTATGAAGGAGAGGGAATATGAGATATTCCTGTTGAATCTTATTTTAATTTAAATTATGAAGGGGAGGGAATATAAGATATTCCTGTTGAACCTTATTTTAATTTAAATTATGAAGGGGGAGGGAGTACGAGATATTCCTGTTGAATCTTATTTTAATTAAAATTATGAAGGGGAAGGGAAATCGAGATATTCCTGTTGAATCTTATTTTAATTTAAATTATGAAGGGGAAGAGAAATCGAGATATTCCTGTTGAATCTTATTTTAATTTAAATTATGAAGGGGGAGGGAATACGAGATATTCCTTTGAATCTTATTTTAAGTTAAATTATGAAGGGGGAGGAAATACATGATATTCCTGTTGAATCTTATTTTAATTTGAATTATGAAGGGGGAGGGAATACGAGATATTCCTTTGAATCTTATTTAATTTAAATTGGGAAGGGGAGGGAATATGAGATATTCCTGCTGAATCTTATTTAATTTAAGTTATGAAGGGGGGGGGGGTAATATGAGATTTTCCTTTGAATCTTATTTTAATTTAAATTATGAAAGGGAGGGAATATGAGATATTCCATTTTAATATTATTTTAATTTAAATTATGAAGGGGAGGGAATATGAGATATTCCTTTGAATCTTATTTTAATTTAAATTATGAAGGGGGGGGGGGAATACGAGATATTCCTGTTGAATCTTATTTTAATTTAAATTATGAAGGGGGAGGGAATACGAGATATTACTGTTGAATCTTATTTTAATTTAAATAATAAAGGGGAAGGAATACATGATATTCCTGTTGAATCTTATTTTAATTTAAATTATGAAGGGGAGGGAATATAAGATATTTCTGTTGAATCTTATTTTAATTTAAATTATGAAGGAGGAGGGAATACGAGATATTCCTGTTGAATCTTATTTTAATTTAAATTATGAAGGGGAAGGGAAATCGAGATATTCATGTTGAATCTTATTTTAATTTAAATTATGAAGGGGAAAAGAAATCGAGATATTCCTGTTGAATCTTATTTTAATTTAAATTATGAAGGGGGATGGAATACGAGATATTTCTTTTGAATCTTATTTTAAGTTAAATTATGAAGGGGGAGGGAATACATGATATTCCTGTTGAATCTTATTTTAATTTGAATTATGAAGGGGGAGGGAATACGAGATATTCCTTTGAATCTTATTTAATTTAAATTGGGAAGGGGAGGGAATATGAGATATTCCTGCTGAATCTTATTTAATTTAAGTTATGAAGGGGGGGGGGGTAATATGAGATTTTCCTTTGAATCTTATTTTAATTTAAATTATGAAAGGGAGGGAATATGAGATATTCCATTTTAATCTTATTTTAATTTAAATTATGAAGGGGAGGGAATATGAGATATTCCTTTGAATCTTATTTTAATTTAAATTATGAAGGGGGGGGGGATACGAGATATTCCTGTTGAATCTTATTTTAATTTAAATTATGAAGGGGGAGGGAATACGAGATATTACTGTTGAATCTTATTTTAATTTAAATAATAAAGGGGAAGGAATACATGATATTCCTGTTGAATCTTATTTTAATTTAAATTATGGAGGGGGGAGAGAAATCGAGATATTCCTGTTGAATCTTATTTTAATTTAAATTATGAAGGGGAGGGAATACGAGATATTCCTGTTGAATCTTATTTTAATTTAAATTATGAAGGGGGAGGGAATATGAGATATTCCCGTTGAATCTTATTTTAATTTAAATTATGAAGGGGGGGGATACGAGATATTCCTGTTGAATCTTATTTTAATTTAAATTATGAAGGGGGGGGGAATACGAGATATTCCTGTTGAATATTATTTTAATTTAAATTATGGAGGGGGAGGGAATACGAGATATTCTTGTTGAATCTTATTTTAATTTAAATTATGAAGTGGGGGGGGGAATACGAGATATTCCTGTTGAATCGTATTTTAATTTAAATTATGAAGGTGGGGGGGGGGGATACGAGATATTCCTGTTGAATCTTATTTTAATTTAAATTATGAAGGAGGCGGGAATACGAGATATTCCTGTTGAATCTTATTTTAATTTAAATTATGAAGGGGGGGGGAATACGAGATATTCCTGTTGAATCTTAGTTTAATTTAAATTATGAAGGGGGGGGGGAATACGAGATATTCCTGTTGAATCTTATTTTAATTTAAATTATGGAGGGGGAGGGAATATGAGATATTTTTGTTGAATCTTATTTTAATTTAAATTATGAAGGGGGGGGGGGAATACGAGATATTCCTGTTGAATCTTATTTTAATTTAAATTATGAAGGGGGGGGGATACGAGATATTCCTGTTGAATCTTATTTTAATTTAAATTATGAAGGGGGAGGGAATATTAGATATTCCCGTTGAATCTTATTTTAATTTAAATTATGAAGGGGGAGGGAATACGAGATATTCCTGTTGAATCTTATTTTAATTTAAATTATGAAGGGGAGGGAATATAAGATATTCCTGTTGAATCTTATTTTAATTTAAATTATGAAGGGGGAGGGAATATGAGATATTCCTGTTGAATCTTATTTTGATTTTGATTACGAAGAGGAGGGAATATAACATATTCCTGTTGAATCTTATTTTAATTTAAATTATGACGGGGGAGGGAATACGAGATATTCTTGTTGAATCTTATTTTAATTTAAATTATGAAGGAGGGGGAATACGAGATATTCCTGTTGAATCTTATTTTAATTTAAATTATGAAAGGGGAGGGAATACAAGATATTCCTTTGAATCTTATTTTAATTTAAATTATGAAGGGGGGGGGGGAATACGAGATATTCCTGTTGAATCTTATTTTAATTTAAATTATGAAGGGGGAGGGAATACGAGATATTACTGTTGAATCTTATTTTAATTTAAATAATAAAGGGAAAGGAATACATGATATTCCTGTTGAATCTTATTTTAATTTAAATTATGAAGGGGGAGGGAATACGAGATATTCCTGTTGAATCTTATTTTAATTTAAATTATGAAGTGGGAGGGAATACGAGATATTCCTGTTGAATCTTATTTTAATTTAAATTATGAAGGGGGGGGGGGAATACGAGATATTCCTGTTGAATCTTATTTTAATTTAAATTATGGAGGGGGAGGGAATACGAGATATTCTTGTTGAATCTTATTTTAATTTAAATTATGAAGTGGGGGGGGAATACGAGATATTCTTGTTGAATCTTATTTTAATTTAAATTATGAAGGGGGATGGAATACGAGATATTCCTGTTGAATCTTATTTTAATTTAAATTATGAAGTGGGAGGGAATACGAGATATTCCTGTTGAATCTTATTTTAATTTAAATTATGAAGTGGGGGGGGAATACGAGATATTCTTGTTGAATCTTATTTTAATTTAAATTATGAAGTGGGGGGGGAATACGAGATATTCTTGTTGAATCTTATTTTAATTTAAATTATGAAGTGGGGAGGGAATACGAGATATTCCTGTTGAATCTTATTTTAATTTAAATTATGAAGTGGGAGGGAATACGAGATATTCTTGTTGAATCTTATTTTAATTTAAATTATGAAGTGGGGGGGGAATACGAGATATTCTTGTTGAATCTTATTTTAATTTAAATTATGAAGTGGGGAGGGAATACGAGATATTCCTGTTGAATCTTATTTTAATTTAAATTATGAAGTGGGAGGGAATACGAGATATTCCTGTTGAATCTTATTTTAATTTAAATTATTAAGGTGGGGGGGGGAATATAAGATGTTCCTGTTGAATCTTATTTTAATTTAAATTATGGAGGGGGGAGGGAATACGAGATATTCTTGTTGAATCTTATTTTAATTTAAATCATGAAGGGGAGGGAATATAAGATATTCCTGTTGAATCTTATTTTAATTTAAATTATGAAGTGGGGGGGGAATACGAGATATTCCCGTTGAATCTTATTTTAATTTAAATTATGAAGGGGGAGGGAATATGAGATATTCCTGTTGAATCTTATTTTAATTTTGATCACGAAGAGGAGGGAATATAACATATTCCTGTTGAATCTTATTTTAATTTAAATTATGACGGGGGAGGGAATACGAGATATTCTTGTTGAATCTTATTTTAATTTAAATTATGAAGGGGAGGGAATATGAGATATTCCTGTTGAATCTTATTTTAATTTAAATTATGAAGGGGAGGGAATACAAGATATTCCTGTTGAATCTTATTTTAATTTAAATTATGAAAGGGGAGGGAATATGAGATATTCCTTTGAATCTTATTTTAATTTAAATTATGAAGGGGGGGGGGGGAATATGAGATATTCCTTTGAATCTTATTTTAATTTAAATTATGAAGGGGAAGGAATATGAGATATTCTATTTAATCTTATTTTAATTTAAATTATGAAGGGGGGGGGGGTACGAGATATTCCTGTTGAATCTTATTTTAATTTAAATTATGAAGGGGTGGGAATACGAGATATTCCTGTTGAATCTTATTTTAATTTAAATTATGAAGGGGAAGGGAAATCGAGATATTCCTGTTGAATCTTATTTTAATTTAAATTATGAAAGGGGAGGGAATACAAGATATTCCTGTTGAATCTTATTTTAATTTAAATTATGAAGGGGGAGGGAATATGAGATATTTCTGTTGAATCTTATTTTAATTTAAATTATATTTTTTTTCAGACCCATACGATCAAACACCTCTGTATTCATGATTCTTGAAGTCCAACAAATTTTTTACGATTCTTTTATAGCACCATAACTCAAAGGATTGGACAAATTTCCTGTCTTTCTTACCCATCGTCCATGTTTCAGACCCATAATTTAATATCATCCATGTTTTAGTATAGTCCAGATATAACATTGTAACATTCTTAGTTGCTATGCAATACGAAGAGGGAAGTTGCAGAACAGATTGTTAATTTAATGAACTTATTTTTGGATCTGACAGTTTTGTTTTTAATTACTTGGCAGCACTCCCATTGTCATATAAATTGCTTCCAAGGTAAGTGAATAGTCTGACCTGCTGTATGATTTGACCGTTCACCGACAGCTGTGTTTTCTCATAACTAGTTGCATCCACTATCTGGTTAGAGGATGTGTTGTTCTTTTATAACCTAATCAAGCAGTATCGGTTTACTTTCCAGACTCGGGCAATCCGGCACCTTCTTATTTATAATTCTTTCTATCCAATTAATTTTTGACATTCTTCTGTAGCACCATAATCGGAAAGGTTGGATGAGTTTCCTCTCTTCCTTTCTTTGCTGCAATGTGGGAGTTAGAGCAATATTTTAGAGCAACGTGAGTAAGAATTTTTTCTTGTTACAAAACCTTTTTTAAGCAACGTGAGTAAGAACTTTTCTTGTTACAAACCTTTTTTTTAAGTAACGTGAGTAGACTTTTTCTTGTTACCAAACCTTTTTTAAGAAACATGAGTAAAAAAATTTTTTGTTACAAAACCTTTTTAAGCAACGTGAGTAAGAACTTTTTTGTTACAAACCGTTTTAAAGTAACGTGAGTAAGAATTTTTCTTGTTACAAAACCTTTTTTAAGAAACATAAGTAAAAAATTTTCTTGTTACAAAACCTTTTTTAAGCAACGTGAGTAAGAATTTTTCTTGTTACAAAACCTTTTTTAAGCAACATGAGTAAGAATTTTTCTTGTTACAAAACCTTTTTTAAGCAACGTGAGTAAGAATTTTTCTTGTTACAAAACCTTTTTTAAGCAACGTGCGTGAGAATTTTTCTTGTTACAAACCATTTTTTAAGCAAGTGAGTAAAAAATTTTCTTGTTACAAAACCTTTTTACAGCAACGTGAGTAAGAATTTTTCTTGTTACAAAACCTTTTTTTAGCTACGTTAGTAAAAACTTTTCTTGTTACAAAACCGTTTTTAAGCAACGTGAGTAAGAATTTTTCTTGTTACAAAACTTTTTTTAAGCAACATGAGTAAAAAAATTTCTTGTTACAAAACCTTTTTTTAAGAAACGGGAGTAAAAAATTTTCCTGTTACAAAACCTTTTTTAAGCAACGTGAGTAAGAATTTTTCTTGTTACAAAACCTCTTTCAAGCAACGTGCGTAAGAATTTTTCTTGGTAAAAACCATTTTTTAAACAAGTGAGTAAGAATTTTTCTTGTTAGAAAACTTTTTTTAAGAAACGTGAGTAACAATTTTTCTTGTTAGAAACCCTTTTTAAGCAAGTGAGTAAGAATGTTTCTTGTTACAAAACCTTTTTTTGAAGCAACGTGAGTCAGATTTTTCTTGTTAGAAAACTTTTTTTAAGCAACATAAAAAATTTTCTTGTTACAAAATCTTTTTTAAGCACGCGAGTAAGAATTTTTCTTGTTACAAAACCTTTTTTAAGCAACGTGAGTAAGAATTTTTCTTGTTACAAAACCTTTTTTAAGACACGCGAGTAAGAATTTTTCTTGTTACAAAACCTTTTTTAAGCCACGTAAGAATTTTTCTTGTTGTAAAACCTTTTTTAAGAAACGTGAGTAAAAATTTTTCTTGTTACAAAACCTTTTTTAAGCAATGCGAGTAAGAATTTTTCTTGTTACAAAACCTTTTTTAAGCAACATGAGTAAGAATTTTTCTTGTTACAAAACCTTTTTTAAGCAACGTGAGTAAGAATTTTTCTTGTTACAAAACCTTTTTTAAGCAACGTGCGTAAGAATTTTTCTTGTTACAAACCATTTTTTAAGCAAGTGAGTAAAAATTTTTCTTGTTACAAAACCTTTTTACAGCAACGTGAGTAAGAATTTTTCTTGTTACAAAACCTTTTTTTAGCTACGTTAGTAAAAACTTTTCTTGTTACAAAACCGTTTTTAAGCAACGTGAGTAAGAATTTTTCTTGTTACAAAACTTTTTCTAAGCTACATGAGTAAAAAATTTTCTTGTTACAAAACCTTTTTTTAAGAAACGGGAGTAAAAAGTTTTCCTGTTACAAAACCTTTTTTAAGCAACGTGAGTAAGAATTTTTCTTGTTACAAAACCTTTTTTAAGCATTGTGCGTAAGAATTTTTCTTGTTAAAAAACATTTTTTAAACAAGTGAGTAAGAATTTTTCTTGTTAGAAAACTTTTTTTAAGAAACGTGAGTAACAATTTTTCTTGTTAGAAACCCTTTTTAAGCAAGTGAGTAAGAATTTTTCTTGTTACAAAACCTTTTTTTGAAGCAACGTGAGTCAGATTTTTCTTGTTAGAAAACTTTTTTTAAGCAACATAAAAAATTTTCTTGTTACAAAATCTTTTTTAAGCACGCGAGTAAGAATTTTTCTTGTTACAAAACCTTTTTTAAGCAACGTGAGTAAGAATTTTTCTTGTTACAAAACCTTTTTTAAGACACGCGAGTAAGAATTTTTCTTGTTACAAAACCTTTTTTAAGCCACGTAAGAATTTTTCTTGTTGTAAAACCTTTTTTAAGAAACGTGAGTAAAAATTTTTCTTGTTACAAAACCTTTTTTAAGCAATGCGAGTAAGAATTTTTCTTGTTACAAAACCTTTTTTAAGCAACATGAGTAAGAATTTTTCTTGTTACAAAACCTTTTTTAAGCAACGTGAGTAAGAATTTTTCTTGTTACAAAACCTTTTTTAAGCAACGTGCGTAAGAATTTTTCTTGTTACAAACCATTTTTTAAGCAAGTGAGTAAACATTTTTCTTGTTACAAAACCTTTTTACAGCAACGTGAGTAAGAATTTTTCTTGTTACAAAACCTTTTTTTAGCTACGTTAGTAAAAACTTTTCTTGTTACAAAACCGTTTTTAAGCAACGTGAGTAAGAATTTTTCTTGTTACAAAACTTTTTCTAAGCTACATGAGTAAAAAATTTTCTTGTTACAAAACCTTTTTTTAAGAAACGGGAGTAAAAAGTTTTCCTGTTACAAAACCTTTTTTAAGCAACGTGAGTAAGAATTTTTCTTGTTACAAAACCTTTTTTAAGCATTGTGCGTAAGAATTTTTCTTGTTAAAAAACATTTTTTAAACAAGTGAGTAAGAATTTTTTTTGTTACAAAACCTTTTTTAAGAAACGTGAGTAACAATTTTTCTTGTTAGAAACCCTTTTTTAAGCAACGTGAGTAAGAATTTTTCTTGTTACAAAACCTTTTTTTGAAGCAACGTGAGTCAGATTTTTCTTGTTAGAAAACTTTTTTTAAGCAACATAAAAAATTTTCTTGTTACAAAATCTTTTTTAAGCACGCGAGTAAAAATTATTCTTGTTACAAAACCTTTTTTAAGCAACGTGAGTAAGAATTTTTCTTGTTACAAAACCTTTTTTAAGCAACGCGAGTAAGAATTTTTCTTGTTACAAAACCTTTTTTAAGCAACGTAAGAATTTTTCTTGTTGTAAAACCTTTTTTAAGAAACGTGAGTAAAAATTTTTCTTGTTAGAAACCCTTTTTTAAGCAAGTGAGTAAGAATTTTTCTTGTTACAAAACCTTTTTTAAGCAACGTGAGTAAGAACTTTTCTTGTTACAAAACCTTTTAAAGAAACGTGAGTAAAAAATTTTCCTGTTACAAAACTTTTTTTAAGCAACGTGAGTAAGAATTTTTCTTGTTACAAAACCTCTTTCAAGCAACGTGCGTAAGAATTTTTCTTGTTAGAAACCCTTTTTTAAACAAGTGAGTAAGAATTTTTCTTGTTACAAAACCTTTTTTAAGCAACGTGAGTAAGAATTTTTCTTGTTACAAAACCTTTTTTAAGCAACGTGCGTAAGAATTTTTCTTGTTACAAACCATTTTTTAAGCAAGTGAGTAAAAATTTTTCTTGTTACAAAACCTTTTTTAAGCAACGTGAGTAAGAATTTTTCTTGTTACAAAACCTTTTTTAAGCAACGTGCGTAAGAATTTACTTTGTTACAAACCATTTTTTAAGCAAGTGAGTAAAAATTTTTCTTGTTACAAAACCTTTTTACAGCAACGTGAGTAAGAATTTTTCTTGTTACAAAACCTTTTCTAGCTACGTTAGTAAAAACTTTTCTTGTTACAAAACCGTTTTTAAGCAACGTGAGTAAGAATTTTTCTTGTTACAAAACTTTTTCTAAGCAACATGAGTAAAAAATTTTCTTGTTACAAAACCTTTTTTTAAGAAACGGGAGTAAAAAATTTTCCTGTTACAAAACCTTTTTTAAGCAATGTTAGTAAGAATTTTTCTTGTTACAAAACCTTTTTTAAGCATTGTGCGTAAGAATTTTTCTTGTTAAAAACCATTTTTTAAACAAGTGAGTAAGAATTTTTCTTGTTACAAAACCTTTTTTAAGAAACGTGAGTAACAATTTTTCTTGTTAGAAACCCTTTTTTAAGCAAGTGAGTAAGAATTTTTCCTGTTACAAAACCTTTTTTTGAAGCAACGTGAGTCAGATTTTTCTTGTTAGAAAACTTTTTTTAAGCAACATAAAAAATTTTCTTGTTACAAAATCTTTTTTAAGCACGCGAGTAAGAATTTTTCTTGTTAGAAAACCTTTTTTAAGCAACGCGAGTAAGAATTTTTCTTGTTACAAAACCTTTTTTAAGCCACGTAAGAATTTTTCTTGTTGTTAAACCTTTTTTAAGAAACGTAAGTAAAAATTTTTCTTGTTACAAAACCTTTTTTAAGCAATGCGAGTAAGAATCTTTCTTGTTACAAAACCTTTTTTAAGCAACATGAGTAAGAATTTTTCTTGTTACAAAACCTTTTTTAAGCAACGTGAGTAAGAATTTTTCTTGTTACAAAACCTTTTTTAAGCAACGTGCGTAAGAATTTTTCTTGTTACAAACTATTTTTTAAGCAAGTGAGTAAAAATTTTTCTTGTTACAAAACCTTTTTACAGCAACGTGAGTAAGAATTTTTCTTGTTACAAAACCTTTTTTAAGCAACGTGACTAAGAATTTTTCTTGTTACAAAACCTTTTTTAAGCAACGTGCGTAAGAATTTTTCTTGTTACAAACCATTTTTTAAGCAACGTGCGTAAGAATTTTTCTTGTTACAAAACTTTTTCTAAGGAACATGAGTAAAAAATTTTCTTGTTACAAAACCTTTTTTTAAGAAACGGGAGTAAAAAATTTTCCTGTTACAAAACCTTTTTTAAGCAACGTGAGTAAGAATTTTTCTTGTTACAAAACCTCTTTTAAGCAACGTGCGTAAGAATTTTTCTTGTTAAAACACATTTTTTCAAACAAGTGAGTAAGAATTTTTCTTGTTACAAAACCTTTTTTAAGAAACGTGAGTAACAATTTTTCTTGTTAGAAACCCTTTTTTAAGCAAGTGAGTAAGAATTTTTCTTGTTACAAACCCTTTTTTAAGAAACGTGAGTAACAATTTTTCTTGTTAGAAACCCTTTTTTAAGCAAGTGAGTAAGAATTTTTCTTGTTACAAAACCTTTTTTTGAAGCAACGTGAGTCAGATTTTTCTTGTTAGAAAACTTTTTTTAAGCAACATAAAAAATTTTCTTGTTACAAAATCTTTTTTAAGCACGCGAGTAAGAATTTTTGTTGTTACAAAACCTTTTTTAAGCAACGTGAGTTAGAATTTTTCTTGGTACAAAACCTTTTTTAAGCAACGCCAGTAAGAATTTTTCTTGTTACAAAACCTTTTTACAGCAACGTAAGAATTTTTCTTGTTGTAAAACCTTTTTTAAGAAACGTGAGTAAAAATTTTTCTTGTTACAAAACCTTTTTTAAGCAATGCGAGTAAGAATTTTTCTTGTTACAAAACCTTTTTTAAGCAACATGAGTAAGAATTTTTCTTGTTACAAAACCTTTTTTAAGCAACGTGACTAAGAATTTTTCTTGTTACAAAACCTTTTTTAAGCAACGTGCGTAAGAATTTTTCTTGTTACAAACCATTTTTTAAGCAACGTGCGTAAGAATTTTTCTTGTTACAAAACTTTTTCTAAGGAACATGAGTAAAAAATTTTCTTGTTACAAAACCTTTTTTTAAGAAACGGGAGTAAAAAATTTTCCTGTTACAAAACCTTTTTTAAGCAACGTGAGTAAGAATTTTTCTTGTTACAAAACCTCTTTTAAGCAACGTGCGTAAGAATTTTTCTTGTTAAAACACATTTTTTCAAACAAGTGAGTAAGAATTTTTCTTGTTACAAAACTTTTTTTAAGAAACGTGAGTAACAATTTTTCTTGTTAGAAACCCTTTTTTAAGCAAGTGAGTAAGAATTTTTCTTGTTACAAAACCTTTTTTTGAAGCAACGTGAGTCAGATTTTTCTTGTTAGAAAACTTTTTTTAAGCAACATAAAAACTTTTCTTGTTACAAAACCTTTTTTAAGCACGCGAGTAAGAATTTTTCTTGTTACAAAACCTTTTTTAAGCAACGTGAGTAAGAATTTTTCTAGTTACAAAACCTTTTTTAAGCAACGCGAGTAAGAATTTTTCTTGTTACAAAACCTTTTTTAAGCAACGTAAGAATTTTTCTTGTTGTAAAACCTTTTTTAAGAAACGCGAGTAAAAATTTTTCTTGTTACAAAACCTTTTTTAAGCAATGCGAGTAAGAATTTTTCTTGTTACAAAACCTTTTTTAAGCAACATGAGTAAGAATTTTTCTTGTTACAAAACCTTTTTTAAGCAACGTGAGTAAGAATTTTTCTTGTTACAAAACCTTCTTTAAGCAACGTGACTAAGAATTTTTCTTGTTACAAAACCTTTTTTAAGCAACGTGCGTAAGAATTTTTCTTGTTACAAACCATTTTTTAAGCAACGTGCGTAAGAATTTTTCTTGTTACAAAACTTTTTCTAAGGAACATGAGTAAAAAATTTTCTTGTTACAAAACCTTTTTTTAAGAAACGGGAGTAAAAAATTTTCCTGTTACAAAACCTTTTTTAAGCAACGTGAGTAAGAATTTTTCTTGTTACAAAACCTCTTTTAAGCAACGTGCGTAAGAATTTTTCTTGTTAAAACACATTTTTTCAAACAAGTGAGTAAGAATTTTTCTTGTTACAAAACTTTTTTTAAGAAACGTGAGTAACAATTTTTCTTGTTAGAAACCCTTTTTTAAGCAAGTGAGTAAGAATTTTTCTTGTTACAAAACCTTTTTTTGAAGCAACGTGAGTCAGATTTTTCTTGTTAGAAAACTTTTTTTAAGCAACATAAAAAATTTTCTTGTTACAAAATCTTTTTTAAGCACGCGAGTAAGAATTTTTCTTGTTACAAAACCTTTTTTAAGCAACGTGAGTAAGAATTTTTCTAGTTACAAAACCTTTTTTAAGCAACGCGAGTAAGAATTTTTCTTGTTACAAAACCTTTTTTAAGCAACGTAAGAATTTTTCTTGTTGTAAAACCTTTTTTAAGAAACGCGAGTAAAAATTTTTCTTGTTACAAAACCTTTTTTAAGCAATGCGAGTAAGAATTTTTCTTGTTACAAAACCTTTTTTAAGCAACATGAGTAAGAATTTTTCTTGTTACAAAACCTTTTTTAAGCAACGTGAGTAAGAATTTTTCTTGTTACAAAACCTTCTTTAAGCAACGTGCGTAAGAATTTTTCTTGTTACAAACCATTTTTTAAGCAAGTGAGTAAAAAATTTTCTTGTTACAAAACCTTTTTACAGCAACGTGAGTAAGAATTTTTCTTGTTACAAAACCTTTTTTAGCTACGTTAGTAAAAACTTTTCTTGTTACAAAACCGTTTTTAAGCAACGTGAGTAAGAATTTTTCTTGTTACAAAACTTTTTCTAAGCAACATGAGTAAAAAATTTTCTTGTTACAAAACCTTTTTTTAAGAAACGGGAGTAAAAAATTTTCCTGTTACAAAACCTTTTTTAAGCAATGTTAGTAAGAATTTTTCTTGTTACAAAACCTTTTTTAAGCATTGTGCGTAAGAATTTTTCTTGTTAAAAACCATTTTTTAAACAAGTGAGTAAGAATTTTTCTTGTTACAAAACCTTTTTTAAGAAACGTGAGTAACAATTTTTCTTGTTAGAAACCCTTTTTTAAGCAAGTGAGTAAGAATTTTTCCTGTTACAAAACCTTTTTTTGAAGCAACGTGAGTCAGATTTTTCTTGTTAGAAAACTTTTTTTAAGAAACATAAAAAATTTTCTTGTTACAAAATCTTTTTTAAGCACGCGAGTAAGAATTTTTCTTGTTACAAAACCTTTTTTAAGCAACGCGAGTAAGAATTGTTCTTGTTACAAAACCTTTTTTAAGCCACGTAAGAATTTTTCTTGTTGTTAAACCTTTTTTAAGAAACGTAAGTAAAAATTTTTCTTGTTACAAAACCTTTTTTAAGCAATGCGAGTAAGAATCTTTCTTGTTACAAAACCTTTTTTAAGCAACATGAGTAAGAATTTTTCTTGTTACAAAACCTTTTTTAAGCAACGTGAGTAAGAATTTTTCTTGTTACAAAACCTTTTTTAAGCAACGTGCGTAAGAATTTTTCTTGTTACAAACCATTTTTTAAGCAAGTGAGTAAAAATTTTTCTTGTTACAAAACCTTTTTACAGCAACGTGAGTAAGAATTTTTCTTGTTACAAAACCTTTTTTTAGCTACGTTAGTAAAAACTTTTCTTGTTACAAAACCGTTTTTAAGCAACGTGAGTAAGAATTTTTCTTGTTACAAAACTTTTTCTAAGCAACATGAGTAAAAAATTTTCTTGTTACAAAACCTTTTTTTAAGAAACGGGAGTAAAAAATTTTCCTGTTACAAAACCTTTTTTAAGCAACGTGAGTAAGAATTTTTCTAGTTACAAAACCTCTTTCAAGCAACGTGCGTAAGAATTTTTCTTGTTAAAAACCATTTTTTAAACAAGTGAGTAAGAATTTTTCTTGTTACAAAACCTTTTTTAAGAAACGTGAGTAACAATTTTTCTCGTTAGAAACCCTTTTTTAAGCAAGTGAGTAAGAATTTTTCTTGTTACAAACCCTTTTTTAAGAAACGTGAGTAACAATTTTTCTTGTTAGAAACCCTTTTTTAAGCAAGTGAGTAAGAATTTTTCTTGTTACAAAACCTTTTTTTGAAGCAACGTGAGTCAGATTTTTCTTGTTAGAAAACTTTTTTTAAGCAACATAAAAAATTTTCTTGTTACAAAATCTTTTTTAAGCACGCGAGTAAGAATTTTTCTTGTTACAAAACCTTTTTTAAGCAACGTGAGTAAGAATTTTTCTTGGTACAAAACCTTTTTTAAGCAACGCCAGTAAGAATTTTTCTTGTTACAAAACCTTTTTACAGCAACGTAAGAATTTTTCTTGTTGTAAAACCTTTTTTAAGAAACGTGAGTAAAAATTTTTCTTGTTACAAAACCTTTTTTAAGCAATGCGAGTAAGAATTTTTCTTGTTACAAAACCTTTTTTAAGCAACATGAGTAAGAATTTTTCTTGTTACAAAACCTTTTTTAAGCAACGTGACTAAGAATTTTTCTTGTTACAAAACCTTTTTTAAGCAACGTGCGTAAGAATTTTTCTTGTTACAAACCATTTTTTAAGCAACGTGCGTAAGAATTTTTCTTGTTACAAAACTTTTTCTAAGGAACATGAGTAAAAAATTTTCTTGTTACAAAACCTTTTTTTAAGAAACGGGAGTAAAAAATTTTCCTGTTACAAAACCTTTTTTAAGCAACGTGAGTAAGAATTTTTCTTGTTACAAAACCTCTTTTAAGCAACGTGCGTAAGAATTTTTCTTGTTAAAACACATTTTTTCAAACAAGTGAGTAAGAATTTTTCTTGTTACAAAACTTTTTTTAAGAAACGTGAGTAACAATTTTTCTTGTTAGAAACCCTTTTTTAAGCAAGTGAGTAAGAATTTTTCTTGTTACAAAACCTTTTTTTGAAGCAACGTGAGTCAGATTTTTCTTGTTAGAAAACTTTTTTTAAGCAACATAAAAAATTTTCTTGTTACAAAATCTTTTTTAAGCACGCGAGTAAGAATTTTTCTTGTTACAAAACCTTTTTTAAGCAACGTGAGTAAGAATTTTTCTAGTTACAAAACCTTTTTTAAGCAACGCGAGTAAGAATTTTTCTTGTTACAAAACCTTTTTTAAGCAACGTAAGAATTTTTCTTGTTGTAAAACCTTTTTTAACAAACGCGAGTAAAAATTTTTCTTGTTACAAAACCTTTTTTAAGCAATGCGAGTAAGAATTTTTCTTGTTACAAAACCTTTTTTAAGCAACATGAGTAAGAATTTTTCTTGTTACAAAACCTTTTTTAAGCAACGTGAGTAAGAATTTTTCTTGTTACAAAACCTTCTTTAAGCAACGTGCGTAAGAATTTTTCTTGTTACAAACCATTTTTTAAGCAAGTGAGTAAAAATTTTTCTTGTTACAAAACCTTTTTACAGCAACGTGAGTAAGAATTTTTCTTGTTACAAAACCTTTTTTAGCTACGTTAGTAAAAACTTTTCTTGTTACAAAACCGTTTTTAAGCAACGTGACTAAGAATTTTTCTTGTTACAAAACTTTTTCTAAGCAACATGAGTAAAAAATTTTCTTGTTACAAAACCTTTTTTTAAGAAACGGGAGTAAAAAGTTTTCCTGTTACAAAACCTTTTTTAAGCAACGTGAGTAAGAATTTTTCTTGTTACAAAACCTTTTTTAAGCATTGTGCGTAAGAATTTTTCTTGTTAAAAAACATTTTTTAAACAAGTGAGTAAGAATTTTTTTTGTTACAAAACCTTTTTTAAGAAACGTGAGTAACAATTTTTCTTGTTAGAAACCCTTTTTTAAGCAAGTGAGTAAGAATTTTTCTTGTTACAAAACCTTTTTTTGAAGCAACGTGAGTCAGATTTTTCTTGTTAGAAAACTTTTTTTAAGCAACATAAAAACTTTTCTTGTTACAAAACCGTTTTTAAGCAACGTGAGTAAGAATTTTTCTTGTTACAAAACTTTTTCTAAGCAACATGAGTAAAAAATTTTCTTGTTACAAAACCTTTTTTTAAGAAACGGGAGTAAAAAATTTTCCTGTTACAAAACCTTTTTTAAGCAATGTGAGTAAGAATTTTTCTTGTTACAAAACCTTTTTTAAGCATTGTGCGTAAGAATTTTTCTTGTTAAAAACCATTTTTTAAACAAGTGAGTAAGAATTTTTCTTGTTACAAAACCTTTTTTAAGAAACGTGAGTAACAATTTTTCTTGTTAGAAACCCTTTTTTAAGCAAGTGAGTAAGAATTTTTCCTGTTACAAAACCTTTTTTTGAAGCAACGTGAGTCAGATTTTTCTTGTTAGAAAACTTTTTTTAAGTAACATAAAAAATTTTCTTGTTACAAAATCTTTTTTAAGCACGCGAGTAAGAATTTTTCTTGTTACAAAACCTTTTTTAAGCAACGCGAGTAAGAATTTTTCTTGTTACAAAACCTTTTTTAAGCCACGTAAGAATTTTTCTTGTTGTAAAACCTTTTTTAAGAAACGTGAGTAAAAATTTTTCTTGTTACAAAACCTTTTTTAAGCAATGCGAGTAAGAATTTTTCTTGTTACAAAACCTTTTTTAAGCAACATGAGTAAGAATTTTTCTTGTTACAAAACCTTTTTTAAGCAACGTGACTAAGAATTTTTCTTGTTACAAAACCTTTTTTAAGCAACGTGCGTAAGAATTTTTCTTGTTACAAACCATTTTTTAAGCAACGTGCGTAAGAATTTTTCTTGTTACAAAACTTTTTCTAAGGAACATGAGTAAAAAATTTTCTTGTTACAAAACCTTTTTTTAAGAAACGGGAGTAAAAAATTTTCCTGTTACAAAACCTTTTTTAAGCAACGTGAGTAAGAATTTTTCTTGTTACAAAACCTCTTTTAAGCAACGTGCGTAAGAATTTTTCTTGTTAAAACACATTTTTTCAAACAAGTGAGTAAGAATTTTTCTTGTTACAAAACTTTTTTTAAGAAACGTGAGTAACAATTTTTCTTGTTAGAAACCCTTTTTTAAGCAAGTGAGTAAGAATTTTTCTTGTTACAAAACCTTTTTTTGAAGCAACGTGAGTCAGATTTTTCTTGTTAGAAAACTTTTTTTAAGCAACATAAAAAATTTTCTTGTTACAAAATCTTTTTTAAGCACGCGAGTAAGAATTTTTCTTGTTACAAAACCTTTTTTAAGCAACGTGAGTAAGAATTTTTCTAGTTACAAAACCTTTTTTAAGCAACGCGAGTAAGAATTTTTCTTGTTACAAAACCTTTTTTAAGCAACGTAAGAATTTTTCTTGTTGTAAAACCTTTTTTAACAAACGCGAGTAAAAATTTTTCTTGTTACAAAACCTTTTTTAAGCAATGCGAGTAAGAATTTTTCTTGTTACAAAACCTTTTTTAAGCAACATGAGTAAGAATTTTTCTTGTTACAAAACCTTTTTTAAGCAACGTGAGTAAGAATTTTTCTTGTTACAAAACCTTCTTTAAGCAACGTGCGTAAGAATTTTTCTTGTTACAAACCATTTTTTAAGCAAGTGAGTAAAAATTTTTCTTGTTACAAAACCTTTTTACAGCAACGTGAGTAAGAATTTTTCTTGTTACAAAACCTTTTTTAGCTACGTTAGTAAAAACTTTTCTTGTTACAAAACCGTTTTTAAGCAACGTGAGTAAGAATTTTTCTTGTTACAAAACTTTTTCTAAGCAACATGAGTAAAAAATTTTCTTGTTACAAAACCTTTTTTTAAGAAACGGGAGTAAAAAGTTTTCCTGTTACAAAACCTTTTTTAAGCAACGTGAGTAAGAATTTTTCTTGTTACAAAACCTTTTTTAAGCATTGTGCGTAAGAATTTTTCTTGTTAAAAAACATTTTTTAAACAAGTGAGTAAGAATTTTTTTGTTACAAAACCTTTTTTAAGAAACGTGAGTAACAATTTTTCTTGTTAGAAACCCTTTTTTAAGCAAGTGAGTAAGAATTTTTCTTGTTACAAAACCTTTTTTTGAAGCAACGTGAGTCAGATTTTTCTTGTTAGAAAACTTTTTTTAAGCAACATAAAAACTTTTCTTGTTACAAAACCGTTTTTAAGCAACGTGAGTAAGAATTTTTCTTGTTACAAAACTTTTTCTAAGCAACATGAGTAAAAAATTTTCTTGTTACAAAACCTTTTTTTAAGAAACGGGAGTAAAAAATTTTCCTGTTACAAAACCTTTTTTAAGCAATGTGAGTAAGAATTTTTCTTGTTACAAAACCTTTTTTAAGCATTGTGCGTAAGAATTTTTCTTGTTAAAAACCATTTTTTAAACAAGTGAGTAAGAATTTTTCTTGTTACAAAACCTTTTTTAAGAAACGTGAGTAACAATTTTTCTTGTTAGAAACCCTTTTTTAAGCAAGTGAGTAAGAATTTTTCCTGTTACAAAACCTTTTTTTGAAGCAACGTGAGTCAGATTTTTCTTGTTAGAAAACTTTTTTTAAGTAACATAAAAAATTTTCTTGTTACAAAATCTTTTTTAAGCACGCGAGTAAGAATTTTTCTTGTTACAAAACCTTTTTTAAGCAACGCGAGTAAGAATTTTTCTTGTTACAAAACCTTTTTTAAGCCACGTAAGAATTTTTCTTGTTGTAAAACCTTTTTTAAGAAACGTGAGTAAAAATTTTTCTTGTTACAAAACCTTTTTTAAGCAATGCGAGTAAGAATCTTTCTTGTTACAAAACCTTTTTTAAGCAACATGAGTAAGAATTTTTCTTGTTACAAAACCTTTTTTAAGCAACGTGAGTAAGAATTTTTCTTGTTACAAAACCTTTTTTAAGCAACGTGCGTAAGAATTTTTCTTGTTACAAACCATTTTTTAAGCAAGTGAGTAAAAATTTTTCTTGTTACAAAACCTTTTTACAGCAACGTGAGTAAGAATTTTTCTTGTTACAAAACCTTTTTTTAGCTACGTTAGTAATAACTTTTCTTGTTACAAAACCGTTTTTAAGCAACGTGAGTAAGAATTTTTCTTGTTACAAAACTTTTTCTAAGCCACATGAGTAAAAAATTTTCTTGTTACAAAACCTTTTTTTAAGAAACGGGAGTCAAAAATTTTCCTGTTACAAAACCTTTTTTAAGCAACGTGAGTAAGAATTTTTCTTGTTACAAAACCTCTTTCAAGCAACGTGCGTAAGAATTTTTCTTGTTAAAAACCATTTTTTAAACAAGTGAGTAAGAATTTTTCTTGTTACAAAACCTTTTTTAAGAAACGTGAGTAACAATTTTTCTTGTTAGAAACCCTTTTTTAAGCAAGTGAGTAAGAATTTTTCTTGTTACAAAACCTTTTTTAAGAAACGTGAGTAACAATTTTTCTTGTTAGAAACCCCTTTTTAAGCAAGTGAGTAAGAATTTTTCTTGTTACAAAACCTTTTTTTGAAGCAACGTGAGTCAGATTTTTCTTGTTAGAAAACTTTTTTTAAGCAACATAAAAGATTTTCTTGTTACAAAATCTTTTTTAAGCACGCGAGTAAGAATTTTTCTTGTTACAAAACCTTTTTTAAGCAACGTGAGTAAGAATTTTTCTTGTTACAAAACCTTTTTTAAGCAACGCCAGTAAGAATTTTTCTTGTTACAAAACCTTTTTACAGCAACGTAAGAATTTTTCTTGTTGTAAAACCTTTTTTAAGAAACGTGAGTAAAAATTTTTCTTGTTACAAAACCTTTTTTAAGCAATGCGAGTAAGAATTTTTCTTGTTACAAAACCTTTTTTAAGCAACATGAGTAAGAATTTTTCTTGTTACAAAACCTTTTTTAAGCAACGTGACTAAGAATTTTTCTTGTTACAAAACCTTTTTTAAGAAACGTGCGTAAGAATTTTTCTTGTTACAAACCATTTTTTAAGCAACGTGCGTAAGAATTTTTCTTGTTACAAAACTTTTTCTAAGCAACATGAGTAAAAGATTTTCTTGTTACAAAACCTTTTTTTAAGAAAAGGGAGTAAAAAATTTTCCTGTTACAAAACCTTTTTTAAGCAACGTGAGTAAGAATTTTTCTTGTTACAAAACCTCTTTTAAGCAACGTGGGTAAGAATTTTTCTTGTTAAAACACATTTTTTCAAACAAGTGAGTACCAATTTGTCTTGTTACAAAACCTTTTTTAAGAAACGTGAGTAACAATTTTTCTTGTTAGAAACCCTTTTTTAAGCAAGTGAGTAAGAATTTTTCTTGTTACAAAACCTTTTTTTGAAGCAACGTGAGTCAGATTTTTCTTGTTAGAAAACTTTTTTTAAGCAACATAAAAAATTTTCTTGTTACAAAATCTTTTTTAAGCACGCGAGTAAGAATTTTTCTTGTTACAAAACCTTTTTTAAGCAACGTGAGTAAGAATTTTTCTAGTTACAAAACCTTTTTTAAGCAACGCGAGTAAGAATTTTTCTTGTTACAAAACCTTTTTTAAGCAACGTAAGAATTTTTCTTGTTGTAAAACCTTTTTTAAGAAACGCGAGTAAAAATTTTTCTTGTTACAAAACCTTTTTTAAGCAATGCGAGTAAGAATTTTTCTTGTTACAAAACCTTTTTTAAGCAACATGAGTAAGAATTTTTCTTGTTACAAAACCTTTTTTAAGCAACGTGAGTAAGAATTTTTCTTGTTACAAAACCTTTTTTAAGCAACGTGCGTAAGAATTTTTCTTGTTACAAACCATTTTTTAAGCAAGTGAGTAAAAATTTTTCTTGTTACAAAACCTTTTTACAGCAACGTGAGTAAGAATTTTTCTTGTTACAAACCCTTTTTTAGCTACGTTAGTAAAAACTTTTCTTGTTACAAAACCGTTTTTAAGCAACGTGAGTAAGAATTTTTCTTGTTACAAAACTTTTTCTAAGCAACATGAGTAAAAAATTTTCTTGTTACAAAACCTTTTTTTAAGAAACGGGAGTAAAAAGTTTTCCTGTTACAAAACCTTTTTTAAGCAACGTGAGTAAGAATTTTTCTTGTTACAAAACCTTTTTTAAGCATTGTGCGTAAGAATTTTTCTTGTTAAAAAACATTTTTTAAACAAGTGAGTAAGAATTTTTTTTGTTACAAAACCTTTTTTAAGAAACGTGAGTAACAATTTTTCTTGTTAGAAACCCTTTTTTAAGCAAGTGAGTAAGAATTTTTCTTGTTAAACAAAACTTTTTTTGAAGCAACGTGAGTCAGATTTTTCTTGTTAGAAAACTTTTTTTAAGCAACATAAAAAATTTTCTTGTTACAAAATCTTTTTTAAGCACGCGAGTAAGAATTTTTCTTGTTACAAAACCTTTTTTAAGCAACGTGAGTAAGAATTTTTCTAGTTACAAAACCTTTTTTAAGCAACGCGAGTAAGAATTTTTCTTGTTACAAAACCTTTTTTAAGCAACGTAAGAATTTTTCTTGTTGTAAAACCTTTTTTAAGAAACGTGAGTAAAAATTTTTCTTGTTACAAAACCTTTTTTAAGCAATGCGAGTAAGAATTTTTCTTGTTACAAAACCTTTTTTAAGCAACATGAGTAAGAATTTTTCTTGTTACAAAACCTTTTTTAAGCAACGTGAGTAAGAATTTTTCTTGTTACAAAACCTTTTTTAAGCAACGTGCGTAAGAATTTTTCTTGTTACAAACCATTTTTTAAGCAAGTGAGTAAAAATTTTTCTTGTTACAAAACCTTTTTACAGCAACGTGAGTAAGAATTTTTCTTGTTACAAACCCTTTTTTAGCTACGTTAGTAAAAACTTTTCTTGTTACAAAACCGTTTTTAAGCAACGTGAGTAAGAATTTTTCTTGTTACAAAACTTTTTCTAAGCAACATGAGTAAAAAATTTTCTTGTTACAAAACCTTTTTTTAAGAAACGGGAGTAAAAAGTTTTCCTGTTACAAAACCTTTTTTAAGCAACGTGAGTAAGAATTTTTCTTGTTACAAAACCTTTTTTAAGCATTGTGCGTAAGAATTTTTCTTGTTAAAAAACATTTTTTAAACAAGTGAGTAAGAATTTTTTTGTTACAAAACCTTTTTTAAGAAACGTGAGTAACAATTTTTCTTGTTAGAAACCCTTTTTTAAGCAAGTGAGTAAGAATTTTTCTTGTTACAAAATTTTTTTTTGAAGCAACGTGAGTCAGATTTTTCTTGTTAGAAAACTTTTTTTAAGCACCATAAAAAATTTTCTTGTTACAAAATCTTTTTTAAGCACGCGAGTAAGAATTTTTCTTGTTACAAAACCTTTTTTAAGCAACGTGAGTAAGAATTTTTCTTGTTACAAAACCTTTTTTAAGCAACGCGAGTAAGAATTTTTCTTGTTACAAAACCTTTTTTAAGCAACGTAAGAATTTTTCTTGTTGTAAAACCTTTTTTAAGCAACGTGAGTAAGAATTTTTCTTGTTACAAAACCTTTTTTAAGCAATGCGAGTAAGAATTTTTCTTGTTACAAAACCTTTTTTAAGCAACATGAGTAAGAATTTTTCTTGTTAGAAACCCTTTTTTAAGCAAGTGAGTAAGAATTTTTCCTGTTACAAAACCTTTTTTTGAAGCAACATGAGTCAGATTTTTCTTGTTAGAAAACTTTTTTTAAGCAACATAAAAAATTTTCTTGTTACAAAATCTTTTTTAAGCACGCGAGTAAGAATTTTTCTTGTTACAAAACCTTTTTTAAGCAACGCGAGTAAGAATTTTTCTTGTTACAAAACCTTTTTCAAGCCACGTAAGAATTTTTCTTGTTGTAAAACCTTTTTTAAGAAACGTGAGTAAAAAATTTTCTTGTTACAAAACCTTTTTTAAGCAATGCGAGTAAGAATTTTTCTTGTTACAAAACCTTTTTTAAGCAACATGAGTAAGAATTTTTCTTGTTACAAAACCTTTTTTAAGCAACGTGACTAAGAATTTTTCTTGTTACAAAACCTTTTTTAAGAAACGTGCGTAAGAATTTTTCTTGTTACAAACCATTTTTTAAGCAACGTGCGTAAGAATTTTTCTTGTTACAAAACTTTTTCTAAGCAACATGAGTAAAAGATTTTCTTGTTACAAAACCTTTTTTTAAGAAAAGGGAGTAAAAAATTTTCCTGTTACAAAACCTTTTTTAAGCAACGTGAGTAAGAATTTTTCTTGTTACAAAACCTCTTTTAAGCAACGTGCGTAAGAATTTTTCTTGTTAAAACACATTTTTTCAAACAAGTGAGTACCAATTTGTCTTGTTACAAAACCTTTTTTAAGAAACGTGAGTAACAATTTTTCTTGTTAGAAACCCTTTTTTAAGCAAGTGAGTAAGAATTTTTCTTGTTACAAAACCTTTTTTTGAAGCAACGTGAGTCAGATTTTTCTTGTTAGAAAACTTTTTTTAAGCAACATAAAAAATTTTCTTGTTACAAAATCTTTTTTAAGCACGCGAGTAAGAATTTTTCTTGTTACAAAACCTTTTTTAAGCAACGTGAGTAAGAATTTTTCTAGTTACAAAACCTTTTTTAAGCAACGCGAGTAAGAATTTTTCTTGTTACAAAACCTTTTTTAAGCAACGTAAGAATTTTTCTTGTTGTAAAACCTTTTTTAAGAAACGCGAGTAAAAATTTTTCTTGTTACAAAACCTTTTTTAAGCAATGCGAGTAAGAATTTTTCTTGTTACAAAACCTTTTTTAAGCAACATGAGTAAGAATTTTTCTTGTTACAAAACCTTTTTTAAGCAACGTGAGTAAGAATTTTTCTTGTTACAAAACCTTTTTTAAGCAACGTGCGTAAGAATTTTTCTTGTTACAAACCATTTTTTAAGCAAGTGAGTAAAAATTTTTCTTGTTACAAAACCTTTTTACAGCAACGTGAGTAAGAATTTTTCTTGTTACAAACCCTTTTTTAGCTACGTTAGTAAAAACTTTTCTTGTTACAAAACCGTTTTTAAGCAACGTGAGTAAGAATTTTTCTTGTTACAAAACTTTTTCTAAGCAACATGAGTAAAAAATTTTCTTGTTACAAAACCTTTTTTTAAGAAACGGGAGTAAAAAGTTTTCCTGTTACAAAACCTTTTTTAAGCAACGTGAGTAAGAATTTTTCTTGTTACAAAACCTTTTTTAAGCATTGTGCGTAAGAATTTTTCTTGTTAAAAAACATTTTTTAAACAAGTGAGTAAGAATTTTTTTTGTTACAAAACCTTTTTTAAGAAACGTGAGTAACAATTTTTCTTGTTAGAAACCCTTTTTTAAGCAAGTGAGTAAGAATTTTTCTTGTTAAACAAAACTTTTTTTGAAGCAACGTGAGTCAGATTTTTCTTGTTAGAAAACTTTTTTTAAGCAACATAAAAAATTTTCTTGTTACAAAATCTTTTTTAAGCACGCGAGTAAGAATTTTTCTTGTTACAAAACCTTTTTTAAGCAACGTGAGTAAGAATTTTTCTAGTTACAAAACCTTTTTTAAGCAACGCGAGTAAGAATTTTTCTTGTTACAAAACCTTTTTTAAGCAACGTAAGAATTTTTCTTGTTGTAAAACCTTTTTTAAGAAACGTGAGTAAAAATTTTTCTTGTTACAAAACCTTTTTTAAGCAATGCGAGTAAGAATTTTTCTTGTTACAAAACCTTTTTTAAGCAACATGAGTAAGAATTTTTCTTGTTACAAAACTATTTTTAAGCAACGTGAGTAAGAATTTTTCTTGTTACAAAACCTTTTTTAAGCAACGTGCGTAAGAATTTTTCTTGTTACAAACCATTTTTTAAGCAAGTGAGTAAAAATTTTTCTTGTTACAAAACCTTTTTACAGCAACGTGAGTAAGAATTTTTCTTGTTACAAACCCTTTTTTAGCTACGTTAGTAAAAACTTTTCTTGTTACAAAACCGTTTTTAAGCAACGTGAGTAAGAATTTTTCTTGTTACAAAACTTTTTCTAAGCAACATGAGTAAAAAATTTTCTTGTTACAAAACCTTTTTTTAAGAAACGGGAGTAAAAAGTTTTCCTGTTACAAAACCTTTTTTAAGCAACGTGAGTAAGAATTTTTCTTGTTACAAAACCTTTTTTAAGCATTGTGCGTAAGAATTTTTCTTGTTAAAAAACATTTTTTAAACAAGTGAGTAAGAATTTTTTTTGTTACAAAACCTTTTTTAAGAAACGTGAGTAACAATTTTTCTTGTTAGAAACCCTTTTTTAAGCAAGTGAGTAAGAATTTTTCTTGTTACAAAATTTTTTTTTGAAGCAACGTGAGTCAGATTTTTCTTGTTAGAAAACTTTTTTTAAGCACCATAAAAAATTTTCTTGTTACAAAATCTTTTTTAAGCACGCGAGTAAGAATTTTTCTTGTTACAAAACCTTTTTTAAGCAACGTGAGTAAGAATTTTTCTTGTTACAAAACCTTTTTTAAGCAACGCGAGTAAGAATTTTTCTTGTTACAAAACCTTTTTTAAGCAACGTAAGAATTTTTCTTGTTGTAAAACCTTTTTTAAGCAACGTGAGTAAGAATTTTTCTTGTTACAAAACCTTTTTTAAGCAATGCGAGTAAGAATTTTTCTTGTTACAAAACCTTTTTTAAGCAACATGAGTAAGAATTTTTCTTGTTAGAAACCCTTTTTTAAGCAAGTGAGTAAGAATTTTTCCTGTTACAAAACCTTTTTTTGAAGCAACATGAGTCAGATTTTTCTTGTTAGAAAACTTTTTTTAAGCAACATAAAAAATTTTCTTGTTACAAAATCTTTTTTAAGCACGCGAGTAAGAATTTTTCTTGTTACAAAACCTTTTTTAAGCAACGCGAGTAAGAATTTTTCTTGTTACAAAACCTTTTTCAAGCCACGTAAGAATTTTTCTTGTTGTAAAACCTTTTTTAAGAAACGTGAGTAAAAAATTTTCTTGTTACAAAACCTTTTTTAAGCAACGTGAGTAAGAATTTTTCTTGTTACAAAACCTTTTTTAAGCAACGTGCGTAAGAATTTTTCTTGTTACAAACCATTTTTTAAGCAAGTGAGTAAAAATTTTTCTTGTTACAAAACCTTTTTACAGCAACGTGAGTAAGAATTTTTCTTGTTACAAAACCTTTTTTTAGCTACGTTAGTAAAAACTTTTCTTGTTACAAAACCGTTTTTAAGCAACGTGAGTAAGAATTTTTCTTGTTACAAAACTTTTTCTAAGCAACATGAGTAAAAAATTTTCTTGTTACAAAACCTTTTTTTAAGAAACGGGTGTAAAAAATTTTCTTGTTACAAAACCTTTTTTAAGCAACGTGAGTAAGAATTTTTCTTGTTACAAAACCTCTTTCAAGCAACGTGCGTAAGAATTTTTCTTGTTAAAAACCATTTTTTGAACAAGTGAGTAAGAATTTTTCTTGTTACAAAACCTTTTTTAAGAAACGTGAGTAACAATTTTTCTTGTTAGAAACCCTTTTTTAAGCAAGTGAGTAAGAATTTTTCTTGTTACAAAACCTTTTTTTGAAGCAACGTGAGTCAGATTTTTCTTGTTAGAAAACTTTTTTTAAGCAACATAAAAAATTTTCTTGTTACAAAATCTTTTTTAAGCACGCGAGTAAGAATTTTTCTTGTTACAAAACCTTTTTTAAGCAACGTGAGTAAGAATTTTTCTTGTTACAAAACCTTTTTTAAGCAACGCCAGTAAGAATTTTTCTTGTTACAAAACCTTTTTACAGCAACGTAAGAATTTTTCTTGTTGTAAAACCTTTTTTAAGAAACGTGAGTAAAAATTTTTCTTGTTACAAAACCTTTTTTAAGCAATGCGAGTAAGAATTTTTCTTGTTACAAAACCTTTTTTAAGCAACATGAGTAAGAATTTTTCTTGTTACAAAACCTTTTTTAAGCAACGTGACTAAGAATTTTTCTTGTTACAAAACCTTTTTTAAGCAACGTGCGTAAGAATTTTTCTTGTTACAAATCATTTTTTAAGCAACGTGCGTAAGAATTTTTCTTGTTACAAAACTTTTTCTAAGCAACATGAGTAAAAAATTTTCTTGTTACAAAACCTTTTTTTAAGAAACGGGAGTAAAAAATTTTCCTGTTACAAAACCTTTTTTAAGCAACGTGAGTAAGAATTTTTCTTGTTACAAAACCTCTTTTAAGCAACGTGCGTAAGAATTTTTCTTGTTAAAACACATTTTTTCAAACAAGTGAGTAAGAATTTTTCTTGTTACAAAACCTTTTTTAAGAAACGTGAGTAACAATTTTTCTTGTTAGAAACCCTTTTTTAAGCAAGTGAGTAAGAATTTTTCTTGTTACAAAACCTTTTTTTGAAGCAACGTGAGTCAGATTTTTCTTGTTAGAAAACTTTTTTTAAGCAACATAAAAAATTTTCTTGTTACAAAATCTTCTTTAAGCACGTGAGTAAAAATTTTTCTTGTTACAAAACCTTTTTTAAGCAACGTGAGTAAGAATTTTTCTTGTTACAAAACCTTTTTTAAGCAACGCGAGTAAGAATTTTTCTTGTTACAAAACCTTTTTTAAGCAACGTAAGAATTTTTCTTGTTGTAAAACCTTTTTTAAGAAACGTGAGTAAAAATTTTTCTTGTTACAAAACCTTTTTTAAGAAATGCGAGTAAGAATTTTTCTTGTTACAAAACCTTTTTTAAGCAACGTCAGTAAGAACTTTTCTTGTTACAAAACCTTTTTAAAGAAACGTGAGTAAAAAATTTTCCTGTTACAAAACTTTTTTTAAGCAACGTGAGTAAGAATTTTTCTTGTTACAAAACCTTTTTTAAGCAACGTGAGTAAGAATTTTTCTTGTTACAAAACCTTTTTTAATAAACGTAAGTAACAGTTTTTCTTGTTAGAAACCCTTTTTTAAGCAAGTGAGTAAGAATTTTTCTAGTTACAAAACCTTTTTTTAGAAACGTGTGTAAAAAATTTTTTTGTTACAGACTATTTTTTAAGCAAGTGAGTAAGAATTTTTCTTGTTACAAAACCTTTTTAAGCAACGTGAGTAAGAATTTTTCTTGTTACAAAATCTTTTTTAAGTAACGTGAGTAAGAATTTTTCTTGTTACAAAACCTTTTTTAAGCAACATGAGTAAAAAATTTTCTTGTTACAAAACCTATTTTAAGAAACGTGAGTAAGAATTTTTCTTGTTACAAAACCTATTTTAAGAAACGTGAGTAAGAACTTTTCTTGTTACAAAACCTTTTTTAAGCAACGTGAGTAACAATTTTTCTTGTTACAAAGCCTCTTTTAAGCAACGTGAGTAAGAATTTTTGTCGTTAAAAACCATTTTTTAAACAAGTTAGTAAGAATTTTTCTTGTTACAAAACCTTTTTTGAAGCAACGTGAGTCAGATTTGTCTTTGTTACAAAACCTTTTTTAAGCAACGTAAAAAATTTTCTTGTTACAAAATCTTTTTAAGCAACGCGAGTAAGAATTTGTCTTGTTACGAAACCTTTTTTAAGCAACGTGAGTAAAAAATTTTCTTGTTACAAAACCTTTTTTAAGCAACGTAAGAATGTTTCTTGTCGTAAAACCTTTTTTAAGAAACGTGAGTAAAATATTTTCTTGTTACAAAACCTTTTTTAAGCAACGCGAGTAAGAATTTTTCTTGTTACAAAACCTTTTTTAACCAACGTAAGTAAGAACTTTTCTTGTTACAAAACCTTTTTTAAGCAATGTGAGTAAGAATTTTTCTTGTTACGAAACCTTTTTTAAGAAACGTGAGTAAAAAATTTTCCTGTTACAAAACCTTTTTTAAGCAACGTGAGTAAAAGTTTTTCTTGTTACAAAACCTTTTTTAACCAACGTGAGTAAGAACTTTTCTTGTTACAAAACCTTTTTTAAGCAATGTGAGTAAGAATTTTTCTTGTTACGAAACCTTTTTTAAGAAACGTGAGTAAAAAATTTTCCTGTTACAAAACCTTTTTTAAGCAACGTGAGTAAGAATTTTTCTTGTTAGAAAACCTCTTTTAAGCAACGTGCGTAAGAATTTTTCTTGTTAAAACACATTTTTTCAAACAAGTGAGTAAGAATTTTTCTTGTTACAAAACCTTTTTTAAGAAACGTTAGTAAGAATTTTTCTTGTTAGAAACCCTTTTTTAAGCAAGTGAGTAAGAATTTTTCTTGTTACAAAACCTTTTTTTGAAGCAACGTGAGTCAGATTTTTCTTGTTAGAAAACTTTTTTTAAGCAACATAAAAAATTTTCTTGTTACAAAATCTTCTTTAAGCACGTGAGTAAAAATTTTTCTTGTTACAAAACCTTTTTTAAGCAACGTGAGTAAGAATTTTTCTTGTTACAAAACCTTTTTTAAGCAACGCGAGTAAGAATTTTTCTTGTTACAAAACCTTTTTTAAGCAACGTAAGAATTTTTCTTGTTGTAAAACCTTTTTTAAGAAACGTGAGTAAAAAATTTTCTTGTTACAAAACCTTTTTTAAGAAATGCGAGTAAGAATTTTTCTTGTTACAAAATCTTTTTTAAGCAACGTCAGTAAGAACTTTTCTTGTTACAAAACCTTTTTAAAGAAACGTGAGTAAAAATTTTTCGTGTTACAAAACTTTTTTTAAGCAACGTGAGTAAGAATTTTTCTTGTTACAAAACCTTTTTTAAGCAACGTTAGTAAGAATTTTTCTTGTTACAAAACCTTTTTTAATAAACGTAAGTAACAGTTTTTCTTGTTAGAAACCCTTTTTTAAGCAAGTGAGTAAGAATTTTTCTAGTTACAAAACCTTTTTTTAGAAACGTGTGTAAAAATTTTTTTTGTTACAGACTATTTTTTAAGCAAGTGAGTAAGAATTTTTCTTGTTACAAAACCTTTTTAAGCAACGTGAGTAAGAATTTTTCTTGTTACAAAATCTTTTTTAAGTAACGTGAGTAAGAATTTTTCTTGTTACAAAACCTTTTTTAAGCAACATGAGTAAAAAATTTTCTTGTTACAAAACCTTTTTTAAGAAACGTGAGTAAGAATTTTTCTTGTTACAAAACCTATTTTAAGAAACGTGAGTAAGAACTTTTCTTGTTACAAAACCTTTTTTAAGCAACGTGAGTAACAATTTTTCTTGTTACAAAGCCTCTTTTAAGCAACGTGAGTAAGAATTTTTGTCGTTAAAAACCATTTTTTAAACAAGTTAGTAAGAATTTTTCTTGTTACAAAACCTTTTTTGAAGCAACGTGAGTCAGATTTTTCTTTGTTACAAAACCTTTTTTAAGCAACGTAAAAAATTTTCTTGTTACAAAATCTTTTTAAGCAACGCGAGTAAGAATTTGTCTTGTTACGAAACCTTTTTTAAGCAACGTGAGTAAAAAATTTTCTTGTTACAAAACCTTTTTTAAGCAACGTAAGAATGTTTCTTGTCGTAAAACCTTTTTTAAGAAACGTGAGTAAAATATTTTCTTGTTACAAAACCTTTTTTAAGCAACGCGAGTAAGAATTTTTCTTGTTACAAAACCTTTTTTAACCAACGTAAGTAAGAACTTTTCTTGTTACAAAACCTTTTTTAAGCAATGTGAGTAAGAATTTTTCTTGTTACGAAACCTTTTTTAAGAAACGTGAGTAAAAAATTTTCCTGTTACAAAACCTTTTTTAAGCAACGTGAGTAAAAGTTTTTCTTGTTACAAAACCTTTTTTAACCAACGTGAGTAAGAACTTTTCTTGTTACAAAACCTTTTTTAAGCAATGTGAGTAAGAATTTTTCTTGTTACGAAACCTTTTTTAAGAAACGTGAGTAAAAAATTTTCCTGTTACAAAACCTTTTTTAAGCAACGTGAGTAAGAATTTTTCTTGTTACAAAACCTTTTTTTAAGAAACGTGAGTAAGAACTTTTCTTGTTACAAAACCTTTTTTAAGCAACGTGAGTACCAATTTTTCTTGTTACAAAACCTCTTTTAAGCAACGTGAGTTACAATTATTCTCTTTAAAAACCATTTTTTAAACAAGTTAGTAAGAATTTTTCTTGTTACAAAACCTTTTTTGAAGCAACGTGAGTCAGAATTTTATTGTTAGAAAACCTTTTTTAAGCAACGTAAAAAAATTTTTTGTTACAAAATCTTTTTTAAGCAACGCGAGTAAGAATTTTTCTTGTTACAAAACCTTTTTAAGCAACGTGAGTAAAATATTTTCTTGTTACAAAACCTTTTTTAAGCAACGTAAGAATTTTTCTTGTCGTAAAACCTTTTTTAAGAAACGTGAGTAAAAAATTTTCTTGTTACAAAACCTTTTTTAAGCAACGCGAGTAAGAATTTTTCTTGTTACAAAACCTTTTTTAACCAACGTGAGTAAGAACTTTTCTTGTTACAAAACCTTTTTTAAGCAATGTGAGTAAGAATTTTACTTGTTACAAAACATTTTTTAAGCAACGTGAGTAAAAATGTTTCTTGTTACGAAACCTTTTTTAAGAAACGTGAGTAAAAAATTTTCCTGTTACAAAACCTTTTTTAAGCAACGTGAGTAAGAATTTTTTTTGTTACAAAACCTTTTTTAAGCAACGTGAGTAAGAATTTTTCTTGTTACAAAACCTTTTTTAAGAAACGTGAGTAACAATTTTTCTTGTTAGAAACCATTTTTTAAGCAAGTGAGTAAGAATTTTTCTAGTTACAAAACCTTTTTTTGAAGCAACGTGAGTCAGATTTTTTTTGTTAGAAAACCTTTTTTAAGTAACGTAAGAATTTTTCTTGTTACAAAATCTTTTTTAAGCAACGTGAGTAAGAATTTTTCTTGTTACATAACCTTATTTAAGCAATGTGAGTAAGAATTTTTCTTGTTACAAAACCTTTTTTAAACAACGTGAGTATGAATGTTAGAAAGTGGTGGTGGTGGTGGTGGTGGTGGTGGTGGTGGTGATGATGATGATGATGATGATGATGATGATGATGATGATGATGATGATGATGATGATGATGATGATGATGATGATGATGATGATCCTATGGTGGCAAAAAAAATAAACTTTAAACAGATTGCAATATTGTACGATTTTAAAGTGGATAATTTCAATAGGTAGGGTCAAAGTTGGTCATTTTTTGCCTTTTTGGCAAATACTCTGCAAATTTTTCCCACCAAATCAATTCTTAAACAAATACTCATTTATTTAGATACAAGTAAATGATTTAAAAAAAGAAGATATTTGTAGCTCCATACTTCTCATCTGATGCGTCATCATCAACGAATTGATCACTAGACTTCTAAAAACTGATAGATGGAGATTGTTAGAAGATGGCTATTTTTATTTAAAACTAGCAGGACTACCCGGCGTTGCCCGACGTAGTAGTAAGTAATGTATCTTTAACAATAACAATTGATTTTTTTAGTGTTGTCACACACAAGCTAAATGTTACGGTAAAAACCGAAACAACTAATTGAGGTAAATAAAAAAACCACAACAAATATACGAGTTAAATCTAATTTTAAAGAACAAAAAAAAAAATGCGAGATTAGTTTTACTTAAAAAACAATGAATTAATCTGCTCTTTTGCTCTTTCTCTTTCTCTCCCTCCTTCCCTTTCTGGAATCTGTAAAAAATAGCATTTATGTGCCAGTAGGTTAATTCCTATTTTAGTCACAAAAATATTAAGAACAAGGGAATAGTTTTTTTGTTTATTACAAGTTAAAGAAGTTCTTACCATTATTCTTAATTATCAGTTAACAAGATTAAGCCTCCTCTTCTTTGCTCACAGAAATTAACTTTGCATACGTGATTATTCTTTCCCCTCTTTATTATTATCAATTATTATTAAGATTAAGATTAAGCATCTTTTTCTTTGCTCGTAAAAAAATTAATTAGCATACATGATTATTGAAGCGAGCCGGACACATGTACGTTTACTTTTGTTATATTGATGAACAACAATGTATCATGGTAATGATGTTCATTCATGAATATAATGATGCAACTTTGCCAAATGAAAATTTCCACCTGATAAACGTACTTGATTGAATTGCAATCTTTAATTTACAGATCAATGAGCGAATACATTTCAATGGCTTCATTCATTATAATTGCCGTTCTTGCACAGAATTTGTTTGGTCCTTCACAGAGATTATTAAATATGAATTATAACATCAAAAGATGACACACTCCACAGAACAGATATTAGATATATGCATCTTTACGTGTTAAGGATAAAGGTGTATATATATATATATATATATATATATATATATATATATATATATATATATATATATATGATAAGTTTTTTCTCCAAATATGATCTGAGGTTAAGATCGGATTCTAACTCTCCCTGATGAGATCTCAATTTATAGTAACTGTTGATCGATAACATCGACATGCCAGTGTCGCAGATTTTGTACATGTCTGTGTAAATAAAAAAATATCATATATAAAGCTCTATTTTGATATTGAGCACTTTTTATGAACCCGGTTAAAATTCTCTGGATTACCACCCTGTGGATATTTTTACCTGGATTATTACCATTATATATATATATATATATATATATATATATATATATATATATATATATATATATATATATATATATATATATATATTGTGTGTGTGTCTGTTTAATTATACCTTTTCCTATTTTTTCAATCCCTCTGATGGTCCTTCTTGCATTAAAATCAACAAAATTAATAAACGTTCCATAGGTTTCACATGTTTCAAGAACGTTTTCGATTCTTCATCGAATCATCCTCAGGTGTCAAAAGCAAATGAATAAAAAAAGCTGGAAAAAGAAGAGAATTTTAAAAAGACGGTGGAGAACGTCCTCCGCATTGTTCCAGGAAGCCGTTGGCGATTTTAAATTCAACCTAAAATTAAAACCATCACATATGAAACCAGTAGTAACATTTTAAAATGCTTAAAGTAATGCCATTTTTTTCTGTGATGCCATTCAGTGTTGCTGAATTCATTGAGGCTTTGAAGCCTTTCGATCTGTTTGACCTAGTCAAGATGATTAGGTTTAGAAAGTATACCAACCAGTTTCAAGTCAAACTAGGAAGGACATTGCGGAGATTAAGAAGTCTAACAAGGTTTGGGTCAAGGCCGATAAGTCAGCAAATATTTATAAGATGTGCCAATTGGAATACAGTAGGACTGGGTTGGATAAAATCTTTACTAATTCTAGAAAGGATATTCATGGAACGAAGTCTATGATAAATGAGGACACTAGAGACTTCACATCCAAACTAAACATTGAGGATAGAGTGGGAAGATAGATAGGAAGAATGCATATATCCTCATCAAAGACCACAAGAAGAATTTTCCGAATAAAACACTGGCTAGACTAATTAACTCCACCAAATTTGAACTTGGCCACGTCTCTAGGGAGATTCTCAGGAATGTTATAAATGTGACTCTGGAAGCTACACAATTTAATCTTTGGAAGGATTCATCGGACACCATTAAATGGTTTGAAAACAAGGGGAATGCCTCATTTATCCAATTCAACATAATGGATTTTTACTCCTCAATTTCCAAGGAGTGAGTTACCAACAGCATCAACTATGCTAGGAACTTTTTTGCAAATAAATAATCCAAAATGTAGTATTCCAATGAAATTATTAATATGTATATAACATTATAAATGTGACTCTGGAAGCTACACAATTTAATGTTTGGAAAGATTTATCGGACACCATTAAATGGTTTGAACTAATTGAAAACAACAGGAATGCCTCATTTATCCAATTCAACATAATGGATTTTTACCCCTCAATTTCCAAGGAGTTAGTTATCAACAGCATCAACTATGCTAGGAACTTTGTGGATGTATCCGATGAACAGGTAAGATTGATTATGACTTGTCTTAAGTCCATACTTGTAAATAATCAGGAAACATGGATAAAACAGAACAATAACAACTTTGATGTCCCGATGGGAGCATTTGACTCAGCACAAATTGCCGATCTGGTGGGTATTTTTATAATTTACACTATTAGTAGAATTGTACAGCCTAACTTAGTGGGGTTATATAGGGATGATGGCTTAATTGTTATCCCTAATGGTAACAGCCTCCTGATATCAAAAATACACAAAAATTAATAAGAGCTTTCTAATATTTAAGACTGAAAATAGATATAACCCCAAATTGTTAGGAAGTAAATTATCTAGATATTACCCTGAACTTGAAAAAGGAGATATACAAATCCTTTAATAAAGACAACCACACACCATTACCTATATTAACATTAGATCGAACCACCTAAAGTGTATAATTAAACAAATACCTAAAACGATTAACACTAGAATTAATAAACTCTCGGCAAATAATAACATTTTTGAAGTGAATAAAAATTTATATAATAGAGCACGAGATATCAGTGGCTACACTGAAAAACTCCAATATACCGGGAAGAAAAATAAAAATAAATCCAGAAATAGAGTCCGGAAAATAATATGGTTCAATCCTCCTTAGTGTCAACTATCCAACATCAACATCGGTAAAGCGTTCTTGAACCTAATAGACAAGCACTTTAATGCAAACAATCCACTAAGTAAGATATTCAATAGAAAAGCAATTAAAATTAGTTACTTTTGTACCAAAAACATGGATAGGAAAATTAGTACACATAAGTAGAAAATATTAAATAATTCGAATAACAATAAAACTAAAGTAAATAAGTGTAATTGTCAGGTAAAGAATAAATGCCCACTAGACGGCAACTGTAAAGTAGAGTGCATGGTTTATAAAGCCACGATATGTCCGGAAGATAACAACAGGGACAAAAAAGTATACATCAGCATTTCCGTGGGAAACTGGAAACAGCGTTTCTATGACCACAAACACTCATTTGTAAACCCAAAACTTAAGAACAAAACGGAGTTAGCGAAACAATGGTGGCTACTGAAAAATGAAAACCGAACACCAGTGGTTTCTTGGTCCATTTTATGTTATTCTAACATTCCAAATGGATTTAGGCGAAGATACAATTTGTGTTTGGAGGAAAAAATAAGAATCCTGAAATACGAACACAGTAATCTTCTGTACAGAAGAGATGAACTAATGGTGAAGTGCAAGCATAAATGTAAATTTAAAATAACCAACAACTCACAATCCGAGATCCATTAAGATCAGTAGCGGTTGATATACTGAATTAGGTCTGCCTGGATTGTTCTTATCCGTTATCCTTTATTCTTTAATCCCCTTCATAGTTCTTTATATATGTATCTCTTTATTGCAACATGACTATATACTATTATAATTATTACTATTAAGATCTCCATTATTATATATGTGTATATATATATGTATATGTGTATATGTGTATATATATGTATGTGTATGTGCATGTGTGGGTGTATGTGCATGTATATGTGCATATGTTTGTATATATATATATATATATATATATATATATATGCATTTGGGAAATGAAAAAGGAAAAAAACCAAGAGATATATTTTTTTATATTCATCAACGTTTCGTCTTTATTGTAAGACTTCCTCAGAATGATAATTTGAAGAAAAATGTCATGCAAGTACATCGAAATTTTGGGTTGACATGATGGAGTGATAAAGGAAAACTAGTAGCCGTGGCTACTGTGAGCGCTGGAGGAGAGTCCAGGCTGCGGGAAGTCAGTGGTGGCGAACAATGAAATGAATATGGAAAGCTTTGAGTGGGTACCATTAAGGCAGCAGTGAAATAGGGAGTGGTGACAATATTAATGAATTTGCCTTAGGGTGGAAGAGATGAAAGGGGGGGGGGGCTAAGATTTTTGTCGTGGTGAGGTGTGGCATGGATTTTGAGAGGCTGGGGAAAGAGGAGGGAAGGGGGAAACTGTGTATTTAGCATGTAGGTGGTATCATAGTTTTAGAAAAAGATTTGAAGAAATGAAGATAACTTGAAAATGGGGGGGATAAGAGTGTGAAGGAAATAGTCAAAAGGGTGGGAGAGGTGTGAGGGAAGAGGGGAGATTTTTGTTGTGGTCAGGTGTGAAATTTTTTTCTTCTTTTAGGCTGGAGGGAGGGAGGAGTTGTTTGGCACAAGACAAATGAAACGGACCGTAAAAAATATATCTCACAAAAATGTTATGTGTTTTGGAAATGTGTAAAAATAAAAATAAAAATAAAAATAAAAACATGGTTATTGGAATATAATATGAACCTGACTTATATTTGCTCTGTTGTCACTAATTGACAATCATCGGGCTGAATCTTTTAAGGAGACTGCAAAGTAAAAGGGCACTGATAGTATATGCTAATACATGTATTGTCATTAATAATTATATATATATATATATATATATATATATATATATATGTGTGTGTGTGTGTGTGTGTGTGTGTGTCTATATCAAGTTAGTTAACACATCACTCAATAAGACCAGGACCTGACATATAGATGATGTCACTAATAAAAAAATCCATATGATTTTTTATAAAGTACTAACCTTCAAATGGTACCTGTCAGAATTTGAAACCAATCAGATTATTAGTTTACAAATTACAATTATTTAAGTGAAACTACGGTTGAAAATTTTCAAAACTGTAGAAAAATCTGAATTTCGTGTACTGGTAAAGCATTGGTTTGTGATGGGCAAAAAATACTGTTCAGGCAAAGCAATATGGTGACTTTCAATGTGGTCGCATAGATGCAAACGATGCTGAATGCTCACGTTTTCGAAATTCGGCAGTTATCTCGAAAGACATAAAAAAAGTCCACAAACTAGTTTTGACGGATAATAAGTTGCAATTGTGTGAGATAGCAGAGGAGTTGAAGATATCAGAAGGCGAAGGTATCTTCACGATTTTGCATGAACATTTGTCAATGAGAAAGCTGTGTTCAAAGTGGGTGCCGCGTTTGCTTGCAGTCGATCAAAAACTACAACGCGTTGACGATTCAGAGTGTTGTTTGCAACTGTTTAAAGACAAAAAAAGAGTTTTTGCATGCATTAGATCCATTGCTTATTCTGCTTGTCGTAAAGTCGGTTCTCTCAGTCGCTCCAAACACTTTCTCGCACCTGAGGTTATTCTCTATCTCATCAAAGTTACAATCAGACCATGTATGGAGTACTGTTGTCATATTTGGGTTGGTGAATCTCTGTCCCATTTGAGGGTTCTTGATAAGGTGCAGTAATTTGATTGGCCTCACCCTTTCTTCTTCTCTGCATCCTCTCTCTCACAAACGTGATGTTGCTAGTCTCAGTCTTTTCTATAAATACTATTATAGTATGTGTTCTTCAGAATGGTGTGATATATCTCCTTTTGTTTCAGCTTGTTTGACTCGTTGGTCTAATAGTTTCCATCAGTTCGGTGTTTTGATACTTAATTGTAATACAGCTTCCTATTCCAGTAGTTTTTATCCAAGAACTGCAGGCTTGTGGAACTCTCTTCCTGCTGACTGTTTTAATCCTAGCTATAAGAATCTCTTGTCTTTGCGATAATCATATTTTTTTTTTGTTAGCTCCTTACATCAAGCGCTGTCACGTTTTGTCTGGAGCGATTTTCATAAAAGAAATTTTAAAAGTCTGTGTGGCGTATGAAAACAAAATAGGAGACTATGTTGATGAATGAAGTCAAGTTTTGATGAAAAGTTATTGTTTTATTAGTTAGGCCCGGGACTTATTGAGTAACGTGTTATGTTTATGTGTTTATATATTTATGTGCACAGGACTTACTCCTAAACTAATGAATCGATCATTATGAATTTTGGTACACATCTGCTAAGTGTAAGGGATCCAAATGTGGGCTATATTTATTTTAATCTAGTTTTATGAAAAGTGATTAAAAAAGGTGTAGAAATCCTTTGTGAGAATTCACATGCCCCAGATTTTTGTTAAATTTTAACCGAAGATATTAAACATCAATTGAACATCATTCCTCAAATTTCAGGTTTCTTTTAGTATTTTCAAGGTTTTTCAGAAGTTAGGGTTCGGTTAGGGTTGCGTTAGGGTTGGGTTGGGGTCAGGGTCAGGGTTAGGGTTAGGGTCAGGGTCAGGGTCAGGGTTAGGGTCAGGTTTAGGGTTAGGGTCAGGGTCAGGTTCAGGGTTGGGGTCAGGGTTAGGGTTAGGGTTAGGGTAGAGGGTTAGTGTTAAGTTAGGTTAGGGTTAGGTTAGGGTTAGGTTACGGTAGATGGTTAGGGTAAGGGTAGAGGGTTAGGGTTAGGTTAGGTTAGGGTTAAGTTAGGGTTAGCGTTAGGGTTAAGTTAGGTTAGGGTTAGGGTTAGGTTATGTTAGCTTAGGGTTAGGGTTAGGGTTTGAGTTAAGTTAGGTTAGGGTTATTGTTAGGTTAGGATTAGAGTTAGGGTTAAATTAGGGTAGAGGGTTAGGGTTAATTTAGGTCAGGGTTAGGGTTAAGGTTAAGTTAGGTTAGGGTTAGGTTAGCTTAGGGTTAGGGTAAAGTCAGGGTTAGGATTAAGGTTAGGGTTAGGTTAGGTTAGGGTTAGGGTTAGGGTTAGGATTAGAGTAAGGTTAGGGTTACGGTTTGGGTAAAGGTAAGGGTTAGGTTTAGTTAGGATTAGGGTTAGGGTTAGCATTAGGGTAGATAAGGGTTAGGGTTAGGCTTAGAGTTTAGGTTAGGTTAGGGTTCAGGTTAAGGTTAGGGTTAGGTTTAGGATTAGGTTAGGTCAGGGTTAGGGTAGGGTAGAGTTATGGTTATGGTTAGGGTTAGGGTAATCTTCTGATGGATTGTAAGACCAACTCCTATAATGTTTTAATTAATGTTCGGACGATTAATCAGAATCAGAATCGGGAATCAAAAAAATCTGAACGTTTTTTGGGTATTAGAATCGGTATTGGAACTGGAAAAATTTGTGCCTATTTTCCGATGCCAAAAACGATTTTTTTAATTGTTTGTTTTTGTTTGAGATCTTAATTTTCCATTGCTGGTACTAATTATAAAATGATAAACATTTATTGATTTTTAAAGTATCAGTGAAAGTAAAATCTATAGATCACCTGTCCCCCACCCACCCACAAGTGTATTTTTACATTTTCAAAAACATATGCACATATTACATGAGTTTTTATGGTAATTTGAAAATAAAAAAATTAAAAAACAGCAACTCTATAACTAAACATTTAGAAGTTTTTAAAAAATCAGAATCAGTAATTGTACCGGAATCGTGGAAAAATATCGGACCTATCCCATCCAGGCACGTAGCCAGACTTCTAACTTAGGGGGGGGGGGCATTTTTAGGGGGGGGGGGGCAAAACTAATATTGATATTTTAATATGGGTGACGTTTTGGTTCAGTATGTGTGTGTACTGATATATAAATATAAATAAGTAGATACAAAATTTCAATTTCTTTTATATAATCTAAATATATTGTTGTGTATTTCGGTAGGTACATGTAAATAACAACATCAGCATAGTAAAGCACATAAAGCATAGTAAACACAGTAATAATAACATAAAGTTTGTAAAATAAGGTAGCTACTTGCTAGCTCTACAGAATTCTATTATAATCTTCTATTTGTACGTGGGGTTTATACCCTACCAATGCTGTTTTTCTTTCAACTTCATCTCGGGTGAAATCTGGGATTTTTTTCTATGTTAATTTCAAAAATGTTGAATGTAACATTCACAATTTTTTTAATTAATAGTTACAACTGACAACAAAAAGAAAAAAACGTATTTGAGATTCGTGATAAAATACAAAAATAATTTTTTAAACTAATTCCCACTTTCATTTGAAAATAATTTAGGTTGCTAGTATTCATTTCTATCTTTTGAATGAAGACAACACTTTCTTTTATAAATTAAAAAAACATCTTTAAAAGAAGCTGGCAGAACAACAACGTGAATTCATTTTGTGTTATTATTCCATCATTTGAATTATAATTATGAAATTGATAATTTATGATATTAAATAGTGTGAATTAACAATATTTAAAAGTATATATTTGGTAAGTTGACAAAAAAAGACAGATACACTGACAATCTCTTTCACCAAGCAGGAAACAGGTAAAAAGCATCGAGGCTTTGTTTCCCCCCACTTGATCTGAAACTAGCGAAGTTATGTTTGAGAACACGTACATTTTAATTTTTTTTCTTTTTACAAGGTAACATAAATTTAAATCATATTTAGATGTTATTATAGTCAATAGATTTATTTTAACTGGTAATTTAAAATCCGTAAATATTTAGTATGGTATCATTAGTACCAGGAATGGAAAATTAAGTTTTAAACAAAATAAAATCCAAAGAAACGTTTTTAAAATCGGAAATTATGTTAAAAATTGGTGGGAGGTCCTCTCTTGGTGGGTGGCCCAGGGCCCCAGCCCCGCGTCCCCTTAATCCGGCCCTGCTGTAAAATAAAAGTAAATACTGGTTCATAATGAAGAAGTATAGTTGACTAGGAAATGTAAGAGTATTTATATTTATAATATTTTTTGGATCACAAATTTCAGGGGGTGCAAATGTAATTGCAGGGGGGCCTTGCCCCCCCTCCCCCCCCCGGCACCCCCCTGGCTACGTGGGGGGTCCCATCACTAACTTTGATATTAGGAATAATAAGTGTTAAAGTAAAGAAAGTTTGTTGGCTGCCACTTTTCTTTGAGTTGTATTTCTTCCAGCAAAGAATAGCCTTGCTCGGCTGTTCAGTAGACAAAGACAGGAGAAAGGACATATTTTTTATTGATGTTGGGAAGCTCTCTCACTGACCTGCAAATCTCAAAGCGTCTGGATGTAGTCCTTCAAAAGTTTGGTCGAAAGTAATACGCCCTGGAGTCTGATTGGTCCTCTTGTGACCTAACCACCTCACAGGGACTGCTCTCTGTTAGACGAAAGACAAGAAAAAAGATGTATTTTTTTTATTGATGTTGGGAAGCTCTCTCGCTGACCTGCAAATCTCAAACGTCTGGATGTAGTCCTTCAAAAGTTTGGTCGAACGTAATACGCCCTGGAGTCTGATTGGTCCTCTTGTAACCTAACCACCTCACAGGGGCTGCTCTCTGTTTGACGAAAGACAGGAAAAAAGATGTATTTTTTTTATTGATGTTGGGAAGCTCTCTCGCTGACCTGCAAATCTCAAACGTCTGGATGTAGTCCTTCAAAAGTTTGGTCGAAAGTAATACCCCTGGAGTCTGATTGGTCCTCTTGTAACCTAACCACCTCACAGGGGCTGCTCTTTGTGATACAAAAAAAATGTTAATGTTTATGGCTGCCACAAAGAAGCGGGTCCACAAGGTAAAAGAGTGCAGGGCGCACCGTGTGTCGTTCATTGGGGATTAAACCCAGAGCGTTCCACTTACAAGATAGAATCTTGTTATTTTTGTGCAATGACAAGAGTTCACTTATGCAAATGAGCATTGTTTTGTATAGGTGAATTCTTTTTGAAATAAAAAGACTAGAAACTTTCATCCCGGTGAGAAACGGTAAAATCGATATGACCAGCTGGGATTACATTGAGTGTTTAGCAATGAAAAGGAGAGAAAAAATTGAGTTGGCATCGTTTGTGTCTGTTACTCCATTGACAAGATTCGTGTTTTGGCAAATTGTTAATTACAATTCGAGAGTCAAACTTTTTGAGGGTTGGCGTCGTCGTGTTTTAGAGAATTGTTAATACAATTCGAGAGTCAGAATTTTATTTATTTTTGTGCGCATTTTTGACTACAAGCGCCCTAGAGGAAGACCACTCTGGCCGAAAATAAATTGCCTGCGCAGACCTGCCTCAGACAATTAGTAATAAACTAACTCCTTCTCAAAGAGCGAGAAGGTAAAGCCTGGGAGGGTGAACCTCCTAGAACTGCACAGGACCATACCTCAGACCAACAGAGAACAATACCACCCCAGCACAGAATGCCCAAGACTATGTCCGATTTGATTTTAGTATGAAATAGCCACTGTGGAGGGCGGCTGGCAACTTGTAGGACATTTTTGGGGTCTATTTGATGAAATATTTAAGAGAAGATAATCTATGAGATTTGTAAAGAAAAGCGACATTAAACTTACCTCGGCCTCATGCTAGAATGGAAGACGCAAAAGTGTAGGAGGGAAGTATTCATAGGTTGAAGGGGAAGGTGAAATGCATTGTGGGAAATGGTTGGGGAGGTAAAAAAGAAAGATGGAAATCGCAAAAAAAGTTCATGGCATTGCAGTTAGAAGGAGGTTGTGAAAGAAAGAGTATAGAGAAAGAAAGAGAAAAGAAGGGGGAGATCTGAAATGCATTGTAGGAAATGGTTGGGGAGGTAAAAAAAAGAAGTCCTTTCTAGCATTGTAGTGAAAAGAGACGTGAAAGAAAGAGCAGAAAAAAAGAAAGAAAGGAAAAAGAAAAGGAAGGGAAGAAAACAGAGGAAGAAGAAAGAAGCATGAGAGAAATTGACGAAGGGAAAATATTTTATGAAAATAAAATTGATTACAGAATTTTACACCTTGGGCAGAATTTCATTTTCTTTTCTCCAATCATTTTTTAGAACAATTTGTCAGTTCTGAAATGAAACAGCTCTTGAAAAAAAAACAACCTTTAAGGCATTTATCATGTCGATATTAATTCTTATAGAAAGAGTATAATGAGTTTCATCTCATTTTAAACTATTTCTATTCAGTCACAAGAAAATGATGTCATTTAATGCAAATCAGACCATTCTAATGATCGCAGACAAGTAATTCAAAATGGTTGAGTTGCAGAATTAAGTGATGTAATCTTAACACCTGACATTACACAATCATGGCGACATGATGTTTGAATGTAAGCAAAACTATCATTGTATTAGAATAAATGTTGGAGAGAAATGATATGAGAATGATCGCAGACAAGAAATTCAAAATGGTTGAGTTGAAGAATTAAGTGATGTAATCTTAACACCTGACATTACACAATCATGGCGACATGATGTTTGAATGTAAGCAAAACTATCATTGTATTAGAATAAATGTTGGAGAGAAATGATATGAGAATGATCGCAGACAAGAAATTCAAAATGGTTGAGTTGAAGAATTAAGTGATGTAATCTTAACACCTGACATTACACAATCATGGCGACATGATGTTTGAATGTAAGCAAAACTATCATTATATTAGAATAAATGTTGGAGAGAAATGATATGAGAATGATCGCAGACAAGTAATTCAAAATGGTTGAGTTGAAGAATAAAGTGATGTAATCTTAACACCTGACATTACACAATCATGGCGACATGATGTTTGAATGTAAGCAAAACTATCATTATATTAGAATAAATGTTGGAGAGAAATGATATGAGAATGATCGCAGACAAGTAATTCAAAATGGTTGAGTTGCAGAATAAAGTGATGTAATCTTAACACCTGACATTACACAATCATGAGGACATGATGTTTGAATGTAAGCAAAACTATCATTATATTAGAATAAATGTTGGAGAGAAATGATATGAGAATGATCGCAGACAAGTAGTTCAAAATGGTTGAGTTGAAGAATTAAGTGATGTAATCTTAACACCTGACATTACACAATCATGAGGACATGATGTTTGAATGTAAGCAAAACTATCATTATATTAGAATAAATGTTGGAGAGAAATGATATGAGAATGATCGCAGACAAGTAATTCAAAATGGTTGAGTTGCAGAATAAAGTGATGTAATCTTAACACCTGACATTACACAATCATGAGGACATGATGTTTGAATGTAAGCAAAACTATCATTAGAATAAATGTTGGAGAGAAATGATATGAGAATGATCGCAGACAAGTAATTCAAAATGGTTGAGTTGCAGAATAAAGTGATGTAATCTTAACACCTGACATTACACAATCATGAGGACATGATGTTTGAATGTAAGCAAAACTATCATTAGAATAAATGTTGGAGAGAAATGATATGAGAATGATCGCAGACAAGTAATTCAAAATGGTTGAGTTGCAGAATAAAGTGATGTAATCTTAACACCTGACATTACACAATCATGAGGACATGATGTTTGAATGTAAGCAAAACTATCATTAGAATAAATGTTGGAGAGAAATGATATGAGAATGATCGCAGACAAGTAATTCAAAATGGTTGAGTTGCAGAATAAAGTGATGTAATCTTAACACCTGACATTACACAATCATGAGGACTGGATGTTTGAATGTAAGCAAAACTATCATTAGAATAAATGTTGGAGAGAAATGATATGAGAATGATCGCAGACAAGTAATTCAAAATGGTTGAGTTGAAGAATAAAGTGATGTAATCTTAACACCTGACATTACACAATCATGGCGACATGATGTTTGAATGTAAGCAAAACTATCATTAGAATAAATGTTGGAGAGAAATGATATGAGAATGATCGCAGACAAGTAATTCAAAATGGTTGAGTTGCAGAATAAAGTGATGTAATCTTAACACCTGACATTACACAATCATGAGGACTGGATGTTTGAATGTAAGCAAAACTATCATTAGAATAAATGTTGGAGAGAAATGATATGAGAATGATCGCAGACAAGTAATTCAAAATGGTTGAGTTGCAGAATAAAGTGATGTAATCTTAACACCTGACATTACACAATCATGAGGACTGGATGTTTGAATGTAAGCAAAACTATCATTAGAATAAATGTTGGAGAGAAATGATATGAGAATGATCGGAGACAAGTAATTCAAAATGGTTGAGTTGCAGAATAAAGTGATGTAATCTTAACACCTGACATTACACAATCATGAGGACTGGATGTTTGAATGTAAGCAAAACTATCATTAGAATAAATGTTGGAGAGAAATGATATGAGAATGATCGCAGACAAGTAATTCAAAATGGTTGAGTTGCAGAATAAAGTGATGTAATCTTAACACCTGACATTACACAATCATGGCGACTGGATGTTTGAATGTAAGAAAACTATCATTAGAATAAATGTTGGAGAGAAATGATATGAGAATGATCGCAGACAAGTAATTCAAAATGGTTGAGTTGCAGAATAAAGTGATGTAATCTTAACACCTGACATTACACAATCATGAGGACTGGATGTTTAATTGTAAGCAAAACTATCATTAGAATAAATGTTGGAGAGAAATGATATGAGAATGATCGCAGACAAGTAATTCAAAATGGTTGAGTTGCAGAATAAAGTGATGTAATCTTAACACCTGACATTACACAATCATGGCGACATGATGTTTGAATGTAAGCAAAACTATCATTAGAATAAATGTTGGAGAGAAATGATATGAGAATGATCGCAGACAAGTAATTCAAAATGGTTGAGTTGCAGAATAAAGTGATGTAATCTTAACACCTGACATTACACAATCATGAGGACTGGATGTTTGAATGTAAGCAAAACTATCATTAGAATAAATGTTGGAGAGAAATGATATGAGAATGATCGCAGACAAGTAATTCAAAATGGTTGAGTTGCAGAATAAAGTGATGTAATCTTAACACCTGACATTACACAATCATGAGGACATGATGTTTGAATGTAAGCAAAACTATCATTATATTAGAATCAATGTTGGAGAGAAATGATATGAGAATGATCGCAGACAAGTAATTCAAAATGGTTGAGTTGCAGAATAAAGTGATGTAATCTTAACACCTGACATTACACAATCATGAGGACATGATGTTTGAATGTAAGCAAAACTATCATTATATTAGAATAAATGTTGGAGAGAAATGATATGAGAATGATCGCAGACAAGTAATTCAAAATGGTTGAGTTAGTGAATTAAGTGATGTAATCTTAACACCTGACATTACACAATCATGAGGACTGGATGTTTGAATGTAAGCAAAACTATCATTATATTAGAATAAATGTTGGAGAGAAATGATATGAGAATGATCGCAGACAAGTAATTCAAAATGGTTGAGTTAGTGAATTAAGTGATGTAATCTTAACACCTGACATTACACAATCATGAGGACTGGATGTTTGAATGTAAGCAAAACTATCATTATATTAGAATAAATGTTGGAGAGAAATGATATGAGAATGATCGCAGACAAGTAATTCAAAATGGTTGAGTTGCAGAATAAAGTGATGTAATCTTAACACCTGACATTACACAATCATGAGGACTGGATGTTTGAATGTAAGCAAAACTATCATTATATTAGATCAAATGTCAGAGAGAAATGATATGAGAATGATCGCAGACAAGTAATTCAAAATGGTTGAGTTGAAGAATAAAGTGATGTAATCTTAACACCTGACATTACACAATCATGAGGACATGATGTTTGAATGTAAGCAAAACTATCATTATATTAGAATAAATGTTGGAGAGAAATGATATGAGAATGATCGCAGACAAGTAATTCAAAATGGTTGAGTTTAAGAATTAAGTGATGTAATCTTAACACCTGACATTACACAATCATGAGGACTGGATGTTTGAATGTAAGCAAAACTATCATTATATTAGAATAAATGTCAGAGAGAAATGATATGAGAATGATCGCAGACAAGTAATTAAAAATGGTTGAGTTGCAGAATAAAGTGATGTAATCTTAACACCTGACATTACACAATCATGAGGACATGATGTTTGAATGTAAGCAAAACTATCATTAGAATAAATGTTGGAGAGAAATGATATGAGAATGATCGCAGACAAGTAATTCAAAATGGTTGAGTTGCAGAATAAAGTGATGTAATCTTAACACCTGACATTACACAATCATGAGGACATGATGTTTGAATGTAAGCAAAACTATCATTATATTAGAATAAATGTTGGAAAGAAATGATATGAGAATGATCGCAGACAAGTAATTCAAAATGGTTGAGTTAGTGAATTAAGTGATGTAATCTTAACACCTGACATTACACAATCATGAGGACTGGATGTTTGAATGTAAGCAAAACTATCATTATATTAGAATAAATGTTGGAGAGAAATGATATGAGAATGATCGCAGACAAGTAATTCAAAATGGTTGAGTTGCAGAATAAAGTGATGTAATCTTAACACCTGACATTACACAATCATGAGGACATGATGTTTGAATGTAAGCAAAACTATCATTATATTAGAATAAATGTTGGAGAGAAATGATATGAGAATGATCGCAGACAAGTAATTCAAAATGGTTGAGTTGCAGAATAAAGTGATGTAATCTTAACACCTGACATTACACAATCATGAGGACTGGATGTTTGAATGTAAGCAAAACTATCATTATATTAGAATAAATGTTGGAGAGAAATGATATGAGAATGATCGCAGACAAGTAATTCAAAATGGTTGAGTTGAAGAATTAAGTGATGTAATCTTAACACCTGACATTACACAATCATGAGGACTGGATGTTTGAATGTAAGCAAAACTATCATTATATTAGATCAAATGTCAGAGAGAAATGATATGAGAATGATCGCAGACAAGTAATTCAAAATGGTTGAGTTGAAGAATAAAGTGATGTAATCTTAACACCTGACATTACACAATCATGAGGACATGATGTTTGAATGTAAGCAAAACTATCATTATATTAGAATAAATGTTGGAGAGAAATGATATGAGAATGATCGCAGACAAGTAATTCAAAATGGTTGAGTTGAAGAATTAAGTGATGTAATCTTAACACCTGACATTACACAATCATGAGGACTGGATGTTTGAATGTAAGCAAAACTATCATTATATTAGAATAAATGTCAGAGAGAAATGATATGAGAATGATCGCAGACAAGTAATTCAAAATGGTTGAGTTGCAGAATAAAGTGATGTAATCTTAACACCTGACATTACACAATCATGAGGACATGATGTTTGAATGTAAGCAAAACTATCATTAGAATAAATGTTGGAGAGAAATGATATGAGAATGATCGCAGACAAGTAATTCAAAATGGTTGAGTTGCAGAATAAAGTGATGTAATCTTAACACCTGACATTACACAATCATGGCGACATGATGTTTGAATGTAAGCAAAACTATCATTAGAATAAATGTTGGAGAGAAATGATATGAGAATGATCGCAGACAAGTAATTCAAAATGGTTGAGTTGCAGAATAAAGTGATGTAATCTTAACACCTGACATTACACAATCATGGCGACATGATGTTTGAATGTAAGCAAAACTATCATTAGAATAAATGTTGGAGAGAAATGATATGAGAATGATCGCAGACAAGTAATTCAAAATGGTTGAGTTGCAGAATAAAGTGATGTAATCTTAACACCTGACATTACACAATCATGGCGACATGATGTTTGAATGTAAGCAAAACTATCATTATATTAGAATCAATGTTGGAGAGAAATGATATGAGAATGATCGCAGACAAGTAATTCAAAATGGTTGAGTTGAAGAATTAAGTGATGTAATCTTAACACCTGACATTACACAATCATGGCGACATGATGTTTGAATGTAAGCAAAACTATCATTATATTAGAATCAATGTTGGAGAGAAATGATATGAGAATGATCGCAGACAAGTAATTCAAAATGGTTGAGTTGAAGAATTAAGTGATGTAATCTTAACACCTGACATTACACAATCATGAGGACATGATGTTTGAATGTAAGCAAAACTATCATTATATTAGAATAAATGTTGGAGAGAAATGATATGAGAATGATCGCAGACAAGTAATTCAAAATGGTTGAGTTGCAGAATAAAGTGATGTAATCTTAACACCTGACATTACACAATCATGGCGACATGATGTTTGAATGTAAGCAAAACTATCATTAGAATAAATGTTGGAGAGAAATGATATGAGAATGATCGCAGACAAGTAATTCAAAATGGTTGAGTTGCAGAATAAAGTGATGTAATCTTAACACCTGACATTACACAATCATGGCGACATGATGTTTGAATGTAAGCAAAACTATCATTAGAATAAATGTTGGAGAGAAATGATATGAGAATGATCGCAGACAAGTAATTCAAAATGGTTGAGTTGAAGAATTAAGTGATGTAATCTTAACACCTGACATTACACAATCATGAGGACTGGATGTTTGAATGTAAGCAAAACTATCATTATATTAGAATAAATGTTGGAGAGAAATGATATGAGAATGATCGCAGACAAGTAATTCAAAACGGTTGAGTTGAAGAATTAAGTGATGTAATCTTAACACCTGACATTACACAATCATGAGGACTGGATGTTTGAATGTAAGCAAAACTATCATTATATTAGAATAAATGTTGGAGAGAAATGATATGAGAATGATCGCAGACAAGTAATTCAAAATGGTTGAGTTGCAGAATAAAGTGATGTAATCTTAACACCTGACATTACACAATCATGAGGACTGGATGTTTGAATGTAAGCAAAACTATCATTATATTAGAATAAATGTTGGAGAGAAATGATATGAGAATGATCGCAGACAAGTAATTCAAAATGGTTGAGTTGAAGAATTAAGTGATGTAATCTTAACACCTGACATTACACAATCATGAGGACTGGATGTTTGAATGTAAGCAAAACTATCATTATATTAGATCAAATGTCAGAGAGAAATGATATGAGAATGATCGCAGACAAGTAATTCAAAATGGTTGAGTTGAAGAATAAAGTGATGTAATCTTAACACCTGACATTACACAATCATGAGGACATGATGTTTGAATGTAAGCAAAACTATCATTATATTAGAATAAATGTTGGAGAGAAATGATATGAGAATGATCGCAGACAAGTAATTCAAAATGGTTGAGTTGCAGAATAAAGTGATGTAATCTTAACACCTGACATTACACAATCATGAGGACTGGATGTTTGAATGTAAGCAAAACTATTATTATATTAGAATAAATGTCAGAGAGAAATGATATGAGAATGATCGCAGACAAGTAATTAAAAATGGTTGAGTTGCAGAATAAAGTGATGTAATCTTAACACCTGACATTACACAATCATGAGGACATGATGTTTGAATGTAAGCAAAACTATCATTAGAATAAATGTTGGAGAGAAATGATATGAGAATGATCGCAGACAAGTAATTCAAAATGGTTGAGTTGCAGAATAAAGTGATGTAATCTTAACACCTGACATTACACAATCATGGCGACATGATGTTTGAATGTAAGCAAAACTATCATTAGAATAAATGTTGGAGAGAAATGATATGAGAATGATCGCAGACAAGTAATTCAAAATGGTTGAGTTGCAGAATAAAGTGATGTAATCTTAACACCTGACATTACACAATCATGGCGACATGATGTTTGAATGTAAGCAAAACTATCATTAGAATAAATGTTGGAGAGAAATGATATGAGAATGATCGCAGACAAGTAATTCAAAATGGTTGAGTTGCAGAATAAAGTGATGTAATCTTAACACCTGACATTACACAATCATGGCGACATGATGTTTGAATGTAAGCAAAACTATCATTATATTAGAATCAATGTTGGAGAGAAATGATATGAGAATGATCGCAGACAAGTAATTCAAAATGGTTGAGTTGAAGAATAAAGTGATGTAATCTTAACACCTGACATTACACAATCATGAGGACTGGATGTTTGAATGTAAGCAAAACTATCATTATATTAGATCAAATGTCAGAGAGAAATGATATGAGAATGATCGCAGACAAGTAATTCAAAATGGTTGAGTTGAAGAATAAAGTGATGTAATCTTAACACCTGACATTACACAATCATGAGGACATGATGTTTGAATGTAAGCAAAACTATCATTATATTAGAATAAATGTTGGAGAGAAATGATATGAGAATGATCGCAGACAAGTAATTCAAAATGGTTGAGTTGAAGAATTAAGTGATGTAATCTTAACACCTGACATTACACAATCATGAGGACTGGATGTTTGAATGTAAGCAAAACTATCATTATATTAGAATAAATGTCAGAGAGAAATGATATGAGAATGATCGCAGACAAGTAATTCAAAATGGTTGAGTTGCAGAATAAAGTGATGTAATCTTAACACCTGACATTACACAATCATGGCGACATGATGTTTGAATGTAAGCAAAACTATCATTAGAATAAATGTTGGAGAGAAATGATATGAGAATGATCGCAGACAAGTAATTCAAAATGGTTGAGTTGCAGAATAAAGTGATGTAATCTTAACACCTGACATTACACAATCATGGCGACATGATGTTTGAATGTAAGCAAAACTATCATTAGAATAAATGTTGGAGAGAAATGATATGAGAATGATCGCAGACAAGTAATTCAAAATGGTTGAGTTGCAGAATAAAGTGATGTAATCTTAACACCTGACATTACACAATCATGGCGACATGATGTTTGAATGTAAGCAAAACTATCATTATATTAGAATCAATGTTGGAGAGAAATGATATGAGAATGATCGCAGACAAGTAATTCAAAATGGTTGAGTTGAAGAATTAAGTGATGTAATCTTAACACCTGACATTACACAATCATGAGGACATGATGTTTGAATGTAAGCAAAACTATCATTATATTAGAATAAATGTTGGAGAGAAATGATATGAGAATGATCGCAGACAAGTAATTCAAAATGGTTGAGTTGCAGAATAAAGTGATGTAATCTTAACACCTGACATTACACAATCATGGCGATATGATGTTTGAATGTAAGCAAAACTATCATTAGAATAAATGTTGGAGAGAAATGATATGAGAATGATCGCAGACAAGTAATTCAAAATGGTTGAGTTGCAGAATAAAGTGATGTAATCTTAACACCTGACATTACACAATCATGGCGACATGATGTTTGAATGTAAGCAAAACTATCATTAGAATAAATGTTGGAGAGAAATGATATGAGAATGATCGCAGACAAGTAATTCAAAATGGTTGAGTTGAAGAATTAAGTGATGTAATCTTAACACCTGACATTACACAATCATGAGGACATGATGTTTGAATGTAAGCAAAACTATCATTATATTAGAATCAATGTTGGAGAGAAATGATATGAGAATGATCGCAGACAAGTAATTCAAAATGGTTGAGTTGCAGAATAAAGTGATGTAATCTTAACACCTGACATTACACAATCATGGCGACATGATGTTTGAATGTAAGCAAAACTATCATTAGAATAAATGTTGGAGAGAAATGATATGAGAATGATCGCAGACAAGTAATTCAAAATGGTTGAGTTGCAGAATAAAGTGATGTAATCTTAACACCTGACATTACACAATCATGGCGACATGATGTTTGAATGTAAGCAAAACTATCATTAGAATAAATGTTGGAGAGAAATGATATGAGAATGATCGCAGACAAGTAATTCAAAATGGTTGAGTTGCAGAATGAAGTGATGTTATCTTAACACCTGACATTACACAATCATGGCGACATGATGTTTGAATGTAAGCAAAACTATCATTAGAATAAATGTTGGAGAGAAATGATATGAGAATGATCGCAGACAAGTAATTCAAAATGGTTGAGTTGCAGAATAAAGTGATGTAATCTTAACACCTGACATTACACAATCATGGCGACATGATGTTTGAATGTAAGCAAAACTATCATTAGAATAAATGTTGGAGAGAAATGATATGAGAATGATCGCAGACAAGTAATTCAAAATGGTTGAGTTGCAGAATAAAGTGATGTAATCTTAACACCTGACATTACACAATCATGGCGACATGATGTTTGAATGTAAGCAAAACTATCATTAGAATAAATGTTGGAGAGAAATGATATGAGAATGATCGCAGACAAGTAATTCAAAATGGTTGAGTTGCAGAATGAAGTGATGTTATCTTAACACCTGACATTACACAATCATGGCGACATGATGTTTGAATGTAAGCAAAACTATCATTAGAATAAATGTTGGAGAGAAATGATATGAGAATGATCGCAGACAAGTAATTCAAAATGGTTGAGTTGCAGAATAAAGTGATGTAATCTTAACACCTGACATTACACAATCATGGCGACATGATGTTTGAATGTAAGCAAAACTATCATTAGAATAAATGTTGGAGAGAAATGATATGAGAATGATCGCAGACAAGTAATTCAAAATGGTTGAGTTGCAGAATAAAGTGATGTAATCTTAACACCTGACATTACACAATCATGGCGACATGATGTTTGAATGTAAGCAAAACTATCATTAGAATAAATGTTGGAGAGAAATGATATGAGAATGATCGCAGACAAGTAATTCAAAATGGTTGAGTTGCAGAATAAAGTGATGTAATCTTAACACCTGACATTACACAATCATGGCGACATGATGTTTGAATGTAAGCAAAACTATCATTATATTAGAATAAATGTTGGAGAGAAATGATATGAGAATGATCGCAGACAAGTAATTCAAAATGGTTGAGTTGCAGAATGAAGTGATGTTATCTTAACACCTGACATTACACAATCATGGCGACATGATGTTTGAATGTAAGCAAAACTATCATTAGAATAAATGTTGGAGAGAAATGATATGAGAATGATCGCAGACAAGTAATTCAAAATGGTTGAGTTGCAGAATGAAGTGATGTTATCTTAACACCTGACATTACACAATCATGGCGACATGATGTTTGAATGTAAGCAAAACTATCATTAGAATAAATGTTGGAGAGAAATGATATGAGAATGATCGCAGACAAGTAATTCAAAATGGTTGAGTTGCAGAATAAAGTGATGTAATCTTAACACCTGACATTACACAATCATGGCGACATGATGTTTGAATGTAAGCAAAACTATCATTAGAATAAATGTTGGAGAGAAATGATATGAGAATGATCGCAGACAAGTAATTCAAAATGGTTGAGTTGCAGAATGAAGTGATGTTATCTTAACACCTGACATTACACAATCATGGCGACATGATGTTTGAATGTAAGCAAAACTATCATTAGAATAAATGTTGGAGAGAAATGATATGAGAATGATCGCAGACAAGTAATTCAAAATGGTTGAGTTGCAGAATAAAGTGATGTAATCTTAACACCTGACATTACACAATCATGGCGACATGATGTTTGAATGTAAGCAAAACTATCATTAGAATAAATGTTGGAGAGAAATGATATGAGAATGATCGCAGACAAGTAATTCAAAATGGTTGAGTTGCAGAATAAAGTGATGTAATCTTAACACCTGACATTACACAATCATGGCGACATGATGTTTGAATGTAAGCAAAACTATCATTAGAATAAATGTTGGAGAGAAATGATATGAGAATGATCGCAGACAAGTAATTCAAAATGGTTGAGTTGCAGAATAAAGTGATGTAATCTTAACACCTGACATTACACAATCATGGCGACATGATGTTTGAATGTAAGCAAAACTATCATTATATTAGAATAAATGTTGGAGAGAAATGATATGAGAATGATCGCAGACAAGTAATTCAAAATGGTTGAGTTGCAGAATAAAGTGATGTAATCTTAACACCTGACATTACACAATCATGGCGACATGATGTTTGAATGTAAGCAAAACTATCATTAGAATAAATGTTGGAGAGAAATGATATGAGAATGATCGCAGACAAGTAATTCAAAATGGTTGAGTTGCAGAATAAAGTGATGTAATCTTAACACCTGACATTACACAATCATGGCGACATAATGTTTGAATGTAAGCAAAACTATCATTAGAATAAATGTTGGAGAGAAATGATATGAGAATGATCGCAGACAAGTAATTCAAAATGGTTGAGTTGCAGAATAAAGTGATGTAATCTTAACACCTGACATTACACAATCATGGCGACATGATGTTTGAATGTAAGCAAAAGTATCATTAGAATAAATGTTGGAGAGAAATGATATGAGAATGATCGCAGACATGTAATTCAAAATGGTTGAGTTGCAGAATAAAGTGATGTAATCTTAACACCTGACATTACACAATCATGGCGACATGATGTTTGAATGTAAGCAAAACCATCATTAGAATAAATGTTGGAGAGAAATGATATGAGAATGATCGCAGACAAGTAATTCAAAATGGTTGAGTAGAAGAATTAAGTGATTTAATCTTAACACCTGACATTACACAATCATGGCGACATGATGTTTGAATGTAAGCAAAACTATCATTATATTAGAATAAATGTTGGAGAGAAATGATATGAGAATGATCGCAGAAAAGAAATTCAAAATGGTTGAGTTGAAGAATTAAGTGATGTAATCTTAACACCTGACATTACACAATCATGAGGACATGATGTTTGAATGTAAGCAAAACTATCATTATATTAGAATAAATGTTGGAGAGAAATGATATGAGAATGATCGCAGACAAGTAATTCAAAATGGTTGAGTTGAAGAATTAAGTGATGTAATCTTAACACCTGACATTACACAATCATGGCGACATGATATTTGAATGTAAGCAAAACTATCATTAGAATAAATGTTGGAGAGAAATGATATGAGAATGATCGCAGACAAGTAATTCAAAATGGTTGAGTTGAAGAATTAAGTGATGTAATCTTAACACCTGACATTACACAATCATGGCGACATGATGTTTGAATGTAAGCAAAACTATCATTATATTAGAATAAATGTTGGAGAGAAATGATATGAGAATGATCGCAGACAAGTAATTCAAAATGGTTGAGTTGAAGAATTAAGTGATGTAATCTTAACACCTGACATTACACAATCATGGCGACATGATGTTTGAATGTAAGCAAAACTATCATTAGAATAAATGTTGGAGAGAAATGATATGAGAATGATCGCAGACAAGTAATTCAAAATGGTTGAGTTGAAGAATTAAGTGATGTAATCTTAACACCTGACATTACACAATCATGGCGACATGATGTTTGAATGTAAGCAAAACTATCATTAGAATAAATGTTGGAGAGAAATGATATGAGAATGATCGCAGACAAGTAATTCAAAATGGTTGAGTTGAAGAATTAAGTGATGTAATCTTAACACCTGACATTACACAATCATGGCGACATGATGTTTGAATGTAAGCAAAACTATCATTATATTAGAATAAATGTTGGAGAGAAATGATATGAGAATGATCGCAGACAAGTAATTCAAAATGGTTGAGTTGCAGAATAAAGTGATGTAATCTTAACACCTGACATTACACAATCATGGCGACATGATGTTTGAATGTAAGCAAAACTATCATTATATTAGAATAAATGTTGGAGAGAAATGATATGAGAATGATCGCAGACAAGTAATTCAAAATGGTTGAGTTGCAGAATTAAGTGATGTAATCTTAACACCTGACATTACACAATCATGAGGACATGATGTTTGAATGTAAGCAAAACTATCATTATATTAGAATCAATGTCGGCTACCCGGAATTTCCCGGAGTCATATCAAACAAAATAGAAGAGATTAAAATTGTAACATCCTCATAGTAAAACTCTTATCTCTCTACCTATCACAATCCGTCTCTCTATCTTTCTCTCTTCCCTACTTCCCCGTCTCTCCCCATCTCTCCCCCTTCTCTAACCTGCACCGAGTCAATTTTAATGTATTGAAAATAAAAGTAATGTAAGTTATTCACCTGAGCTTTCAGTTTTAAAGTTTCTTCCCCACCCACTTCATAAATAAAATAATGAAACCTATATTTATTTTAGTGTATTCCCGAGCAACATCGATTTTCTTGCCTTCCCCTTCCCCATCAAGCATATACAACATTGAAAATGTACTACTGTATTATTACATACACCTGCTCTGTCTAGGATTATCCTGAGCAACATAGATTACGTTTTCTTGTATACAGTAGTATAAAAAAAAAGCTGCTCTATCTATGATATTGAGCACTTTGGATTTACTTATACCACTTACCAAATATAATACTGAATTATTACTATTATGACTCCCGAGCAACACCGAGTTAACAAAAGACAGAGAAGTTATTTCTTCTGAGCAATGCTATGTGTTAAATACACCTGCTCTATCTAGGATGTTTAGCATTTTTTTTTATTACTATGTGATATTTACATTTATTGACCCCGTTTTTAGGAGGCCTCCAAAGTGCTAATGAAACCAAGCAAATAAAAAATTAAGGATGTCTCCAGAGCACACTACTAAATGCAGTGGCGGGTAATGGTGAGCAGTGGCATACAAAATTGTAGGTAGTGGCGGAGAGTTGTGGAACTGGGCGTAGTGGCAGGTAGTGGCATACAGTAGTGTGTAGTGGCGGGCAGTGGTGGACCTGGGTGTACAGTGCTGGGTAGTGGCGGATAGTGAAAGGCAGTGGCGAGCAGTGGTGGACAGTGGCGGACAGTGGCGGACAGTGGCGGACAGTGGCGGACAGTGGCAAGGCTGGGCGTAGTGACGGACAATGGTGGGTAGTGGCGGGCAGTGGTGGCCAGTGGCTGGTAGTGGCGACCTTGGCATAGTGACTGGTAGTGGCGAGTTTCTTACCCTCCTCTGTTTGAAGAGAAATGACCTTAAGAAACGTTAAATAAAATAAAAAGTTATTTTCGGAAGTAATTACTCAGCATTTTCGAATTATTACATAAATACATATAAATTCGACCCCCTCTCCATGATGAAATCTGCCCCATAGCCCCCTTAGGGGTGCATTTAGAGATTCGGGAATACTTCCATTCTCTTTCTCTGTTAATTTTACATAAAAATACACTTTTAGATAAAATGGGACTTGGGCATACAGAGTAGTGGGTAGTGGCAGATAGTGGCGGGTAGTGGCGTGTAGTGGTGGACCATGGCATAGTGACGGGAAGGCGAGTTTCTTTCTCTGCTACATTTGAAGAGAAATGACATTAAGAAACGGTAAATAAAATACAAAGTTACTTCCTGATGTAATGACTCAGCATTTTCAAATTATTACATAATTACATTGAAATTCGCCCCCCCCTAGATTCTCTAACCTTTTTTCTATAGGAACACACACACATACACATAACATTGAGTTATATATATATATATATATATATATATATATTATAAAATATAAAAAACTCTAATCCTTCACTAAATACATGTCTAAAATTATTCTACCGAAACCAGCTATATAATAACTATAAAATGGACGAACACTTACTAAAAAATATAATTAATAAAAACATATTCCCCATCGACCCAAATAAAAAAATAAAACTGATTATTTACTATATCAAATTCAAAACCTCAAACCTCATCATTGCTACCCCCCCCCCCCATTCTCGATTAGGGTTTTGAATAAGACAAACCTGGTGTATGAATTTAAATGTCCTTTGGGAGACTGTGTTTCTGACAGTGAAGAAAAAACATATACGTATGCTTGACCACCACAACCTTGTCGAGGAGGTAAAATCTAATGATTTTTAATATCTCATTAAGGCAAGGATAACAAGGTGTGTTTAGAGATCTGCATGTACTAACTTTTCTAATTATTTTCCATTTAATTATTGGCATTTTATTATTATTATTATTATTATTATTATTATTATTATTATTATTATTATTATTATTATTATTATTATTATTATCGATTAGGGACCAAAATATTTAGTAAGTGATGTTTTTCTTTTATGATTCTAATGAGTGAAAGAACATTTGTGGTTATAGTATCTTTATTTGATGTATTTCCTGCACTACCGATATAGAATCTATTATTTGTTTGGTTTTCTTTAGTTGAAATAGTTGGAAGGTATTTTTTTTCTCACTTAAGTTCACTCCAAACAAGGGGCTACTGTGAATTAGGGGGATCCTATATGGGGAGTTTTGCAGCAAGATGCTTGTTCACATTACATTTAAATGTATGTATGTTAGTACTGTCAGGGAAACAGGAAGCAGGAAGGGGATTCCAAAGGCTAGCAGTGAGGAAATAAGCTATTAGAGTAGAAAGCTCTTCGGTATTTGTGGACCTCAACAGTGAAGGGGTGGGATCTTGCTGACTGACGGGTTGGTCGGGTTTATTTACGTAGAGAGGACAGCATATTTGTTGGAGACCATTCCATTGAAGTACTTGTAAAACAAACACAGAGATGCAACATTGCAGCAATGGGACAGAGTCTGTAGCATGCTTGATAATGAGGGGCTTATTAGATTAGAGACTCTTTTTTGGACTCTGCCCAAGAGGGAGAGACTAGTGGTTGGTGCACCAGCCCAGATGTGACAACAATACTTCATGCATGACCGAATAGTGGCTTTGTAGATATATAGGATATTGGCAGGTGTGAGAAGTTTTCTAGCCCGGGAGAGGGAGCCCACTTTCCTTGTAATTTGAATGACAAACTCTCAGGTAAGGTGCTATTAACCATGGCAATCGGTGGTTGAAAAGGTTTCTTATAATTGTTGAAGGAAAGGAGCTTTGTCTTAGTAACATTAAATGTTACAATCCATTTATGTCCTCATTCCAGTACAGACTGGAGGTCATTTTCCAAGAATTCAGCCATTGCCTTGGATATGTGTGTGTGCTCGTTTTGCACACATGTTAAGAATAGAGCATGGTGTCTTCAGCAAATATACCCATCTCAGACACAGTTGCATCAGGGAGATCGTTGATAAAGATTAGGAATAATAAAGGTTCAAAGATCGATCCCTGGGGCACACCCACATTAATCTCATATTGTTTAGATGTATGGCCAACCTGGACCTTTCATTGGGCTAAAACAGATCAAATTATATTAAATATTCATCCAGTAACACTGTACAAATTAATTTTTATGAGAAGACCTTCATGCCAGACCCTGTCAAAAGATTTGGATATATCAAGCGCTACTGCCCTAGTTTCACCAGTTTTTATTACGTCATTTTCTAAGGATTCAGCCATTGTCTTTGATATGCGTGTTTTCATTTTTCATATATATGTTTCGTGTTTTTTAATTTATTTTATGCTCATCAGTATGGAATTATGTAACCATATCACCAGTCAGACAGTTCGAACTATGTATCCTAGTATTATGAACCCTGATATAGGATTAGAGAAGTCAAATGCGCAGACTTATGTAGTATGCAAATGAACGAACATTGACCCCACCTTAGAGATATAAGTGAGGTTAAGTCTAATTAAGATAATTATATACTCAGAAATACTGAAGCTCAATAGTTGATCTTTTTGTTCAACCAGAGCTATTATATTGTAACGTATTATATTGTAACGTATTATATTGTAACATATTATATTATAACGTATTATATTGTAACGTATTATATTGTAACGTAGAAATAAACAAAATTCTGACATGTTCATTTATATTAATTCCAAGAATTCAATATCAACAACAGTTAAGGTGTACGATCGTTTCGGAGACGAAAGGTATTTATTAAATATTTAAAAAAAATCATTCCATTCAGAAATAACCGGTAACTTTGGTGATCTAGCAGGAACCGGTGTGTGTCAACGTGATTATGCCGTATCTTCATTCTTTATCAATTACCAGTGGAAATAGTCGCAGTCTGTTTAAACACAAAAGAAAATCCGGATGGATGGATCTGATAGAACTTCTTTTTTTTCTTTCATTCACCCCAAACAAGGTACATTCTCACTGAAACGTACGGGGCTACTGTGAATTTAGGGCTCTACATACAGAGGATCCTTAAGTGAGAAGTTGTACAGAAAGATGTTCGTTCACATTACATTTAAGTTTCTGCATGTTGGTACGGTCAGGGAAACAGGGAGCAGGGAAGGAATTCCAAAGTCTAGCAGTTCGAGAAAATAAACTATTAGAATAGAAAGCATTCTGGAATCTAGGGACCTCAGCAGTAAAGCGGGGGGGGGGGGAGGATTTTGTTGACTGACGGGTTGGTCGGGGGTATTTACAACTATATGTATGTATATATATATATGTATAGTTTAATTCAGTAGAATACAAAATTTACGACATAATTAATATTTTGTAGTCATATTCATAAAAATCAACACTCAACAATATGTACAGGCGTTTCAGAAAATCTTCATTATCACTGTAAAAGCGTAAAACTTGATGAATTTATGATTTTCCTCTTCAGCATATATTCTTTATCAATTTCAATTCAGCTCATTTCCAGTGGAAATAATCGCAATCAGTTAAAAAAAAAAGAAGAAAGTCTAGATGGATGGATCTGATACAACTTGTTTTTCTATTATGACAGGACACACAATTGAGCTTAACATTAAAGCAGAAACACATTTCAGGATGGCGTTCATTTAAAAAGCTACTAATTATAATCATAACAAGCTGCGCGTGCGTGGCCCGCCTCTGTATGTGACTCGATGTGGCGAGTGTAAAATGCAGTAAATTTTGGCAATTTGGGGCATTTTTGACCCCCCTTTGACCCCCTGGGGGCGAGAACCAGAATTTTTCTGAGGTCAAGGATGCTCATTTTATATCCAGAACAATTGCCTCTACATTTTGGCCAAGTTTCAGAGAAATTGAATGGAGGGATGAAAAGTTATGGGGCAAAAAAGTCATTTTTTGCTATTTTGTTTTTTTTTGACCCCCTGAGGGGCTAACCAGATTTTTTTTTACAAAATCGAAGAATGTCACTTTCTAACCTGACAAAAGTTACAACTTCATGCAAAATTTCAGAGAAATCCAATCGATGGTTGCGGAGAAAAATCCGGACGGACGGACGGACGGACGGACGGAAATGCCTCAAAACATAGGTCCCCCGATTTTATAAATCGGGGCACCAAAAATATAGTCTGAATGGCTTACAAGATGTAAACGTATTTCAATCTCTAGATTTACTCATCAGGCTACTGATTAAAAATTTCAGTTATTAAATTAATTTTTTTTTCTCTACAACTCCTTCCACCAATGTGTACTTCTATTTATATTGTGGCTAAGATCAAAGTGTAGTATCTGTTCGGATGAATACTGCACCCAATAAACTTGTATTGTCTTGGCCTTTGGGGCTTGATTTACGCCGGTCTATGGGTTCTAGGAGGTCCACCCTCCCAGGCTTTGCCTTCCCTCTTTTTGGGGAGGAGTAAGTTTATTGCTTACTTCCTGAGGCGCTCCTACCGGGGAATGCCGACGGGGCTGCCCAAGCAATTTTTAATGGCCAGAGTGCTCACTTTCTCGGGCGCTGGCTTTTCAAACCCCACTTTCCCGACCCGACCTTGGGTCACATCTTACCTTGTGGGAGTAAGATAAAAATGGCCTTGTGCCTAACTTCTAGTGAAGGAGTAAATAAATATCATTCCGATGGATACTGCACTCCATAGACTGGTATCGTCTTGGCCTTCGAGGCTTGATTTATGCCGGTCTATGGGTCTGTCCTGTGCAGTTATAGGAGGTCCACCCTCCCAGGCTTCGTCTCCCTTCTTTGGGGAGGAGTAAGTTTATTGCTTACTGCCTGAGGCGCCCCTACCGGCGAATGTCGACGGGGCTGCCCAGGCAATTTTTAATGGCCAGAGTGCTCACTTTCTCGGGGGCTGGCTTTTCAAACCCCACTTTCCCGACCCGACCTTGGGTCACATCTTACCTGTGGGAGTAAGATAAAAATGGCCTTGTGCCTAACCTCCTGGGGAGGAGTAAATAAATACTCTTAGTTATTACCTTATTTAGACTTAAATCTACTAAGTGAACCCTACTGCAGTCTCTATTTACTTGCCTCCCTACGACGGCTGGTCGGTTTCTCATATGGGGAAATCCCGCTCCACAAAAAGAGGCACCCTGAATTGGGACAAAAATAAAAATTTCCTCATGTCAACAAGAGACCTTATTTACTTACCTCCCCACGAGGGCTGAGTAAGACACAAGGTCGGTTTTTCATATGGGGAAATCCAGCTCATAAAAAAGGGGTACTCCGGATTGGGATAGAAATAAAAACTGTCTAATGTCAACAAAAGTCTCTATTTATTTACCTCCCCACGAGAGCAGAGTTAGACACAAGGCCGGTTTTTCATATGGGAGAATCCAACTCCCCCCAAAAAGACACTCTAGATTGGGACAAAAATAAAAATGTTCTCATGTCAACAAGAGACCTTATTTACTTGCCTCCCTACGAAGGCAGAGTTAGACATACGGTCGGTTTTTCATATGAGGAAATCCAGCTCCCCAAAAAGAGGTACTCTGCATTGGGATAAAAATAAAAATTGCATCATGTCAACAAGTCCTTATTTACTTGCCTCCCAACGAAAGCAGAGTAAGACACAAGGTCGTTTTTTAATGTGGGTAAAATCCATCTCCCCTAAAGTGGGGTACTCTGGATTGGGACAAAGATTAAAATTGCATCAGTCTAGAAATATTTCTCCTTTACTGACCGAGGACATAAGAAAATAAGCGTAGTCTCAGAACAGATACTACACTTTCCTTCTAGCCAAACCGACAACCCTACTGCAATTAGTAGCAGTTACAACTGTCTACATGTTTTAGAGAAATCCATTTCAGAAACATTTAATTTTTACGTACATTTTTTAACTGTTATAGGTGTGTGTAGAGCAGCTGTTTGCTTATATCGTACTTTGGTTGAAAATTCGACGCGTAAATAATTGCCCACCGACGTAACTATGGTAATTATTATCGTGTTGGCTTAATTGCTTTCCGATCTTACTAAATTAACTTTTAGCCTGATTTTAGATATTTTTGATGATGATGATATAAGAGCAATTATCCAACCACAGGGAAAACTTTTTTTTCTTAAACACGCCCCCTACCCCCCCCTCTCTCTCTCTCTCTCTTTCTCTCTCTCTCTCTCTCTCTCTCTCTCTCTCTCTATATATATATATATATATATATATATATATATATATATATATATATATATATATATATATGCAAATAATGTTAAAAATAACAGAATTCGTCTGTTTGATTATACCTTTTTTTTTTTTTTCAATTTTTCTAATGATCCTTTTTTGTATCAAAATAAAAAAAATAATACAGGTTTCACAGGTTTCACGAACGTTTTCGATTCTTTGTCGAATCATCCTCAGGTGTCAAAAGCAAAGGAACAAAAAAAAAATCTGGAGAAAGAAAAGAATTTTAAAAAGAAATTTGCTTTTGATGATTCGACGAAGAATCGAAAACGTTCGTGAAACCTATGGAACATTTATTCATTTTTTTTATTTTAATACAAAAAAAGACCATCAGAAAAATTTAAAAAGTAAAATATGTATAATTAAACAAACGAATTCTGTTATTTTTAACAATGTTTGCATAAATGAGAAAATGCTGCCTAAATACACACAGTATATATATATATATATATATATATATATATATATATATATATATATATATATATATGTATATATATTATAAGCCCCCTTCACTAAAGGCCGGGCACTCTGAGTGAGTTTAATAGCAAGCAGTACAAATAGCTTCATGCAAAAATCCAAACAAAAAAAAGTTTGTTGATCACTTTAACTGCTCGTGTAAATTAGCCGTCGACTCGCTATTTACAAAGTTAAATTCCTCTTTAATTATTAGCTGATTCCCTATGGCCGAGGGTTAACGCTCTTGACTGCAAATCAGTGGCGATTTGTGATCGGAGTTCGAGCCCGACGACCGTTGAGAATTAACTTCCTGCACTGAAGATTGCGTTAGCATGAAACATCGATGTCTGTAGGTAATAAATAATGAATATATATATATATATATATATATATAGTCTCGGAAGTTTCTCAACCATTAAAACTATATAAAAAAAAAAAAAAAAAAAAAAAAAAAAACTTATAGTCTCAAGTCTTCCAGTGGAAAATCACTCATGTAAGTCAATTTATTTTTTACAGTTATTATATTAGTTAGTTTCTAACACTATTTTAAGGGATCATCAGTTGTTTACCATGAAAAACTGTTTCGGGAATTTAAAAACAAGACAGTATTTAATTTCATGGCTTCCCAGCAGAGTTGATCAGACCCCACTTTCCTTAAAAGACAAAAACATAAACGTTCCTTATACTAAATCTACGTTTTGTTCCATATAAATGTTTTGCTTACTTATATTAGTTATTTAAGAATTCAAAAAAAAAAAATATATATATATAAATAAATAAAATAAAAAATAAATTTTTTTTACCTGCGCTGTTCGTCTGTCTAATAAAATTTATCCGTTACTCACAAAAATGTTGTTGCATTTTAAAGTGTTTGGACGAATCCATGACACTATTATTTAAGTGATTAATGTATTATTTTTAGTTTTATATTATAAATATAAAAAACATCAACACATCAAAAAATAAAAGATAAATAAATAAATATGTATATACATATATATATATATATATATATATATATATATATATATATATATATATATATATATTACATACACACATACACATATATACCTTTAGTTCCTATTTTTCTTCCTCGTCCTACTTTGTTGTCCATCTCCCCGTTGTTGTCAGCCGCAAATAAATATTAATTTTCCTTGTTCACTATAGTTTTTCTAATCTGCGTTCACAACTGTCGGCTTTTTTCTTTTCTCATTGTTTCAAATCTGCGTCTGTAAGTTAACCGTTAATTTGTTCTCTTTTTCTTCTTCTTATTTACCAACTCCCGGTGTTTAAAAATCAGCGTTCATAGTTATGAACGGTTTTCTTCTTCTTCTTCTTCTTCTTCTTCTTCTTCTTCTTCTTCTTCTTCTTCTTCTTCTTCTTCTTCTTCTTCTTTTTTAACATTTCTTTCTTTCTTTCTACTGTATTTTTATTGTTTTTCTTATTATAATTAGCAGATGTGTTATATATACGTTTATTCATATTATATAATTTCTATTTATATATACTATGATTTGTACTATCAGTTTATTTTGATTAATTTGATAAGATTTAAAAGCATCAGGATGGCGAGTAATTGCCTTATTTAATTGTCCAAATATTTTATTTTGATCGCCACCTTGGTTAATCATTCTTATTATTAGATCAGAAATTGGGGGCATGAAATCTACTAATTTTAAGGTAACACGAGCAATTCTCAGAAATTCAGACATAATACTCCCGTAAAATATATACACAGGGCTAGTACTATTTTTATATGGCATTCGCACGATACGAAAAGGGAATGAATTTCTTTTATCAAACAGTTTATAGATAAATATTTTATCTTCAATTTTTATATCCAAATCAAGAAAAGTAGCTTGTGTTCCCTTATGTTCACAGTTTAATTTTAACTCTTTAGGATATATTAAATGTTTAGTATTTGCAAACTCTTCGCTATCATTAATGCAAACAAGGTCGTCAATATATCGCCTACATCCATGATAACTATACGCTCTAGATATATCATTTTTTATTAGTGATGACATCTATATATATATTCCAGTCTATGTAAATATAGATCTGCCCAAAATGGAGACGGATCCAAACCCATTGGAATACCTATTGTTTGGATAAATAATTTATTCCCTATTTGAAAGTAACTCTCTTTTATAAGGTGACTTATAAGCATTATCAGACCAGTTTTGGATACACTCGTCTTACCATTTTTATTTTTACACCAAAAGGCTTTAGATTTTGCAAAGTCTATGTATTTACTTTTTCCTCCTGCAAAAGCTAAATCTACAGTATTACCTAATTCTTTAATAAGTTCTTTATGGGGTATTTTTGTATATAATGTACTAAAATCGTATGTCGAGATTGATTTAGCCTGTTTACGAGAATTAATACGATCTAATTTTTCTTTTACTAGATCGGAATTATTTACCACCCAAAATAGGTTTATATTACTATAGAATTTACTTTTTTTATGGAAATTATTTATTTGGTTTATAATTAATTTAAAAATTTTAGACACAGCCTTACTTAAAGGTTTAGTGATGCACATTTTTGAGGCAACAATGAAACGGGCGCCAACTGGTGTTTTATGCATTTTAGGTATCCAATACATAGATGGAAGTTTTTTGTATTTTTCTTCTAATTTTAATCCTAATTTTTCACAAATAACAGTATTGTTTATAATAATGTTATCGCTTTTATTATTACTTAATTTATAAGTATCTGAAACTTCACCTATTATTCCTACTTCTAGCAATAAGCGTTGTATATAATACTTTTTACAGATAAAAGCTATGTTATTTGTCGCCTTATCAATAGGAACTATTACAAACCTATTTTGAAGCATTTCAAGCTCCGTCGTTATTTGTGGATTTCTAAGTAGGGGATTCGTTCTTTTAGGGTGTTTAAATTCTTTTAAACGTTCTACTTTTTTATTTACGAATCTAAGTACATTATTTTTCCATGCGTCAAATGTAGAGTGTAATAGTTTATGTTTTTTAGACATGGATGCAGTGAAATTATCTAACGCTTTATTTATTTCCTTAACACATTTCGCATAATTTAAACATTTAGGTTCTCTATAGTTTGGGCCTTTACTTAAGAGTTTTCTTAATTTAGAATTTTTAACTATCGCTAGATTACCGGTAATTATATGCCCTATGTCAGTATTACATAAAGGGGAGGATTCACATTCACATGATGGTATATACATTTCATCATTATCATTAATATTTAAATTCTCTACAGTTTGTTTATAGTTAAAAACCTTATTCCGGATAGTTTGCCCTAGTTTATATGTTACTATTGGTTTCTGTTCCTCTTTTTTAAGTTCATTGGGTAGTGACTGAATGATTTCTGGATTATTAAATATTTTAGGCAGATTTATATCATCAAATCCTTTATTTTCATATAGGACTACACAAACATTTCGAGGTTTATTTTTTATACACTCAGCAGTTGGCTTGTATAATTTTGTATCGATTATATCCATGATATACTCATACCATTGAGGAAGTTCTTCTATCCTATATATCATATCCGGGTTTAATAATATCTTAGATGCTATGTCTTTTAATACCTTTTTCTTGGTTTTATTAAGAAGTTTTCTAATGTAATTAAAAGACTCGGAAATATTATTCATGATAATCTCTTTAGTTTTCTTAAAAAATTCTTCGCATGAAACGGCAGATACTCTATTGTTCCTATTTACATGTGTTCTATCTCTAGTACCGTAGCGAGGCAAAGCTGGATACAATCGCCCTACATTTTCTGATTCGTCTTGTAAATTATCTTTTTTTATTTTTACATTTAGACCATATGGATAAATTACTCGCATTTTCTTAATTATTGCATCTTCTTTATTTAGACGCATTTTAAGCGTATTATTATCTACCTTACCAGAACTATCATATCCATTATCTGTAAATTTTTCAATAATCTGTATTGAAAAAGACGATTTTCCACAGGTTTTTTCTTTAAAGTGGTTTACTACATGGACACAGCCTTTATTACTAGTTCTATGCAAATTCATCCGTCTATTTAAAGGTAGTACTGTTTCGCCTACATATTGTAAATTACAATTTTTACAAGATAATAAGTAAACTAAATTTTGTGACCTACACGACAAATCTTCCCCCGAATGATTTAGGACTGGATAGATTCTTTTAGTTACATTAGATTGATATTCTTTAGATGTTATTAGAATATCACAAGTTTTGCATAACGAAGCTCCACAGGGAGCAATGTTAAAATTATTATCGGTCGGACAAGTCCCATTTGCCATTTCGAAAGAAGGAGCTCCTACTTCAGTGTCTCTAATGACAACGGCTTTACCCTGTCGAAATCTGCCCGACCTCCTTGGGGGATTAGCCCTAGGGGAACTCACTAGTTCTGAGGGCTGCCCAGACTTAGCTTGCAATCTCCTTTTAGTAACAATAGTTAATACTATTATTTTTATACATTATGTTTTATCAGGATGAAAACTTAAGCACCTTTGGTGCCAGAAAGGTATTCAAATAAGAGGAAGGAAACCTAACCATGCATATCCAAATACCCAATATATAGTCTCGGAAGTTTCTCAACCATTAAAACTATATAAAAAAAAAAAAAAACTAAAAAAAAAACTAAAAAAAAAAACTTATAGTCTCAAGTCTTCCAGTGGAAAATCACTCATGTAAGTCAATTTATTTTTTACAGTTATTATATTAGTTAGTTTCTAACACTATTTTATATATATATATATATATATATATATATATATATATATATATATATATATATATATATATATATATATATATATGAGAAATGAAAAAGGAAAAACCAAAAAGGAAGTTTTTATGTGTTCATCAACAAATAAAGACGAAACGTCTTTATTTGTAAGACTTCTTCAGGATGATAATATAAAGAAAAATGTCATGTAATATAAGGTTGACATGGTGGGTTGAAGGGAGGAAATAGTAGCCACTACTACAGTAGGGACCGTCGTCCGGACCTGGTGAAGTCAGTTGCGAGGAATGAAAATAAATGTTGAAGAAACTGAGTGAAAATATATATATATATATATATATATATATATATATATATATATATATATATATATATATATATATATATATATATATATGTATTAGTGGAAGAGAACCCAGCAGAGAGCTCGATTATTAAAAAATTAAAAAATAAGAGCATAATATAGGTCCCTTTGTTTAGATTTAAAACCGACTGTACCGAACTTGTTCTAGTCTTCTGTAAGATATATATATATTTCAAACATTCATTTCCAATATAACAGCTGTTTTATTTTTTATGTGTTTTTGACGGCGTCTTCCCTAACTCTACGTTCTCATCTCAAGAAAAGACTCTTTTTTTTTTGGTTTTCAATATTTACAATTATATTGTCGGTTTTTTCTATCCTCTGATGAAAAGAGTTTATCTTTGAAAATCCATGGATTAAGGATATGAAACTTGCTTCGAACTTCTGATGCTCTAATAAATATTGTATATTTACAATTTTTTTATTCTCATCTTTCATTTCTAGAATTGATTGCTCTATTCAGTATATTGAGCTTTATATTATTAAACGATAATTTATTTAACTTAATTTAATTCAACATTTATATATATATATATATATATATATATATATATATATATATATATATATATATATATATATAATCACACGTCCTATTAAAAAAAGGTCGACTTAATGTAATATTCTTTACCGCTTAGGAAGTGGAAAAGGTGGTTGTGGTCTAATGGTAAAACGCCAGACTGTGGACAGTAGAGGACGACTGATAGTGATAAACATGTGGATAATTGTTCTTATATCATCATCAAAAATAGTTTAAATTATGCTAAAAGTTAATTTAGTAAGATCGGAAAGCAATTAAGCCAACAGGATAATAATTACCATAGTTACGTCGGTAGGCAATTATTTACGCGTCGAATTTTCAACCGAAGTACGATATAAGCAAACAGCTGCTCTACACACACCTATTACAGTTAAAAAATGTACGTAAAAATTAAATATTAAATATATATATAAAATTTAAAAAATAATTACATGTCCTATTAAAATGCTTAATGCAATATTCTTTACCGCTTAGGAAGTGGAAAAATACTAAGAAAGCACAGCTATGTTTCTGTTGCCAGTAAAAACAATAACAAAAAAAACTGTATATATATATATATATATATATATATATATATATATATATATATATATATATATATATATATAAGGTTAATACAACAAAAGATATAAGAGGCAACTAATATCTTTAATTAGTGGACATCCGGATAAGAATAAAGCTCAATATACTGGATAGAGCATTAATAGCAATAGATAAAGTGAAAGAATAAAATAAGGTGCGAATCAAATTTTATTAGAATTCAAAGTTCAAGCAAAGTACTTTAAAGTCCTTAACTCATGAGTTTTCAAAGAAAATCTTCTCCTCAGAGGACCATTACCGCAATGACATTACTGCAGGTAATAAAATTAAACTTTGAAAATATATAAAAAAATATATATAAAATACATAAAAGTATATAAAACATCAAATATATCGGCCCAAAACATACTTTTTTGTTAAACTTATACAGTTCATCCAAGTCATAAAGTTTAAAACAGCTTCAAGAAAGATGTCAAAAAGGTTGATTAAAAAACAATCCAGGTGGTGAATGGTAGTTCAAAAAACGAAACAGTTATCCAGGTGGGAAATTTGTTTGCTATCGATGCAGTATATGACAGTGAAAAATGTATCCAAGCAAATTAATAAAACGATAGAAAAAAACAAATCATATGAAAAGTTCAGAAAACTCACTTGGTGTTGAATATTATGATGTCCAATTAAGGGTTCTTATGAGCTGATAGGAGTTGTGCAAACCATAACTAAGGCCAATTCGAATAAAATTAAACTGACCTGATGTTTTCGGCCATTTTTTCTTCGGGGTCCGATAAAGTTACTCCAGTGAAAAATAATATTCAAAGGTAATCAAGCTCCCGCAAACCCTGTAGACAGCACAACGAATCCAAAAAAAACCCGGCTGCTCGCTAAGCCAGCCGAGCAAAAGTCTGAGGAGAAGATTTTAAGTCTGAGGAGAAGATTTTCTTTGAAAACTCATGAGTTAAGGACTTTAAAGTACTTTGCTTGAACTTTGAATTCTAATAAAATTTGATTCGCACCTTATTTTATTCTTTAACTCTATCTAGTGCTATATATATATATATATATATATATATATATATATAATTATTCAGTTGGATGAAAGCGGGAATGTTTTGTGAATAATAATCATTATATTATATTACATTATGAGCTCTAGTTGTGTTATACACTATTGAGCTACTACATAAACTTTTGTGTGAACTTACAGAAATTAATATATATATATATATATATATATATATATAATTCCATACATTGGAGATGTGGAACACTGTGGGGCAATATGTTCGCTTGTAAAGACATAAATAGACTTTAATTCTTCTTTTTCTAGTATAACTGTTTGGTTGGCCGCATTGAAAAAGGAGTTCGGACTTCAGTTAAAAGGTGACTGGGGTTCAAACCGTGTGATCAGCAGAACAGTTATCTTCACACTGACGATTCCCGAAAAAGATGAAACATATATATATATATATATATATATATATATATATATATATATATATATATATATAGTATGAAAATATATTTATGGCAAGTAAACTAGACAGAAAAGTTAATGTTTCACACCCAAATGTAATCATCAGGCTAAATTAAAGAGAGTAAACTGTTTGGAAGAACAAAATTGTGCCTGATGGTTTCCTTCAGGAATGAAACAGTAACGTCTCTGTTTAGCTGACTTGCTATAAATATATTTTCATACTACTACTAAGCTCACATATTGAGCACTGTTGAAGTAAATACTGAATATATATGTACGCAATATATTATATTACTTTATAATATTACTAGCAGAACCCATGTCCCGGCGATGGCCAGTGAAAATAGAAAATACTGATTTTATTTTTAAAAAATGTAGTAGAGTATCAATTATGAAAATAAAAATCAGAAAATAACCCATGTCACTGTAAGTAATTTATGTGATTAAAATAGGATTTGACATGAAGTCGTTGCCCGGAGAAAATATAAAATATTAATTTAAATTACTGAAATGTGTTATTTTATCAGTATAGACCGAGGACAGAAAAAAATTATGTATAGTATACTACACTTTAACGGTAATTCTATTTCGAAAAGGAAAAAAAGGAAAATAAACTGAAAAAGAAAAAATATTGTAAAATCGGCATTAATTTAAATTGAGGTGCAGAGTTAGAAGTGAGTAGTGGAGCTCATAAAAAGTGCTGCCGGGTAAAAATGAATGTAGTATTACGTATGAAATCTGAAGAAACACACTTTTTAAATCAGTAAATATGCTAGTCTTATCGGCTTATTTCCTAGATGACGATTTGTTCCATTGGTTCAGGTTCGATGAAAATAAGTAAAGTCTGTTAGTGACTTATATAAAAAGAATTTAAATAAAAATATGTATGAATAAAAGTATTGGTTTTAAAATATAATTCTTATGTTTTTGCAACACAATTTTATTTTAGAAAACACTGAAAACATTTAAATAAAGTTTCGTATTTCTTTCACATTACAATCTCCCCGAAGTCTGAGAAACAAATAATTATATAAATATTTTAATTTTGTTAATAAAATATTTGTAGAACTCACTAAAAGACTTTTAACTCCAAATTTAATATATGACAACAGTGTTATTTCCTAGTTTAGTCACAGAAACATTCGAAGAAGACGTGTGAAGTCGTTGCAGACATTTGTCTTTTTGTATCAGGAATGCAAGTGTAAGAATTAATGTTTTTGTTAGTTTCATCATTGAAAAATGCGTTTCCACAAATAATAATGAAAATAGGTTTTAAATACTTTATTTTTATGAATAGTCTTATAGATTTTTTGAGTAGAAATTGACTAAAAGACATGAAACATTGCAGTACTAAATGATTTTGTGTGTTTATAATCAATGCTTTCTTGTTTGTTTGTAAATTCTTGTTCAATAGTTTATAATGAAAATATTGTTTTCATAACGTGGCCAGGACAGAATATTCTCAAAGAAATTGTTTTTTATTCCACTTAAGAAGAAATCCTTCTAAAGTGAGGCAATTTTTATTTTGGTTAAAGAACAGGATTTTCCACAAATAATAATAAAAATAGGCTTTAAATAGTATATTCTTAGAAATTGTTTAATAGTTTTTTTTTCATGAATAGAAATGAAATAAAAGAAATCAATGTTTTCTTGTGTTTTTTTTTTAAAATGAAAATCGCTTCAGACAAGGCATGAAGCGACTTGATGTAAGGAGCTAACAAGAACAAAAGATAATTATCGCAAAGACAGGTCTTGAAAAGACCAAGGCTATAGGTAAGAGAAAAATAGTCAGCAGGAAGAGAGTTCCACAAGCTTGCAGTTCTTGGAAAAAAGCTACTGAAATAGGAAGCTCTATTTCAATGAGGTATCAACAAAACAGCGAATTGATGGAGACCACTAGACCAATGAGTCAAACGAGCTGGAACAAAAGAAGCAGAGAATAAACCACACAATTCTGAAGAACACATGCCATAATAGTATTTATAGAACTATTGAGACTAGCAACATCACGTATGTGAGAGAGAGGGTGCAGAGAAGAAGAAGAAGAAAGGATAGGGCTAACCAAATTACATACACTTCAGAATCTTATCAAGAACCCTCAAATGGGACAGAGATTCACCAGCCCAAATATGACAACAGTACTCCATACATGGTCTGATAGTAGATTTGTAGTGATAGAGAATAGCCTCAGGCGTGAAAAAGTGTTTGGAACGATAGAGAAAACCGACTTTACAAGAAGCAGAAAGAGAAATGGATCTAATGTATGAACTCTAAGAAGGATTTGATGAGAGAGAAAGACCAAGAAATTTCAGAGTCGATTTCTCCTCAAGAGCAGAACTATCAATGAGAATCTCAGGAGAAAAAGGGGGCATGTCTACGATTGAAGGACATGAACTGAGTCTTAAAAGGATTAAACAAAACAGTCCACAACTGAACCCAGGTCAATTTCTAGATCAGCTGCATATTTCAACTGATCCAAGGGAGATGGGCGAGAAGCAACACCAGAATGGAGAGTGGTATCATCAGCATAGATGTTAATTTTCTGAATAATATTCTCTGTAAGATCATTTATATAGAGAAGAAACAGTGTTGGGCCTAGAATAGAGCCCTAAGGAACGCCAGCATTGATTGGAAAAGAGAATGAAGAGACACCGTTTAAAGTTATTCGCAAGCTTCGATCAGAAATAAAAGACCTAATAATGTCAAGAACCTCACCACCAATACCATAACCCTGAAGTTTGTGTAGAATACCAGAATACCACACTTTGTCGAACGCCTTCGAAATGTCAAGCGTAATGACCCTACCCTCTGCTGAATTATCCATAAACCGACAGATCCGGTCACGTACAACAGTTAAAAGATTAACAGTTGAACGAAAACCACAAAAGCCATACTGAACATCACTAAAGAGGACCAGACTTTCCAGAAAATGAACAAGCTTGCTAATAAGAGAGAGAAGACTAACAGGACGATACTTAGTTGGGTCAGACAGATCACCAGCATTTTTAAAGATTGGGACAACAGAGGACTCTTTCCAACGAGAAGGGAAACAGGACTTAGACAAATTGAGATTGAATAGTTTAGAGAGGATAGAAAAAAGTTCAGGAGCACAACGCTTGAGAACGACAACAGGAATTGAATCAGGACCGGAAGCCTTAGACTGGTCAAGATCAGAAAGAACCCTAGCAACCATTTTCGGAGTGATAATGACAGATTCAAAAGACTAATCAAGAGACTGAATATTTTATATCGAAAATAATGTTCTAATAACGTATCCAATACAGAATATTCCCGTAGACATTGATTTGTGATTCCACCTAAGAAGAAATCCTTGTAGACTGAGGCAAGTTTTATTTTGTTTGGAGAGCAGAATTTTCCACAAATAATATTGTTGTTGTTGTTGTTTTCCCATAACATCCGGGGACATCCCTGGGAGTCAGACAAAAACTCTATCTATCCTTACTTTTCTGTGGGCATGGTAGAACCTGGTAGTGCCCATATCCTCTCCAGGCCAATACAGCACCTGATGTTCCAAAATGGTCACCCATCGTTGCTTAACTTCGGTGATCTAATGGGAACCGGTGTGTCAACGTGATTATGCTGTAATAATAATATTGAAAATAGTGTTTAAATACTTTATTTTTGTAAATAGTCTAATAGTTTTCGTAAATAGAAATTAAATAAAAGGAACGAAACAGCACAGTAAGAATCAATGTTCACGTATGAAAGCAGATGTCGGCATGTGTAAATGCATGCGGCCAACTGTTCTTCAAAGCGTAACCCAGAATGTTTACAGACAGTATAAGCGACAGACATTCAGAATAAACGAATGATATTCCCTTAATCCACGAAAGGGAGCGATCGTTATTTAGATTTAAAAGCTATTCTATTAAGACAACATTAAGAATGACAAAATGAAATAATTGAGGTGATTAAACAAAAATTCCCTTCCATTAAGAAAGGACCCGGTGTAAACTGGTGGCAGTGAAAGTAGGTAAATAGTAGGGAGTAAAAATAGATGCCATCTTCATTTTGGAAAGTTTATTTAGGATAGTACGGTAATCTGGAGAAAATCTAACAAATAGTGAAAGAAGACGAAATGAATGCCTAATTTCTGGAAACACACATGAGGGCTTAGCCTAAATGGATGGCGGAACAGATTAGCATATGAAGGTTTTGTTATTATTTTATTATGTCGTAATGCAGACAAGAAAAATCGAATTCATTTTATTATACAGAAGATATGTGTACATACATGAAATAGTAATAAATCATATATATATATATATATATATATATATATATATATATATATATATATATATATATATAGTAAAGGAGAAATGCTTTAAATCTCTTTCAAAAACCTCGTTCGTCTATCCAGTATTTAAAAATGTTGGTGATCAGTACCCGGCATCTCAGTACAGACTTATCAGCCTCATATGCAGTATGAGTAAGTTGCTTGAATCTGTAATAAATCAAGAAATTGTCAAGCACCTGGGCAAAAATAATTTACAAGCAATACCGATTTCGTCCTGCAAGGTCAACAGCTGATGTACTAACTGTAATATTACATAGGATCGGTGAATCCCTTGATGGGGGTTGTATCTGTAGCTATCAGCATATCAAATATAGGGTCTGGCACAAAAGGTTGCTTCACAAATTTGCTTACTCTGGAATATCTGAAAATGTTCTTACAACCATTGAATCCGTTTTCTCTATGGGCAGATGTCTGAAGCACACAGTATCATGCCTCCAAGATCTATCCTGGGCCCAACCCTCTTCTTAATCTATATTAAAGATCTTACTAGTCACGTTATGGGATCATTTGGACATCTATGCAGACGACACAACTGTCTATGGCAGCACATCGAAGAGCACTGGTGAGCAAGCTCACGATGATTCCCTCTCTTTTTTAATAGGGAACAAAAGTGGCTTGTTATTTTCAACACTTCTAAAACCAAGGGGATGATGTATTCCATTCCTTACGACCCTTTTCTCACAGAAGAGACATTGCTAGTCTCTCTTTACACTATCGTTATTTCTATGGAAGGTGCTCGACTGAGCTCAAATCTCAGGTTCCTCTTTGGTTCTATTTATCTTCCTCCCACAAGGTAAGATATGACACAAGGTCGGGAAAGTGGGAAAAAAACAGCGCTCGAGAATTTGAGCACTCTGGCCATTTAAAAATTGCCTGGGCAGCCCCGTCGGCATTCCCCGGTAGGGTCGCCTCAGGCGATTAGCAATAAACTAACCCCTTCTCAAAGGGTGAGAAGGCAAAGCCTGGGAGGGTGCACCTCCTAGAACTGCACAGGATGGACAACCGATAGACCGGCGTAAATCAAGACCCGAAGGCCCGGATAATACCGGCCTATTGGGTGGGGTAAAAGATTTCTCTTTGGTTTTTACATTCACAGCAAGAACTCGTCTTATTACCACAACTGCAAATAACTTTCCTTTCTTTTCTCCATGTGCCTAACCCAAACCGGTAATACTTGGTGTTATATTAGCCCTGGGAGGACTATGCCGACTTCCTTCAGAGGAGGAAGTTTTCAGGGAATATCAAATTCACAAACGGTCTGCAGCCGCATGTATATGGGAAGATGACATAGAGCACCTAGCATTCCCAAATGGTCACCCATCTGGTACTGGCTAGGCTCCATGTTGCTTAACTATCTCGTTAACTCTTATCTTCGAGTGGCTTTGATAGTCTTCCTCTACTTTATTGTAATTTCCAATTTGCTCGACTGAGTTCCAATCTCAGGTGCCTTCTTGTAAGACATTTACAGCAAGATCAGTCTTATTACCACAACTGCAAAGAACTTTCCTTTCTTCCCCCGTGTGTCTAACATCAAACAGAATTTCTATGAACAGCGTTTCTTTTCATCTGTAGAACACACTACCACAAGATTGCTTCCTTGCAGGCTACAACATGGTCATCTTTAAAATCAAATGTCAACAAATACTTGGTCATAACCCGTCCTCATAAGTCATTAAACTTTGTTCATTTCATTTGTTATTTTCAATCTCCTCATAATATTCTTCACTATTAACCGACAATCTATCCATCTCATTAACCCTTATCCTCGAGTGGCTATTTACCTTGATAAGCAACTTGGAATGAACCCTAACCCCAAACCGGATTGCTTCTCGATGAAATTACACCAGTTGAGTTGCATGAGATAATACACTAATGAGATTTTACCAAATAGTAAATGTATCGACCGTAGTTGAAGACAACCCAAAAGATCCATTTTTATTGGTTACTACACCGAGATATAGGCGACGGAGCAACTCCTTTCCTATAGTTTACTACACTTAACCTTATTCTATAATGCTGATTGTTTAGCAAGGGGGCATCAAGTACAATTTCTTTTAGACTTTAGAATGACTCAACCGAGGATTGAACTCCGGTCTCTCGGCCCATTAGCAAAATAGCATAATTATATTTTTCGAAATTACCATTAGATAGACAATCGTACAACATTGTAGTAGATGTGTATCACACAGTCAGAAATGTTGACAATACACGGTCGCAGAGCAAAGAAAACTACAAAGCAAAAGATTATGTTTCCATTTCTATCGGGGTTGAAAACCACAGACACTTTTTGTTTGGATTATTCGTACTACTGTTCTCATCTTGGATGTTATTCTAACGTTTCGGATAGTGTAACAACATCATTGTATTCTTATTATCGTCTGCACAGATGAAGCGTGTAACTTAGAACTGATTATAACTTAGCACTTATCTCTGTTGCACCATTGGTCTTTGCAGATGTTAAATCTTAGAACCAATTTTATATGGAACTGATTATAATTAAGAACTAATCTGTTGCACCGTAGGTCTTTACAGAGGGTAAATCTGAGAAGGAATTTCACTTAGAACTGATTATAACTTAGCACTTATCTCTGTTGCACCATTGGTCTCTAAAGAAGTTAAATCTTAAAAAGAGTTTCACTTAGAACTGATTATAACTTAGCACTTATCTCTGTTGCACCATTGGTCTCTAAAGAAGTTAAATCTTAAAAAGAGTTTCACTTAGAACTGATTATAACTTAGCACTTATCTCTGTTGCACCATTGGTCTCTAAAGAAGTTAAATCTTAAAAAGAGTTTCACTTAGAACTGATTATAACTTAGCACTTATCTCTGTTGCACCATTGGTCTCTAAAGAAGTTAAATCTTAAAAAGAGTTTCACTTAGAACTGATTATAACTTAGCACTTATCTCTGTTGCACCATTGGTCTCTAAAGAAGTTAAATCTTAAAAAGAGTTTCACTTAGAACTGATTATAACTTAGCACTTATCTCTGTTGCACCATTGGTCTTTACAGAGGTTAAATCTGAGAAAGAATTTCACTTAGAACTGATTATTACTTAGTGATGTGGGGTAAGCTAGTACCCCTTCCTGAGGTTGGACAATGAGATGCTCCAAGGGAATAAAGGGATCAACTCTTGTCACGAGGGAGTGAGATGTTATGCAGGAACCGTGCATTACCTTAGTATCTCTTTCCGAATTCCTGATTGTTACCTGGAATTTTTATTGACAAGGAAGCGTATGATAGCATCCCCTACTATTTACAAGTGGGAGATGAAAAACTTCCCATTATCCTTGCAGGCCGAAGACCGGTTTGCTGGTACTGCGAACAGCTGGGGCACCTTACATTTGACTGCCCTCAGAAGAAGAGTAACATCACCCCAAATATATCCAACTCTAATGGGAAAATGTCAAAAGCAGGCCCCCACCTCGATCTTCCAGCTACGATAGGATTACCAATCGATGTTTCGTCTGACGCCTCCGACGACGATTTCCCGCCACTTCCTAATACAAAAGGTAGCAATGAATGGATCATAGTGCCGGGAAAGAAAACACCAGGCCGCATATCTCTCGAGCAAATGAGAGAGGAGGAAATGCTGAAGAAAGACCCTGGGAAGGATAGCTACCTGCAAGCAAAGGAGCTCAAAGAAAAACTTGAAAAAACAAAAACAACGCCCAAACTGAACACTAGCAAGACCCCTACATCCAAAGCAAGTCCTCAGCCCGCCACCAAACCAATTCAATCCACCCAAGTAAACCTTAAAAACACTCTATTACCGAAAGCAATTCCCCCCCCCCCAATCACAGGTCCCATACCAGAAAAAGCTTACAAACTCATACCCCTAAGCCCAGTTAAAAAGCATTCGCCCAAACATTCTCCCTTTGTTTCCCCAATGAATACCCCCAAAAGTTCTCCACCTGCATCCCCCACAAAACAGCCCTCTCCTTCGCCTTCTCCAGCATCTCCTATAGCGCCTAGCACCCCTTCCCACTCCATGATGGAAGACATGCCTCCCCCTCCTCCTATTACGCAAAAAAGGCAAAAGAGCCCATCAATGGAACGAAGGAGGAAGAAATCTGCCCGGTTACGGATACACAGGAAGATACGGTAAAATATCACCATCTCTCAGACCTAAAGCAATTGCTATTATTTAAAGAAGTTAGGGGAAAATCCATTGAAAACCCTTTGAATTTCCCCAACGCCCCAAGATTACTAACTGTCGTTAGGAGGAGAGCTGAAGCGAAGGATCTATGGCAGATGCTGGAGGAGGCGAACAATACATTTAATCTTTCCCCTCCGATAGCTATTTTTAAGGATGATATGTTAACCGGTTTAAGAAAGGAATGTGTTGGGAGGGTCCCTATACGTTTACACCCCTCCCTGTATAGGATAGCCAAATTAACATTTCCTTTGGATGTTGGCGGCATCTCCCATGACGGCCAAATTAGCGGTCAGATGGGCAGACAATCTTTTGGGAGAGCCGTCAGCATCCTGGCCACGTCTATGTTCGTTTCTGGAACCCAACCCTAAGGCATCCTTATGGCTCTCTTTCTAGCGAGTTTTAATGTCCGGGGCCTGAGGGCCGACCTCATAAATTTCGAGTTGCTACAGACCTTCAGCGCCTCGGAGTGAATATATGTTGTGTTCAGGAAACCCACTTGATTTCAGGGGACTATTTGGGTGCGCTGACTAAGGGTTTTCACGCTTATTCAGCATACTTTAATTCTTCCTCAAGGGGAGTTTCCTGGCTGGTAAGCAAATCCTTAGATGCGTTGTGTGACCCTAGCTACATGGATCCGGAAGGGAGACTATGCGTTTTGAATATTACCATAAAGGAGAAAGCATTTCGGCTCGTTGGGGTTTATGCACCCAATAGCCATTCTGAGCTCGGTCCTTTCTTTTGGCGAATCGAGCAGTTCTTGAATACTACTACTCGGACGGTCATTTTAGCGGGAGACTGGAACGCGGTCCTGGATCTCGAGTTAGAGCGTAATCGGGCTAGGGGTACTAACATTGATCGGGATGCTATGTTATTTCGGGACTTCCTCGATAAGTATGACCTTATCAATAAGTTCCAGAATGAAAAGCCCTGTGATAGGGTATGGATTAGGACTGGTAGACGCAGCTCCGATTCGGTACAACTTTCGAGTTATATCGATCGGTTCTTAATTAGGAGAGTCGATGTAGGATTAGTTGAATGTCCAAGTTTTCATAACATAGTTGACTCGGATCATAGACTGGTTCGGGTCCGTGTAAACTTAGATAGACCTAAGCCTAGATTAGCTGGATACTGGAAGCTCAACACTTCGTTGTTCGATGTGAAAGGCTACCAGGATTAGCTATTACTAACCTTACAGCAGGAATTGGCGGGGGCTGTAATTGGGAATAGGAAGTGGGTTCATTTTAAGAAGGTTATTAGGTCCTTTTACTGCCGATTTTAGCAGACGACTCAACCTAGCAACTAGGGCAGCTAAAGTGGTACTAGAGTCCAGATTAGATCGGGTGGTGGAGGTAGGGGATAGCTCTAGTGTTACTGTAATTAAGGCCAAGCTGGATTCTTTGGCTATCCAAGAACACCAGGCTTTAGTGATTAGGGCAAGGTTAAAAAGGAAGCAACAAACATGGCCGCTGAACTGCGTGCAGAGGAAGGTCGACATGCATCTGATCAACATATTGCTCGTGTCTCATTGCCGGATGGGCGGCTCGTGACCACAAACGAAGGTATTCTGGAGGCGTTTCGTTCTCATTTCCAGGATCTTTTTACTCGGGAACCCAGTTTGTCATTAGCACAATTCGACGCTTATTTAGCCGACTTTTTTCGTCTTGAGGCGACCGAAGTGGGTAGGTGCGAAGGTTGCATAGCAGAGGATGAAGTCCAGGAAGCTTTAAAGCGGGTCGGCCTTAACAAGTCTCCGGGATTGATGGTTTGCCTACGAGGTGTATTTGAGGTTATCGCACATTTTTGTTCCCTTGCTGACAGTTTTGTTTAACTCGTGGTTTAGGAACGGGTCTATTTCCCAGTACTTGACCATGGGTATAGTGAAATTGTTGTGCAAAAGCAAAAATGGTGGGGATGGGTTAGATAATTTTAGGCCCCTAACAATGCTTAATGCGGAGTTAAAGATTTTGGCCAACATCTTAGCCAATCGTCTGCAACTTGTTTTGCCTGGTCTAATTAGCCCCGAACAGACTTGTGCTGTAAAGGGTCGGACTATTCAGGATAACTTGCACTCGATACACTTGATCATAGATAAAATCGACACTGAAGCCGCGCTGATCAATTTAGATCAGTCCAAAGCATTCGATAGGGTGGACCATCGGTATATGGAGGCTGTTTTGTCTGCGGCCGGGTTTGGTCCGCAATTCCGCTCTTGGATTCGCCTCTTGTATGCGAACCCCGGTGTTAGGGTAGAAGTGAATGGGGTGAGGTCGGAGGCTTTCAGATTGTCCAGATCTCTTCGTCAGGGGTGCCCTCTTTCACCAATGCTTTATGTGCTTGTTTTGGAACCTTTCCTTAACAGGCTAAGAGTGAATCCGGTCCTACGTGGAATTACTTTGATAGGTGCTTGCACCACGTTGAAGTACTCCGACGACTTGACTGTGCTTTAGACCTCTTCAAAATTGACCTTTTTCTTCAAACATATGGAAACTGATATTATTCCCATTCTCCAAGGTGTAAATTAGCTAAATATACCAGTTATTGTGATCTTGGACCTTGGCTATGCAAAACGTCAACAATAAAATTACATGGCTCTTGAGGCAGGCATAGCCAAGGTCAAAGATCACAATAACTGGTATATTTAGCTAATTTACACCTTGGAGAATGGGAATAATATCAGTTTCCATATGTTTGAAGAAAAAGGTCAATTTTGAAGAGGTCTACTGTGCTTGTAACGAGCAATGCCGAGATTAGTGTCGTTGACAGAGAAATCAGAATGTATGAAACGGTGACAGGGGCCAAAATCAACTGCGATAAGTCTATTGGCTTGTGCATTGGTGCCTGGAAGGGTGTTTCCTTGCAGGGACCCTTTGGCTGCTACTCGGTGTCTGGTTTGGTCCTGATCTTCAGCTTGAGAAAAATTGGTCGGAAGTCCTGAAAGCGATAAAGGCAGCAGCTGGTCTATGGTCCCGCAGAAATCTTTTGTTAAAGGGGAGAGCGGAGGTGCGTGTTTCTCACATTTATCCGATCATCCTATATCATCTTTCCGTGCTCCCACTCCCCTCGGATATGCTGCTGGAGTTGTAGCAGGCACTGTTCAAGTTTTTGTGGCTTGTGCATGAATGAGTTCATTAGGGTCCCGCTTTATTTGTGTCCTTGCCCCCTCACCCGTTTTTTTATTTTTTATTTTTTTTCCAATTTAAGTTTTTTTTAATTCCCCAACCCTTTCCCGATTAGGTGACAGATAGCCTGATTTGCCAGAGATGCAGGTCACCTTTCGAGATTTTCGAAGAGGTGATAGAAATAAAGTGTTCGGGCCTGCATCACGTTTCGACTGGCAAATCTACATATCTGCCACAGATTAGAAATGGGGGATCCTTATACTAACACTGGGGTTTTTATTCATTGTATATATTTATCATTTTTTATTGTATATAAAATTTGTATTACCCAAATCCCCCATTACATGGGTTTTAAGTAGGATAGTCATGGATAAATTCTTTTGGTGTATGGTGCATGAATGTAGTATGAATGTGGTATTTTGGTGAATGATGGTCAGAATGAAACTAGCCAAGTTAGTCGAATAAGTTGGTGAAGACCGATCGTCTCCCCTCCCTTTTTTGGTCTTGTACCACATTTTATGTGAAACAGTGATTTTATCCGACGTATCTGCCCCCACGTAGAGAAAGGTGACGGTCTGGGAGATGTCAATTTCGACCAATTGACACGAAATAAGGATTGGGCGGATGTGAAACAGTGGTTTCAGCGACGGAGTCTGCACCCCGGGGTGCACTGGAATGCATCGGGGAGATCAGGCCCCACGTAGAGACAAGTGGAAGTCTGGGAGCTAGTACATATTTTTGGCTGACCAGACCTTAATCGCCGTTGGCGCCAGCCTGGCGGGATAGAGCGTGTAGGCTGTCAGTGGCAGTTAACCAGATACAATGGATGAGTTTGACCAGCTGAACAATTTGGTCATGGGGCTTTTGAGGTACGATGGATGTCAGCTCGATGGGTGGTCCAATAGAGAAAGAGAGGCTAATGGCTTTCTTTAGTGTAGATAAGATCTAAAGAGAAACCAAAACGACGAATTACAATTGCCCGTACCACCCCACCTCGGGGGAGGGGTGGGGACACAGAAGAAGGGATGGGGTAAAGAAAGAGGGTAAGTCAGCATCGCGCGTACCACACGACGAGAAGAGAGAGAGAGAGAGAGAGAGAGTATGAGTTATACGTTTTTCGTCTTTGTTATTTGAGATGAGAAGGCGATCGAAAAACAGTGAGATCTAAGAATTGGTCGAGAACGGACGTCTCCGTCGGGCTAGGGGATCACCAGACGAGATGTTGCGCGAACAGCTTCTTGTCTGGGAGGTGTTAACAATAGTGTCCCCCCCCCCACCGTTTTCAATAGACAAGTCACAACTTAATTAAGGATTAACACTCGTAAAGGGAGTTTCACACACACACGGTTCTCCAAACATAGATTAAGTTACAACTTATTTAACAACTGGGAAATCGTAAATAGAGATTCATACACGCACACGGAGAGATACAATAGCTAATAAGGAAGCCATTATCGAAGAATAGACTTTGTTCATTTTTATTAAATAATTATTGTTGTGAAAAGACCTAGCCGTTTGTCGAGTTATTCTATCGTGAATTGTGCTGCTAAGTAATCTTGCCTTCACAGAATCACGAAGTCGTCATTCATCAGACCCGAGGGAGATTCGAGCCATCTTTCTTTTTACAGCCACTACAGACGAAATCACGAGCCAAAGAAAAGGTGTTCACAGTCAGGAAGGATTCCTGCACTGCACCGAGACGGTTCTCATTACATTTGATGCCGTCACGGGTAGAAGAGTAAAAGAGTGTGGGGTCCGGGTTATAAATGGTGCCGCGACCTAGGATCATGGTACTGCGAGAAGTGCCTGGCAACCTCGGGAGAAGAAAAGAACAAAGCCAACCACGGCCACAAAGAAAACAATTTTTTTTTCCGGCAAAACACCTTGGAAAAAGAAAAAAATAGACAGACAAATTTTAAAAAAAACCCACGGGCACAACGGACGATTTTTTTTTACCGGCAGAGGGAAAAGTTTGACGGACATCGACACCCGTGTTTGAAAAAAAAAAAAAAGAAAGATAGAAAAAGAAAAAGAAAAGAGAGAAACAGTTTAACGGGCATGTACACCCGTGGTTGAAAAAGAGAATAAAAAAAAGGAGGAAGGAAAAGAAAAGAGAGAAACAGTTTGACGGACATCGACACCCGTGTTTGAAAAAAAGAAAGATAGAAAAAGAGAATAGGAAAAGAAAAGAGAGAAACAGTTTAACGGGCATGTACACCCGTGTTTGAAAAAAAAAGAGAAAGATAGAAAAAGAGATAGACTGAAAGAAAAAACGTTTTTTAGACTTTTAGTCAATTGATTGAAAGGCCCAGACGGACTCGAAAAATAACAAACAAACAACCCAGAGACGAAAGGCCACAAGGGCAGCATAGAAGTGGGGTAAGTGACTCGTTGATTTCTCTTGTTCGCTTGCTCGGTTTTGTCGGTGTATCGATTGTTGTCCAAACTTTGCACACAGTTTGGGTAGTTCTGTTGTTAGGGGTGGTAAGCTAGAACGCAAAGGGAATGGGTTCGGAGGAAGACCTAGTAAATAGTGTAACAGGTATAGGGAGAGAAGAGACTAGAAAGATAGAAAGTCCGATAGGAGGGATACGAATACCCCCCCACAGAGGGGATCCCGTCGGTTTAATGGAGTGGTTAGCAGTAATTCAGAAGAAGAGGGTGATTTATGGACTAGAAGATTTAGAGATGGTGCTGCTCGCTCTAGAGGGAGCGAGGGGCCCAGTGTCGAGATTCATTGAGGGGAGGTATGTAGAGAACCCGGGGATCACTTGGACGGAGCTCCGCGAGCAGCTAGTGAGGCAATACGCCAGCGAGCGAACCGCGATTGAGGCCGTACGCGAGTTGACCCGGCTAAGGTTAAGCAATGGCGAGGAAAGGCCTGGGAGAAGGAAAACGGTGGGGGCAGGGCGAGCCCGGGGCCCCGAATGGAGAGAGGGGGCGGAGAGGATTGGGAGGCAGACTCCGATCCTAGAAGGAAGGCATGGGACCTTCAAAATGAGTACGATAGGCCCGCACCGGCCAGGCAGGTATCAGTCCGCTGGACCTGCAGGGGCGAGGGGCATAGAGCAGCAGAGTGTCCCACAAATTATGGGCGCCCACGCGGCTCGGTTAGACCGAACTGCACTAGGTGTGGTCGGTTCGGACATAAGAGTCGGTGGTGCACAGCAGCATAGATCGGAGGTGAGGAATTAGGATTCCGAACCTTAGTGTGCCACCTGACACTGGGGTAAAGAACCAGGGAAGCGCCCAGAGGCCACCCCACAGAGTATAAAAAGTAGGGTGGCCCCCAGAATGATAAGTTTAGTGAAAGATAGCGAAATTAAATGGGAAGAAGACGGGCTTGGGTTTTGTTCGCCGGTTTATGAGAAACCGCAAGAAGCAATGAACCCCCCCGTCGAGAGAGATCGAATTAAACGCGACTGCTAGGTCGGTTGACCAGTCCAGCGAGTGGGAGGAGAGCGGCAAAATACCCCCCTGCCCAGCTCCGAAAGAGACTGAGAGAAAATCGGTTAGCCAAAAAGGTAGAGGAATTACCTATGAAGTTACGGTAGAATGGGAGGAAGACGGGCTTGGGTTTTGTTCGCCGGTTTATGAGAAACCGCAAGAAGCAATGAACCCCCCCGTAGAGAGAGATCGAATTAAACGCGACTGCTAGGTCGATTGACCAGTCCAGCGAGTGGGAGGAGAGCGGCAAAATACCCCCCTGCCCAGCTCCAGAAGAGACTGAGAGAAAATCGGTTAGCCAAAAAGGTAGAGGAATTACCTATGAAGTTACGGTAGAATGGGAAGAAGACGGGCTTGGGTTTTGTTCGCCGGTTTATGAGAAACCGCAAGAAGCAATGAACCCCCCCGTAGAGAGAGATCGAATTAAACGCGACTGCTAGGTCGGTTGACGAGTCCAGCGAGTGGGAGGAGAGCGGCAAAATACCCCCCTGCCCAGCTCCAAAAGAGACTGAGAGAAAATCGGTTAGCCAAAAAGGTAGAGGAATTACCTATGAAGTTACGGTAGAGGGGAGCAGAACGCCCCACCACAGAATAGTAGGAAAGCCAAGCCAAAGATAGTCAAGGACCTGGGGGAGAGGCCGAGGTTGTGCTGTGTCGCATTCGTTGGCTCCACCGCGCGCAGGGAGGGCCCCCATGCGTGTGCGGTGCTGGTGGTTGTGGCGCGGACAGTTGTCTTGGATGCCCCCCCCCCCCGAGATAAAACGGACATATAAGGATAGAAAGAGATGCATAACTGGGACCGATGGAGGGTCGTCGTGGTTAGATCCAAATGATCGATCACAAGTAGTAATATACCTGCAGCTGGATGGGCTGTTGCCGAACGACCAGGCAGATATATAGTGAGTTGTAAAAGCAAAAGAAAGTTGAAGTAATCGACAGATGTTCGAACCACCGTGAATATGACAGATTGTGGTGCGCCCTACGAAAGGGCACAGAAGTAATGATAAGCGAAGAGAAGGATATGAGATCCTATCTAAGATAGATAGTGTTGATACAGACGAAGCAGAAGAAATCAGTGGCCCCCCGTTGCTGGGAGAGGCACTCGATGAGCAATTAGGGACAGTGTCGGGAAGCGATGAGAGAATGATTATGAAGAAATTGGAAGTTATAGGGAAGAACCAAAAGGGTTACTGTCGCATGCAGCCAGAGAAGGCGCATCGATATCAAATGTCACCGGGCCGAAGTGAGCCAAGAAGGTGTTAGTCTGAGAGAATTGTTTTTCCCAGAGAAGGGAACGAAGAGAATCCGGCCGAGGTGGCCGACGCAATGATAGTGACGGTATGCGAACCAGACAGGTCCGTACCAAGAGAATTTCAGTTGTTGATACTGACGAGTGAGTGCACAGGTGCACAGTTGGATATGCAATCGCTCAGACACTTGTCGCCGAATATAATCATCTCGGCAGATTAAGGCCGAATTACCAAATCGTTTGAGATTACCGGTCGACCCCATCGAACAGTTATGAAAGTACTATAATGTGTTAAAATGCGTTGCATAACCAGAAGGTAACAAGCTACTAGCTTTAAAAAGATTGGAGGGTTCGATTAACCCCGTCAGGAAGGGAAAATTCACGTTAAAAGGTAGAACTAGACACGGGCACGATAGGGCTTGGTCGATGTTAGTGAGAATTGTGCACATAAATAATAGGGTTAGCTTTTGCAGAAAAGACAAAGGGCGCGAGAAAGACATAGGGAGAAATTGGACGGCGCGAGCACACCGACGGCCGAGTGCATGAGCGAGGGAGGGTTACCCTTGAGTACACTTCACCCAGATCGCGAGCGGGAGCAGGAATCGCTGCCCGTGTCGGAAATCCGGGTGGATGACCAGTGAAGAAGTACAGATTGATTCCGAGGAGAGGGTGATGGTGACGTAATTTGTAAGGGGCGTTGCGAGCTCCAATCTGTATTAACAAACTTTTAATTGCATGCATAATAATTCATTTTGTCACCTACCCACCTCCCAACACAGAAACCACAAAATGCATACGCACATACACACATACATACGTAGTCCTGATGTTTTAATAGACTGGAAAGAGAAAAAGAAGGACAGACCAAAAGAAAACAGAACAGAAAAAGAAAACTTTTTGTTCCATTGTTTAGCTACAGTTTTTTCTTAATTTTTGATTATTATTGTTTTGATTGTATTATCCGTTGTTCTCTCTGTGTGTGGGGAAGGGTAACGGTCTGGGAGATGTCAATTGCAACCAAGTGACACGAAATAAGGGTGGACGGATGTGAAACAGTGATTTTATCCGACGTATCTGCCCCCACGTAGAGAAAGGTGACGGTCTGGGAGATGTCAATTTCGACCAATTGACACGAAATAAGGATTGGGCGGATGTGAAACAGTGGTTTCAGCGACGGAGTCTGCACCCCGGGGTGCACTGGAATGCATCGGGGAGATCAGGCCCCACGTAGAGACAAGTGGAAGTCTGGGAGCTAGTACATATTTTTGGCTGACCAGACCTTAATCGCCGTTGGCGCCAGCCTGGCGGGATAGAGCGTGTAGGCTGTCAGTGGCAGTTAACCAGATACAATGGATGAGTTTGACCAGCTGAACAATTTGGTCATGGGGCTTTTGAGGTACGATGGATGTCAGCTCGATGGGTGGTCCAATAGAGAAAGAGAGGCTAATGGCTTTCTTTAGTGTAGATAAGATCTAAAGAGAAACCAAAACGACGAATTACAATTGCCCGTACCACCCCACCTCGGGGGAGGGGTGGGGACACAGAAGAAGGGATGGGGTAAAGAAAGAGGGTAAGTCAGCATCGCGCGTACCACACGACGAGAAGAGAGAGAGAGAGAGAGTATGAGTTATACGTTTTTCGTCTTTGTTATTTGAGATGAGAAGGCGATCGAAAAACAGTGAGATCTAAGAATTGGTCGAGAACGGACGTCTCCGTCGGGCTAGGGGATCACCAGACGAGATGTTGCGCGAACAGCTTCTTGTCTGGGAGGTGTTAACAATAGTGTCCCCCCCCCACCGTTTTCAATAGACAAGTCACAACTTAATTAAGGATTAACACTCGTAAAGGGAGTTTCACACACACACGGTTCTCCAAACATAGATTAAGTTACAACTTATTTAACAACTGGGAAATCGTAAATAGAGATTCATACACGCACACGGAGAGATACAATAGCTAATAAGGAAGCCATTATCGAAGAATAGACTTTGTTCATTTTTATTAAATAATTATTGTTGTGAAAAGACCTAGCCGTTTGTCGAGTTATTCTATCGTGAATTGTGCTGCTAAGTAATCTTGCCTTCACAGAATCACGAAGTCGTCATTCATCAGACCCGAGGGAGATTCGAGCCATCTTTCTTTTTACAGCCACTACAGACGAAATCACGAGCCAAAGAAAAGGTGTTCACAGTCAGGAAGGATTCCTGCACTGCGCCGAGACGGTTCTCATTACATTACATTTGATGCCGTCACGTCACGGGTAGAAGAGTAAGAGTGTGGGGTCCGGGTTATATTTATACGTATTTTTATATATAAATAAATATTGTGAGATGTTATCCAAGTCACCGTTTGAACTGTGTACGACTCTCGATACATTCTATTATATGTTACCCAACCTTTTCCCAAAAGAGGTCTAATGAACATCATAATATTGGCGACATACGATTCGATCCCAGAACTCACATTGAACGACGGAAAGAAAGAAAAATCAACACGTTTTAATTTTTTGAAACACAACGACCGGATATTGTGACTTTGACAAACCTTGGCTGGAACGAAAAATATATATTCGTCAAAAGTAAGACTTATTCTTTTGTTTCGTTTTAAGTCAAACGAAAGAGTTACAATTGTGTTTTTTGTTGCAGTTATTAACTGGTGAATGAAAAAACTTTCTTTACGCCGAGTGAATTCGAACTCGCGACGTGAACATTACGGGAGGTTGTGTTTGTCCCATATTTTTGTGTTTTGGTAAATGAAGACTTTTTTTTAATCGAAAATTTTGAGAAGTTTGGTATACTCATTGTATTGTGTATGGTTTAAAAAATGGACGAACTGGTCGAACTTACAAAGGCATTAGTGTCTTCTCAAATGGAACAGCGGAAGACGCAAATGGAACAACAGAAAAGGCATCAAGAGTTCCAAGATTACTTGCAACAAGAAATGTTAGAGTTACGGAAACAGCAAGCAAACGACACGAAAGTGTTATTTGAGGCTGTTGCAAAAGGTAGAATGATGGAAAATTCTAATTATTTCACAGCCGAGGGTATTGCAAATTCAATATCGGAATTTGTATATGACCCTGACAACGGAATAACCTTTCAAGCCTATTTTCGATGGTTTGAAACAATTTTCAACAAACAGCGCGAAACTTGGTCGGACGAACAAAAAGTTGAACTTCTATTACAGAAGCTTTGTCCTAACGAGAGTACAAAAGTACACAAATTTACTATTGCCTAGAAAACCTGACGAAGTATCGCTTGAGGAGACAATAAAAACACTCACAAGCATGTTTGGTGAGAGAAGCGGTCTTTTTCATACTCGTTTTAGTTGTCTGAACATTGTTAAGCAAAATGATGATTTTATTACGTATGCAGGAAAAGTAAACCAAGAGTGTGAACGATTTCTCCTACACGAGTTAACAATTGACATGTTTAAATGCCTTGTTTTTGTTAAAGGTTTGACGGATAGTAGAGATAAAGATGTTCGTTCGAAAATATTGTCAAAAATGGAACAGAGTCCAGATATTACATTACAAAAAGCTACGGAAGAAGCTAAAAAAATAATGAATCTGAAACACGACAATACTAAAATCGAGGAAAAAGACATTTCACATATTTCGCATATGAAAGAAGTTCAACGTAGGACAAGTGAAAGTGAAAGAAAATTTAAATCCCCAATGAAATTGCTATGCTACAGATGTGGTGGATCTCCTTCTAAAAATGACTGTTTTTTTCCGAGATAAATGTTGTTTTCGATGTAATAGAATAGGCCACAAGAGTTCACACTGTAGAATGAAGCAGACCGAAAGAGGAATGTCGAACGAAAAAAGTAAAGTAAGAATGGTTTTGACAAAGAAAGAAATCGAGAAGGGTCAAAAAAGAAAATTCGTGCAAGTGAAAATAAATGGAAAGAAGGTACAACTTCAGCTGGATACTGGAAGTGATATCTCCATAATAAATGAAACAACGTGGAAAAGAATTAACAAACCAAGGTTAACCAAGACTGATAAAATAGCCCGTGGAGTTTCAGGAAGAAGGTTAAAGTTCAGTGGAGAATTTTTTGTGAAGTATCGTTTTTAGGAAAAACTAAAAAATCTAAGATTTATGTTTTACAAAATTCTTCTAACCTAATGGGAAGTGATTTAATTATCCTGTTCGATCTATTCGAGATTTCTATAAACTCATTTTGTAATAGAATTTATGTTTCACCAGCAGGTTAGGAATAAATTGATAAAGGACCTAAAAAATGAATTTCCTAGAGTTTTTTCAGGTGGTCTCGGTAATTGCACGAAAACCGAAGTAAAATTTGAAGTAAAAGAAAATGTCAAGCCTGTGTTTAAACCAAAACGGAAGGTGCCGTATGCCGCATTAGAAACCGTGAACCAAGAGTTACAAAGACTGGAAGAAATGGGTGTCATTTCTAAAATTGGTTATTCAGTCACCACTGGTTTTTGTGAAAAAAAAAATCATAAAATATGTGTGTGTGCAGATTTTTCTACAAGTCTAAATGGCTGTTTAAAGGAACATTCTTATCCTTTGCCCTCTCCGGGAGACGTGTTTGTTAAATTGAATGGAGGAAAGATTTTGAGTAAAATTGATTTGTCTGACGCATACCTCCAAGTAAGAGTTGACGAAGATTGTGCAAAATTATTAACAATAAACACGCATAAGGGGTTGTACAAATTTAATAGACTTCCGTTTGGATTAAAAGTCGCAATGTTGGCTGATCTAGAGTTTGCAGTAGCATATTTGGACGATGTGCTGATTAAAAGCAAACATACTAAGGAGCACATAGGAGCAGTATTTTAAAAAAATAGAAGAATACGGTTTCAAGTTAAGTTCAGAAAAATGCGATTATTTTATGTCTGAAATTAAATACTTAGGACAAATAATTGACGCAAAAGGAAGACGACCAGACCCTAAAAGAGCAGAAGCCATAAAATATATGCCGATCCCTAAAAATATTACAACGCTTCGAGCTTTTCTGGGTTTAGCGAATTACTATGGAATATATATTAAAAAAATATGCATGACTTGAGAGCCCCATTGAACAATTTATTAAAAAAAGATGTAAAATGGAATTGGACTGATAAATGTCAGCAAGCTTTCGAAAAAATAAAAAGTGTATTGACGTCAGATTTAGCACTAACACATTATGACCCTAAACAAGAAATAATAGTCGCTTCTGACGCAAGTGATTATGGCATTGGTGCTGTAATTCTTCATAAATTTGAAGATGGTAGTAAGAAAACAGTAGCCTATGTTTCCAGAACTTTGCTTCCAGCAGAAAAAAATTATTCGCAAATTGAAAAAGAGAGCCTTGCGATTGTTTTTGCGTTAAAAAAATTCATAAGTTTATCCATGGTCGATCGTTTTTATTACAAACAGACCATAGGCCACTATTATCCATATACGAATCAAAGAAGGGTATTCCCACACATACTGCAAATAGATTGCAGCGCTGGGGTACCGAATTATTAAATTATAATTTTAAAATGGAATTTTTGCCTTCGAAGAAAATAGGACACGCAGATGGTCTTTCCAGATTAATCCCTCGAAGATCGGAACCACTAGAAGACATGGTTATTGCAGCCTTAAGGGATGAAACGGATTTTAAGGAAGCATTATGCAATGCTATACGTGAATTACCTGTCACGTTAGATGAAATAAGAATCCAGGCTGGAAAAGACGATTTCATCAAAAAGATGAAAGAAGTAATTTCAAAGAAGAAATATAAAACTTCAAGAAATTCGTCAGCATATTCAATATGCGATAAAGTGCTACTATATGCTGGAAGAGTGATGATGCCAGTTGTACTGCAAAAGCGGATGTTAAAAGAATTCCATCAAGGTATCCAGGGATCGCACGTATGAAAGCTTTAATGAGGAGTTATACTTATTGGCCGAAGATGGACAAGGATATAGAACAGATTGTTAAAGCATGTAGAGGATGCCAACTTGCAGCAAAAGCACTACCAGTGAAAATTATACCATGGCCGAAAACAGATGTCCCATGGACGAGACTGCATATCGATTATGCTGGACCCATGAATGGTCATTATTACCTAATAGTTGTAGATAGCTACTCCAAGTGGCCTGAGATTTTCAAATGTAAACACCCGACATCCACAACTACTATAAAGGTACTAGACGAACTTTTCAGTCGCTTTGGTGTACCAAAAACAATAGTAAGCGACAATGGGATAGAATTCACCAGCAGTGAATTTAAAGATTTCTGCAGATGTTTGTCCATTGACCACACAACGACTTCACCTTACCATCCCAGATCTAATGGTCAGGCTGCACGATTTGTGGACACTTTTAACAGGGCATTGAGGAAGAATCACGGCATGGACACTGAGGAGAAGACCATTCAGAAATTTTTGTCGGTGTACAGAATCATGCCAAACCCAAACACAGTTTCAGGCATGTCACCAGCCGAACTGATGTTTGCTAGAAAGATACGCTCAGTATTTGACAGATTGTTACCGAGTCCAACGAAAAAATACGCGAAGAAAAGTAATTTTTCGTGTAAGTTTTATAAACCGGAGACAAAGTTTTTTTCAAAAATTTCAGAAATGGAATAACGTTTTGAGATGATGGGGTAATATCAAAAAGAATTGGCGGAATTATGTACTGAGTGAAAAGTTCCAAATGGGAACATAAACGTCATCTAAATCAATTGAGATCAAAGTTTACGGAAGATGTCAGGGAAGATCAGGAAATCCCGATGGCCATATTGTATGAGACGTTTGACATTCCAGCACCACCAATTGCTGAAACAGTTATTCCAAGACGGACAAGCAAAAGAAAAAGAATACCGGTAGAACCGTTAAGTCCGGACCCGAAACGCAAAAGATATTAATTTCTGTTGTGAAGAAATTATCTCAGAGGGGGGTGATGTGGAGTAAGCTGCTACCCCTTCCTGAGATTGGAGAATGAGATGCTCCAAGGGAATAAAAGAGATGCAACTCTCGTCACAGCAGAGAGCGAGATGTTATCCAAGTCACCGTTTGAACTGTGTACGACTCTCGATATATTCTATTATATGTTACCCGACCTTTTATGAAAAGAGGTCTAGTCAACATCATAATACTTAGCACTTATCTCTGTTGCACCATTGGTCTTTGCATAAATTTTAAATTGCTTCCGTGTAGAAACTGATTTTTGAAGTCTAACTTCGCCCTCGTGGGGAGGCAAAACGAAAGATTACAAGTCAGCCGATTTTTTAAAAAGCGTATATATTTCGTTTATTTATTAAAATAACTTGCGTAATCATCCGTTTTGCCTCCTCAGGCTAGGAGCAATGTGTAGTATGGAAAAATCCTTCTAAACTGAGGTAAGATCCAGAATGCCCCTTTTTGGGAAGCTTGATTTTTCCCTACAAAACGAAAGATTACTTAAGTACGGTGATAAATATTCCATACCCCCCCCCCCCATTTCTGCCCTCGTGAAGTTTTTTCCTTTTTTTTCTGTAAGCAACAATTATAAACAAATAAATAAAACTTCGCTAGTTACTCGCCTCCCTACGAAAAGAAAAAAAAGTATCCACTTTTTCTTAAAATACACAACACGAAATATAGAATTGCGTTTAAAATTTGTTTTTTATTTAGTAAATAAAAGTAAAAAAAAATGATAAATTGTTTTGTTTATTGCAAAACGACAGATTACAAGTCAGCCGATTTTTAAAAAAGCGTATACATGTTAAAAGAAAAAAAACCCGAGTTGTTTTGTAAATAGTGACACAAAAACATGTTTTAAAAGAAAACATGTTAATATTTATTTGTTTTATTTATGAACTCTCTGCCTTAAAATAAATATTAACATGTTAAAAGAAAAAAAAAATTCCGAAATATACTGCATTTATTAACAAATAAAAGATCTATTTACAAGTGTTTTGTAAATAGAGACCACGTGTATTGCGAGGTCAACCGGTGATTTCAAAATATGTCCCGCGTTCTTGTGTTAATGATCTGGGGTCCCTATTGTTCTCTTGATCCATAAAAATATATAACATCAAATATATCAACCCAAAAACATACTTTTTTGTTAAATCTATACAATCCATCCAAGTCATACAATTTTAAAATAACATAATCAGGAAAGAAGTCCGAAAGGTTGACTGAGGATTAATCCAGGTGATGAGTGACAGTCAAAATGCGAGAAATTGAAAGAACTGAAAAAGTTGTCCCGTCGTGAGATGCGTCAGCAATCGATGAAGTGAAAAGTATCCAATGTTTATGTTAATTATTTCAACGATAAATAAATCAAATCATATAATATAAAAAGTTCAATAAACTCACTCAAAATTCCAAAAACTTGATCTGGGCAGCACAAATCAAATCAAAGTTCGCTGGTTAAAAAGGAAAATCCGTTAAATCCGAATTGAACAAAAATAAGATTGAATTGAGGCAACAAAACCGGTTATTTCTTCCCCCGGAGCGAATAAAAATAATTAAATTTTGAAAATATTCGCTCTCCCGTGAGCCAAATAAAGAGGACCCTTCCATTCGGGGAAGAAGGGTCCTCTTTATTTTGCTCGCGGGAGAGCGAATATTTTCAAAATTTGCACCAGGAAATTAGGTGAATTTCCCAGTCCCAACTGGTGTAATGATCACACCACCCAGTGCCTTAATAGCGTCATATCCGAGCAGTAGGTCGAAGCCCAGTATGTCTTTCTGTGTAACTAGGACATTTACCTCAGCGGATACACCAGAGTCTGTGCAAATGTTTACCAATGCTACTCCACAACATGCCTGTGTCTCGCCATTTATTGTGGTTATTTTAATGCTCCTCTTGCTCCAGTTGCGTCATAACCTTGCACTCACTATAGTACGGGAGCAGCCTGAATCAAGAAGCGCTGAGCAAGGCGTTTGGTTGACATGTACTCTGATGATTGGTTGCACCTCGTTTACATATTGTCTGGGGAGCAGAGTGGCGCTGACATCTTGTCCCCTGACTCGTTTCCCGAACAGCTTGAGGCCATGTGTCCGATCTCGCCACACTGGAAGCACGGTATGCGCCCCAGTCTTCTATCCATGCAGTTCCTTGCAATGTGACCACTTCGCCCACAATGGAAACAATTTACATTGGCATGCGAGTCCGTTCTCTGCGAATTTTTAAGCACTCTCTAGGCCGACTGCGTGGCCATTACGACATGCTCATCAAGTTCCGTTTCATCCCTGATGATAGCACGGGCACGCTCAAGTAGCTGTTCTATCGGTGTCGCTTCTATGCTTACGGATGTCCTCAAGAGTTGCTTTACTCGAACAGGGAGTCCGGCCACAAATGCGTACACGAAAGTCTGTTCAGGCAACCCTCCAAACAGAACGGCCAGCTTTTTTAATGCAGCATTGTCTGCCAATAGTTTCCGGGTAGTAAAGCGTTTGTATGCTGTGCAGGGGTCTATCGCAAAAGCTTTGTAGAGTGCAGCCTTATACTGCTCAATATTGGCCTTATCATTCTCGCTTAGCTGCTGGTAAACATCTAGAGCGCCTCCCGTTAGTCGAAGGGGAATGACCAATTCGACCTGCTTGACCTCACATAAACGACAGGTTAGCTCCACTCTCTCAACCCAATCCACCACAGACGTAGATCCATCAAACTCAGGGATAGTTTAAGGTCGAACTTAGCATCCGCCATTATGTCACAAATAAACAGCACACAAAAGCCGAAATAGCTTGAAACAAGGACTTGTGTTCCTTTTTCTTCCGGGCAACACGTTTTTCCTTCTTTTAACCGTATTATCCAACCGCATGTGAACTTCGAGACGTTCTCTCTACAACTGCCATCAACCCAAAAACACTGCCTTTTATTTAGCGTTCATGCCGGACCCGCGTGATGGCTGCTACAAAGATTAAAGTTGAGCCCTGTTCGGGAAGTTAAAAATAGACTGACACGTAGCTATAAGGCATATTCCGACAACGTTCGTAGAATCTCCAGTCAGTCTTTCTCGTGGCTTAATGGTTACAGCGCTTGCAGTCTAGGTTGATTCTGTGCTGATAAACTAAAAATTAGCGACAAAGTTAGTAAATTACAACCTGACACAGTCTATATCTTATTTAAAGACCACAAAAGTAACTTTAACAATAACCCTAGCTCTTGCTTAATTAATCCGACCAAACCAGAAATTAGTAAAACAATTCTATCGAGAAGCAACAAACAAATAAAAAAAAGACCTAGAATTAAACCAATGGGTGAATACTGCCGACGCAATCGCTTGGTTTAACAATATCGAAAATAAGAACAAATGTACCTTCCTACATTCGGCATAGTGGACTTCTACCCGTCTATATCAGAAGAATTTGCCGAGATGTGTACTGATATATCCAAGGATGAAATCCACATCATTAAAAAATGTAGGAGATCAGTTTTAATTAATGACGATGACCAATGGATTAAAACAAATATGACAAACTCCTTTGATTTGGCCATGAGTGCCCTTGACTCTGTGGAGGCATCAGATCTTGTGGGGTTATTTATTTAATATACACTCACAAATATATTTGATAATACAGATATCAATCTATATAGAGATGATGGATTAGCGATAATAAGAGATTCCAACAAAGTCAAGGGAGAAAACTTCAAGAAAATTATGCATATGGAAATGAAAAAACTAGGCCTAAAAGTAGAAGTACTGGCTAACATAAAAACAACTCACTTTCTAGATGTCACGTTAAACTTAAAAAAAAATACTTACGGACCATACCTAAAAGACAACGCCAATCCAATATATGTAAACCCAAAGTCTAATCACCCCCCATCAATCATAAAACATATTCCGAATTCTATCAAACGTAGGCTTATCAATAATTCTAGCAACGAAAGTGTTTTTAAAAAATCAATCAACATTTACAATACAGCTCTAAAAAATAGTGGTTGCTATAATACCGAAATTAAATATAAGAAAGAGGAAACCAATAATTATTATAAAATTAAAAAGAAAAGAAAAAGAAATATAATCTATTATACACCGCCCTATAATTAGATGCTAAAAACTAAACCGGGCAAAAAGTTCCTAATCTGATTGAAAAACACTTCCCTGTAACCAATCATCTGCATAAAATATTCAATAAAAATAACCTAAAACTGTCTTACAGCTGCTGCGAAAACCTAGAAATAATAATAAAGGCACACAATAACAAAATACTAAAAGAAAACAGCAGAGAGGAAGAAAAAAATAACAAATTACATAAAAAACGTGACAAATATAACAAACATAACACTAAGAAGAACAAAAATATAAACACTACAAATAGAAATAAACAAAACCCTAATAGTAACCACCCGGATAGAAATGATAAAGTTAGCAATGAAGAGAAAATATGTAACTGCATAAATCGTACACTTTGTCCACTACAAAATAAATGCCTAACCAAAAGTATTGTATACCAAGCAACAATATTTGCGGAGGAAAGACCGAATAGCAAGAAATACTACATGGGTATGACCTCCCTAGATTTTATAACCAGATATTATGACCACAAAAACACATTTAAAAACAGAGAACGTTGAATTAAAACAGCACTAGAAAACCATTACTGGGATCTAAAAGAAAATGGACGCTCACCAATAATTGAATAGAAAATAATACGACAGGCCAGTACATGTAGAAATTTAGACGACCCGATTTAGATTATGTCTGAATGAGAAATTTGAAATCTTAAACTTTAAAGACCCCTAAAATCTATCAAACTGTAGAAGTGAGATAGTTAACAACTGCCACCACAGAATAAATTTTACCTTAGGTTAACAATACATACATAAATAAATAAACAAACAAATAAGTAAAAAAAACTAAACTAAACTAAAACCTGACAACCTAAAAACTAAAATAGAAATACAAGCAACCACGTGTTAAAATAAGTTCATTCATTATATTAACACAACAAATAAACAGGGTATAGGCCACTCTATAGAAAACAGAACAATAGAACAGGAAATAGGAAGAAAAACTAACCGGGCCTTTGTTCGTGAGAAGCCCAACGATTGGCTAAGAGAACAACAAAGAATCTGATTGGTTAACTAGCTAGCCGTGTATATGAAAACAGATTCTGTGTAGCTTAACTGCCATAAATATATTTTCATAACTTACTACCTAGCTCTACTTACATATCAAGCACTGTTGAAATAAATACTGAAAATTGATACATAAAAAATTATATCATTTTATATATATATATATATATATATATATATATATATATATTGCTACCCCCGTGGATTAAATAAATTATAATTCCGTACAGATTCCTGAGTTCGACATAAACATTTAAAAGTTTGACAAGATACACCTGAAGAAGGTCGGAGGTTACACCGGCCAAAACGCTGTGATAATAACATCCAAGGTGAGAACAGTAGTCCGAATAATCCGAATAACCCAAATTATCAATCCTCATCTCAAAAGTTCAGAAACATAAGCTTTTTTGGTTGTTTTCGTTTGTATCGTATTGGGTTATTTTCCAAAGACATTCTGTTGCCTGGCGCAGCACCAACACGCTCTTTTTGGCTGTCTTCTTTGCCATCAGATACATATGCTTATTCACTAAACCTTTTCTCCACTCACTCGATCGTTTTGGATTTTCTTTGATACAATTCTCAATTTCTTCATTCCACCATCATGTCACCATATGTCTAGGGGCACTTTCTTTCACCCACAAGTCTGGTCTGTTGCCTACAATAGTGTATCTTCAACATCTTCCTGAAGTGGATCTGGTCACCGAATGCTCCATCGCTTGATCTCTAAACTCGCGTTTCACCTGTTTTACATTCAATCTAGACACACATTTTATCATATACAAAATGTTCCATGAAATAAACCAAGGAATGTGGTGAGATGAAGAGGCATGGTGTAAACCTGCAGTAGGCTGCATGTTTAAACGGTGCATGCGAATGGCAGACGTTGCACAGCTGATAGATGTGTGGTAAAAGGAAAAAGGGGGAAAGGGCACAGAAGAAATTGAAAATACCTCTGATTGTGAGTTGGACCACACAGAAATTGTCGTTTGTTTGAAATAAAATAAGTGCCTCATTTAACAGGGAATCATGCTGAGATCGGCCTCTTTGAGTGGACACTGTCTGGCTGTTTTCTCCAGTGGTCAGCTTGAATGGTGACCACTGAGAGAGATCAAAATCTAAAATTTCCAGTCAGGAGTGAAAATATTCCAGGAGAGGGGAAGGAGAGGAGCCAGAGCCGGCCTTCGGGGCAGGGGTTCGTCAGTTAGAATTGGACATTCGAGGTGGCAGTTGATTTTTGGTGGTCCTCGGGAACAGAAAGTCTGTTGTGTCTGGTTGGACTTATGTTTTTTTTTATTTGACCGGGTTAAAATATCTAATTCTGCAAGTCTGCCATTCAACCTAAGAACGCAAGTATCTCTTGTAACCGCCAACAAATAAACATCTGTTAATTGTTTATAAACTGAACTCGTGGTTTTACGTGGAATGAGAATTCTTTGTTGCGGCACTGACCGAGGCGAACGGCAACCTTGCACCAGGCGCGAGCGGGACGGTCATGGCCAGTGCAGTGAACGCACTCATGCATGTTCATAATATTATTTTTTGAAGATACTGTCTATTTTTTTTAAAAAAAAGCAAAACAAAACTTAGTGTTGTTATTTTAATTGATTCAGAACAATTAAACTAATTTTACATGGAGTTACTTACATTGGTTCAACATTCTGGCTGCATGTCCATCAAATGCATCCAAAAATCCACTCAACAAATACAAAAACGCTGCCAACTTGTAGTTTGCATAAAGTAGAACGCAGCAAATGCAAATACCACTTATTTTGCAAGTCTGCCGTTCAACCTTGGAACGCAAGTTTCATTTGTAACCTCCAACAAATAAACATCTGTTAATTGTTTATAAACTGGACTCATGGTTTTACTTGGAATGAGAATTTTTTGTTGCAGCACTGACTGAGTCGAACGACAACTTTGGAGCTGCAGGAGTGGGACGATCACGGCCAGTGCACGTAAACATGCATGTTCATAATTGCAACAAGATGGAGCAACGGCCAATACATCTAACAGCTCTGTGTGCCTGGCTGAGAACCAGTACGTCCAACTTCATTGAATCAAATGAATCGCCACTATAAATCCAGATGTTACCGTTTGTAGTTTATTCTTATGTCAAGTTCAATTACAGAGGAGAGAGAGAGAGATCACAGACACACAAGCATGAACATGCATGAGTGAATTCACTGTACTGGCTGTGATTGTCCCGCTCATTGTGCTTGGTGTAAGGTTGCCGTTTGATCCAGTTAGCGCTGCGATAAAGAATTTTCATCCCAAGTAAAACCATGAGTTTATAAACAATTAACAGACTGATTTCTTAACTTATGCAGGCATTGTGAACAGAGAATGTGAACGTTTTAAAATATCTTCCATCACAGACACTCAATTCAAATGTTTAATTTTTGTGTGTGGTTTGAGATCAGCGGGGGAGGCAGACATTCGCATGTAGATTTTGTAAAAAATAGAGCAAAATCCAGAAATTACATTGCAACAAGTTGCTGTGGAATGCCAGCGTCTCGTGAATCTAAAGCATGATTCAACTATGGTGCATTCAATGGTGCATCCAACAGCATCAACAGTTAACACAGTCCAAAAACAACGTCAGCCCACCTCACTGACTTCAAGAGCTGTCAAGCCTCCAACCGCTTGCTGGAACTGTGGCAGCTGGCATTTTGTACGAAACTATACATTCAAGACCCACCGCTGTCGTAGCTGCAATCGACTGGGACATAAAGAGGGATTTTGCAAGGACAAAAAACAACCCATAATAGACGAACCTCACATAACAGGCACTGACAACATCACAAAACAAACACAGTCTGGTAGCAACTTTTCTTCCAAACCAAAAATATGTGGCAGTACAATTGAATGGCCATCCTGTTCAGCTGCAAGTGGATACTGCCTCCGATATTACACTTATATCACAAAAACTATGGGAAACCATAAGCCAGCCTTCATTGACACCAACAAGTCAGGTAGCACAAAGTGCTTCCAGTGACTGTGTTCACATGATGGGTCAATTACCCGCTACCATTAAAATGAAGGACAAAACAGTATCGGGTACCATATACATAGCAAACTCATACCATAATTTGCTGGGACTTGACTTTTCGAGTTAATAGGTCTTCCTAACATTCCACTCAACTGGATATGTGAGGTGATATCCAGATCTTCACCTCAGAACAGCATTATCGACCAGACCAAAGACATCATGAAACAATTTTCTCTAGTCTTCACAAACAACTTGAGGCAAGAGGCCACACTGTTCCTTAAACAATTTTCTAAGCCTGTTTTCCGACCCAAACGCCCAGTGCCATATACTGCATTGCCACTGGTGGACCAGGAACTTAAATGACTTGAGGAAATGAAGGGCATTATACCAGTGACATATTCACGGTGGGCAGCACCCATTGTGGTAGTAAAGAAAGCCGATGGTTCAATTCGGTTGTGTGCTGATTTTTCAACTGGTCTCAACGCAACACTAGAGGATCATCAATACCCATTGCCAATCCCAGATGATCTCTTCATCATACTTAATGGTGGCACATGCTTTGCAAAATTGGACCTCACAGAGGCTTACCTGCAAGTCGAAGTGGCAGAAACCTACGGGGAGCTGCTTACTATTAACACACACTGTTGATTATTCCAATTCACTCGTTTACCCTTTTGGTGTAAAAACAGCCTCTGCAATATTTCAGCAGATCATGGACACAATGCTCACTGATGTGGAAGGTGCAGCTGCATACTTGGATGACATCATTGTTGTTGGGCAATCCAACCAGCAGTTGACAGAACGGATCAGTAAGGTCCTAACCCGTATCCAAGACTTTGGTTTCCAGCTCCGGCCTGAAAAGTGCCATTTTTATTTACCTTCCATAAAATACTTGGGATTTATTTTTGATCGTCAAGGTCGTCGTCCAGATCCTGCTAATGTGGCAGCCATTCAACACATGTCACCCCCATCGGTCGTTAGCAGTCTACGCGCATTTCTGGGAATGGTGAGTTACTACGGTAGTTTCTTGCCTTCACTCCATCAAATCAAATCACCACTCAACAAACTGTTGACAAAAGACGCAAAATGGTCCTGGCCCGTCGACTGTCAGAAATCATTTGACAAAATCAAAGCACTCATTAACTCGGACCTACTGCTCACACATTTTGATCAAAATCAGAAAATAGTCGCGGCAGTGGATGCATCAAATCATGGCGTAGGAGCAGTGATCTCGCATATATGCACAGATGGAACTGAGAAAGCTATCATGCATGCAACCAGATCCCTGACACCCGCTGAACGCAATTACAGTCAAGTGGAAAAAGAAGCACTGCCACTGATTTTTGCTATGAAGAAATTCCATAAGATGTTATTCGGACGTCACTTTACACTTCTGACAGACCACAAGCCACTACTTTCAATATTTGGCTAAAAAAAGGTATTCCAGTATATTCAGCCAGCCGATTACAACGGTGGACAATAATTCTACTGGGGTACGATTTCGATATACAGTATCGCCGGACAACAGAATTCGGCCAAGCTGATGCCTTGTCATGACTCATCAGTGCACAATCAGTTCCAGACGATGACATTGTCATCGCTCCCTTCAGCATTGAGGACGATTTTCAACGCACACTCACAGATTGTATCCGGACAATTCCAGCGACAAGGATGGATATAAAGCGAGAAGCATGACAAGATCCAAGGATACAAAGAGTGTGCAGATTTCCCCAACATTCATGGCCTCGGAACCTCATGGGAGGCCCCCAACAGTTAAAATCATGTAGTGGCTCTCTTTCTGTCATTGATGGTTGTTTGATGTTTGCAGATTGTGTTGTTGTTCCCGCTAAGCTCAGACAGGCAGTCCTTAGACAACTACATTCAGACACATTCAAACGGGCACTACTCAAAGCAAGGGGGGGGGGAGGGAACTACAGAGGAGATACTACATCTTTCCTCTTTTCATATCGAATAACGCCAAATGGTGCTGTGAAGAATGGTCTGTCTCTAGCAGAAGCACTCATGGGACGAAAACTCCGTACCATACTGGACGCTTTACGGCCCCAGCAACAAAGGCAACGACCAATGTTTGCTCGGAATTAGACTTGGCAAGCCAAACTGGGTAACGGGCATCATCCGCAATATAAATGGACAATTCTTGTATGATGTTAAAGTCGGGAGTAAGCACAAAAACCAGTTACGCCCCAGATACACTGGAGACAACTTAGTTGACAGTAGAACAACCATTCTGTTCGATCTGTTAATGGACACATTCGAACTGCCATCTCCATCACCTCCCAATCAGACAAATACAAATGGGAATTATGAAAGACCTCACAGGAGTTGGCCAAAGCGCAGTCGCACTCGAGTAAAGCACCTCCAAGTTAACCCTAAATGCACTCGATACAGTTAAAGAATTAAACGGGGAGATGTTAGGGCAACATAACAAAACAAAATCGAGTTATTCCCCTTGGACCAGAGAAAAGAGTTATCGCCCTTGATAAAAAGAGTCGTCTGCCGGACAGTGAAAAGTAAACTTACTCAGATTACTTATATATATGTATATATTTATTTATTTAAGCTGGATCCAAAAGCAGTTGATACGTAGTAAGTCAAGGATTCTTATTAACATTTTACCTGGCAACATTCCCATACGAGAAAATAAAGCCCTAACTTTCCCTGCGGCAAATATTTTTTCTATTATTTAGATTATTCATCTTCGTTATTTTCACGTTTCGCCTGATTTAACCTTCGACAGATACATCTTTTGAAATACGAATTTCGAATTGAACCCTAATAAAAAAAAAAAAATTATTTTCACAAGTCAGCATTAATTTTTTTTTTTTTTTTTTTTTAAAGAAAATATTCATAGACCTCAACGAAAAATTGTCATTGGTCAAAAACTGTTTGTTGTAGTTGCAGATTGGTAGCTGGTTCTCGGCTTGCTACACCACCGGGCCGAATCTTATATACAGCTCTTGGTATTCACAATTGGTTACCATCCAAGTACATCTTAATTAGGTAAGCATTTAGTTTTCAAACAGTTTTTTTTTTAAGTATTCAATCTAGATTCATTATAAATCATTTTATGTCCTCTTAAAATGTAAAATTAATTCATTAGACAATATGTTGTTCATAACTGCAACATTCCCATATGGGAACATGCCCTCATCTATGATCTTTGGTGGAAATTGAACTTTTGTGGACATTGCTGTGATTTGTTTTCTGTTCTGTTTTATTATATGACTTAAAATAAACATTGCCTGGAAACTGCTGTAAACAACTTTAATGCCTTATTTGTGAATATAATTTGAAAATAATTTGAAAGTAAAAAAATACATGCATACATTATATATATTTGGCTGTCCTGGAGTTACTGGTACTTATTGCTCCCTGAGCATTTGAGAGTTTCTTACCTTGCATACACAATGTCATCCCATTTATTTGGCGACATTGTGTAAGGGAGGAAACTCTCAAATACTCAGGAGCAATAAGTACCAGTAGCTGTAGTACAGCCATTTATCGCTAAAAAAAATAGCAACAAAAAAAAAATAAATTTATAAGTGATAAATTATCACGTAATTTCAGACAGGCCCTTGCGATTGAAGGTTTGCATCCTGTCATAGTCAGCTACGTTGATGAGCCGCAGTAACAACGAAACACGTGTTTGTGGATAACTATTTCATCTATTAAAAAAAAAATATATATATATATAAGAAATTATGACAATATTTCTTTGGTAACTGTTTGTGGCATCGGTATGAAAACGGCCGACGTTATGTTTTCTACGGTTGAACAGACTCTTGTCTATCTCAACCGTATGCCCTGGGCCTCCGAGTCGTCTAGGGTTTCACGCTAGATGTTCGGCGCACACCTCCCACAGAAAATTCTTCCAGTCCACTCGCATGGTTCGAGACAGTACGCCGCATTCTTTTTGTAGGTTTTTACCGGTCGCCATATCCTGGGACCACAGGCAGATCATCTTTAGAATGGTCGAAATTTCTAATTTTGATCGCAAAAAAAAACGTCCCCGATCGCAACGAAATCCAAGTCCGGCATTCCTGGGTGGGGCATCTCCTGGCATATTTGTCCGCCACAGTCTTTCGCGGTTCTAACCGGCAAAGTCGGCTTCCGCCGCATCGTTTACACCGCATTACTTTTGCCAGCAGAGCTTTCTGCTGACAAAAGTTAATGCACTCCTCCGGAGATCCAATCGTGCGACACAGCTTCACTTCGAAATTCATTTTTTGCAATTGGTTAACAAGCGTCTCTCCTTCAAATCGTTATCGGCTGCTTGACGCCAGCCTCGTTTTCGACTCGACAGGTCTCGGACGCTTCCGTTAGCTGTCGGCTCGCTGCTGCCGGGCAGTCACGGAAATTAGGTTCAAATCCTGGACAAGTACCAAATGAAGTATTGCTGCCAAAATATATGAGAGAGATTCATAAGATGAATCCATTCAATGTGAAAATTTAGTGATGGAAATGGTATTGTAAACGTAAGCGTGCAAAACGGAACATCTTATATAAATGTTTGGGCACGGCTATATAAGATTAAAAATAAGAAAATGTTCACATGAACAATTTTTATATAAAAAAAAAAATTAAAAGAAGTCTAAAACACAGAATTAAATGAACACAAACTTTATTACATTTTTTCATTATGAACAACTACAAGTCATAAGTCTAAGATAACAACTTGTGCATCTTAACAGGGGGGTGCATCATAAGAGGGGGTACCCCCACTGAAACAATTGAGAGTATTAATAGGAAAAAAAAAATAAAATAAAAAAAAAATAAAAAGTATGTTCAACAAAAAAAATAAAAAATTTAATGACTGACTGGGGGGTGTGGGAAGAAAAAAAAACAAAAAAAAAAACAAACGGTTCAAGCTAGGGACGTGAACGTCTGTCTTTGACTTGTATGATAGTGTGTGTGCGCATATAAGCCCAGCCTTCTGTAGGACATATATATATATAGATATACATGCATATATATACATATGTAATAGAGAATCCTCAGTTTGTAAGACTCAAATCTACACAGCCACCGTAGCTTGTGAAATAGTTGGACAGTCAACATCCTTTTCATCAGTAGTAGTCATAGTAGCAGTAGTAGTAGTAATAGTTGTAGTAGTAGTAGTAAGTAGCTACACTACACACACACACACACACACACACAGGCTAGTATTATTACACCATTGGGTGACTAAAGACACATATCCTTTCGGGTTTATGCACATGTATTTTTATTATATTTATAAAGTCTAAAAATGTACCATTTATAGGCTGCAGAAGAAGGTTATGTGACAACAAGATATTTAGGTGGCGGTTAACTCCTGCCCCCTCCCCCAAAAATCCTTTTAAAAAAAAGTTTTTGTTAAATCAATAACTGCACCCCCCCCCCCCCCAATCATTATATCTGAAAGGACCCTCCAGCTAGTTATTTTTTTTTTTTTAACAACACTCAATGACAACACCCACCAGCATACCATGTTTAAACATAAAATCACATTGGGGGGGGGGGGTAGAAAGAGAAAAAGAAAGAGAGGATGTAGCTAAGAATTAGTGAACGTATAATATATTTCAGGAAAAAGTTTATAGAAGTTAAAAGGAAAAGAGAGAAGATGGGTGTTGGATTGAAGAGAATTTGTTTCTTTCATTTTGTAGACAGTGGTTGGTATGGTTCCGTTTGAGTGGGGAAATAACAGTGAAAAAACAAACCCTGACTGAATGATACTCCACTTCACCTGAAAATTAGTGGGTAATAAATAAATAAATTTAAAAAATATCACAGCACAATTTGTGAAAAATGTATATTATCATTGACCAGTTATGACAAAAAAGATTTGTATGCCGTTTTAGGTCTGGAGAGAAAGAAGGAGAGAGAGAAAGAGAGAGAAAGAGAGAGAGAGAGAAAGAGAGAGAGAGAGAGAAAGAGAGAGAGAGAAAGAGAGAGAGAGAGAGAAAGAGAGAGAGAGAAAGAGAGAGAGAGAAAGAGAGAGAGAAAGAGAGAGAGAGAAAGCGAGAGAAAGCGAGAAAGCGAGAGAGAAAGAGAGAGAGAAAGAGAGAGAGAAAGAGAGAGAGAAAGAGAGAGAGAAAGAGAGAGAGAAAGAGAGAGAAAGAGAGAGAGAGAGAGAAAGAGAAAGAGAGAGAGAGAGAGAAAGAGAAAGAGAGAGAGAGAGAGAAAGAGAAAGAGAGAGAGAAAGAGAGAGAGAAAGAGAAAGAGAGGGGGGAGAGAGAGGGGGGAGAGAGGAGAGGGGGAGAGAGAGGAGAGGGGGAGAGAGAGGAGAGGGGGAGAGAGAGGAGAGGGGGAGAGAGAGGAGAGGGGGAGAGAGAGGAGAGGGGGAGGAGGAAACAGAGATTATATATTTATAATCTTGGTAGTAAGAGTATTAAGTCAAAAAGTTCTGAATGGAATTCTTACCCTCCATTTTCATTGTGTGAATGAGAATATTGGAAGAATGATGAAATATTTTTCTCTCCTTTTTATTGAAATGGAAATATTTAGATTAAGACGCTCCATTCGTTAACAGAATTTCTTTTATTACAGTGGCATGTCTAGAATGGGAGAGAATATAAATTAAGGAGAGAAAGAGAATTATTCATTCAGATTATTTATATAGCTTTCTCTCACTCTCATATATATATATATATATATATATATATATATATGAGAGTGAGAGAAAGCTATATATATATAGAGAGAGAGAGAGAGAAAGAGAGAAAAGGAAGAGAGAGAGAGAGATGCATATAGGCAGAGATAGAAAGAAATATATAGAAAGTGCATTGAATATAAGATAAGGCCAAAATCTTTCAAAGTGGTGCAGGAAGGATGGTCACAGAAGAAACTCAGAATAATTGTTATCAATCATCCAGGTTGTTTCTGATTCTATGAATTCATATACACCATAATCCAGATGATCTGAACTATGACATTCTAATAAATCCGTTATGTCATCCGACCATCGATGTAAAACACTTCAGTGACAGAAAAAGGTATTTGGTTTTGCTTAATTGACTGAAAAGAGGCTTCGTTTATGAAAGACCATTTGGTTGTTGCAAGTATCATAATGAAGTAACCCCCTTTTTTTTTTCTTTTTAAATACTCAGAATAATTTGGAATTGAAAATAGACTTTTTTTTTTCTTTTTCTTTTTTTTCGGCTGCGAGCTGCAAAATATCTCATAGCTGCCGATATAGTTAAGCTTTGTTGATTTTAAATTCAGCAGTAAGAGATATTAAAAGGAAAAATGTATAGCTCTTAAATTGCATATTTATTACAGGATGAGCAATTTTTCCCCCCTCCTGTTTTAGGTAAAAAAAAACAAAAACAAAAAAAAAACAAGACAAGATAGACCACAGAAAATATGAGAGAGAGAGAGAGCAAAAAAAGAAAAAAGAAAAAAAGTGTTATAAGTCAAATCAACGTCTGAGGTCAAGAGAGCCTGAGGTCAATACAGACAGTCAGTGGTCAACATATATTTCGATAAAGTCTAAGAAAAAATAAGATGTGCCAGAGGTGAAGTAATATTGAGTTAACATTAAAAGATAACGAGGGGGAAAACTTATGAGAAAGAGAAAGAGAGAGAAAGAGAGAGGGGCGAAGGGGGGGGGGGAGGAGGAGGAGGAGAGAGACAGCAAAGTCAGATTTCATGCCCATATCAATTGCTAAACTATTGAAATAAAATGAAATTATTGAGTTTATTAGTCAAATACTGACAAACACATGGCAATACTAACCTATATCACCAAACGATGATTTTGTGGATCACATACTAGCATACAGAAAGAAAGGAAATAGGAATTGATCTGTTGCACACGGTCTAAAGTGATTACGTTCAGAGCAGTGAACAGAGAGTCAAAGTGACAGAAAACGGGTCAAGTGTTTGAAACGGTTATTAAAAATATTAAATATAATCTAATAATATTTTTGTTGTTGTTGTTTTTTGGGTTTTTTTTTAATGTTTTTTTTTTTTTAATTGATCTCCAATCAGCATTGTATGAAGAGTTTGTCTATAAAAAAATGTATTTAATCAATAAAAAGCAACATCAACTGAATGCGGAAACGTTTTGTTTTTTTCTTTGTGTAAAAAAAAAAAAAAAAAAATTTTTTTTTAATATTTTAAATTCTATCTAAATTTAAATAAATTGACTGACATAATAAAGCAAATATACTTTCTGTTAAACTTCAGAAAGATGGGATTTTTTTTTCTTTAAAGATTTTTAGAAAAGTAAGACAATTCAATTCTTTAATGCACACACACACACACACACACACACTGGTATATACACATCTTGTGATTATTATAATGAGTAGCAATAGACGTTTTCGTTTTTTAATTAATAGTAAGCTACCATTTTTTTCCTCCATTTAATTTAATATTCAAAGAAAATATAGGGAATAAAAAAAACAACAAAAAAAAACCAACAAAAAAAAAACCAGGGTTCATTATTTTATACACATTCACTTGTGTGTGGAATAACGTATCGAGTATATATATATACATACACAACTATATTATACACATATACACACATTATGCATATTTAAAAATGTTACTTTTCAGATCGGAAAACTGATGAAGAAAGAGAGGGGGAGAACTATATAATATAAATAACGGGTTGTATACTAATTACTGAATCGGTCCACATTTAATAAGGTCTATATACAACTGATATTTCAAACCATCTTTGTTTGAATGGTGATAAGTAGGACCAAAACTAGATTTACCAATAGTCAGTGTGGGAGTTACTGCTGATAATGCTATTTGTAATACAAGAGATGAAGAGAGATAAGAAAAATGTAAGTAAACTCAGATTAGCTTTTGATTTCATTAAAAAAAAGAAAAAAAAAAAAAAGAAAAGCATATTTGATCTAAAAAAAAAAAAAAAAAAAAAAAAAATGATTTTTTTCTCATCTTCGTAGGATTAAACATTGATCAGTATTCAATAAGTATTGATATTGCATTGTTTTCTGTTTTTAAATTTTTAATTAAGTTTGTTAGAATAAAAAAAAATTTCTTTTTTTTAAGTTTCTTTTTAGATCGGACACATTTAATGAAATAACAAAACAATAAATCGATTCAAAAAAATAAATAAGTATTATCAGTAATGGCTCCCCCTTAACTTTTTTTTTTTTTTTCTTTTTTTGAGTGGGCATATCATGGTTGTTTAGAAGTTGGAATGTAAAGTGAGCCAAATAATAAGAGAGAGAGAGAGATTGAGGGAGAGAGAGGGAGGCTAAAGAATCTGCATAAACTAAAGGCATAAGAGAAAGAAAGAGAAAATTTAAGAGAAAGAGATAGATAAGAGTGAGAAATATGCATTCATACACACACACACAAACACACACAGAGTCATGCACGCACAGCAGAGGAGAATGATGGGATAGCTTCAAAGATTATTCACGTACCAAGAAAAAAAGGGAGAAGGGGAAACGAAGTAAATCTTAGATATGTAACAACCAATCAGGATCTTTACAATCATAACAATAATAATAATAATAATAAACAGTAAATTTTAATTATCATATTAGTAATGATGATAATATATGTATATATGTATATATACACCAAAGAGCAGAACAAATATACAGACAAAGCCCACGGATGTGTACACACTGCACTCCCCCCACCCTTACTACATCCAGCTGAAACAAGAGACGTCCGTCCATTCTTCTTCATCCATCCATCCATCCGTCTCACTCCCCGCTCCCTACAAATCTACGCTATATAGGTTGCTTTGGTCCAAGTAGAGTGTCCTGCCACAAGAGCCAGATGCTTCAGTTGCCGCCTTTTTTGTTATCATTCACTGTCCATACTGAAAACAAAAATGGAAAAAGAATTTGTAAGTTTACATCAGATAATAATTATATATATTTCGACATTCCAGCTAATTGAGGGAAATAAGTTTTAATTTATCACTATCTAATTATACAGGATTAAAAAAAAAAAAAATTAAAAAAATATGGAAATGGAATTTTGCTGTTGAATGTGACAAGATATACGAAGATCGAAAACTATAGAAGGTAATGTACTAATATCTAGATGCAGGTGCGTGAAAATAAGGTAAGAATCGGAAATTTCTCACTGAAGGTTAAAATTAAGCGAGTGAAAAATTTCTTTAGAAATTAAGAGTAGAACTAGAGATACGTGTGCAGGAAGTTGAATCATGGGCAGAAGTCCAAAATGACACGTAAAGCGAAAAGGAAAATCTGGTTTTGTTTATCCCCTCTTCCCCATCCTGAGGGAAGGGGATGGGAAGCTTATATGTAACCTTACAGTGCTGTGAGAGAATGAAGGAATAAAACAGCTTTTTGGCTTGGAGCAAGATGTAGTATCTGTTCTGATACTGCAGTTAATCTTTCTGTCTTTGGTCAGTGAAGGAAAGGTCCTTCTAGACTGAGGCAATTTTAATTTTTGTTGCAAGTCGGACTGCCCCTTTTGGAGAGCTGGATTTTACCCACATTAAAACCCGATCGTGTGTCTAACTTTGTCCTCGTGGGGAGGCAAATAAATAGGAACATCAAGACATGAGCCGTTGAGCAACACTGTCGCTGGAGTTTCTACTTTTATGCCGTGCATAATTGCAGCTACCAGATGAGAGAGAAAGAAACTTCAGTTGCCACATCACATTAATTTTTGAGAATTAAAAAAAATAATCAAGCATTCTGGTAGAAAAAAATCTAACAATCTAATTAATGACACACACACGTGAATATATATATATATATATATATATATGAGTCCAGCAATCGGTGTGAATAATTCTTCTCTACACTGACAATTCTTATAAGGATAAAACGTATACGTATGTAGATAAAAACAAATATTTATAATTATTTGTCGCCTCCCAACTAAAGGATGGGCTCTGTAGTGAGTAGTATTAATACAGCCATCATCAGGGCTTCAGTGTAATGTTCCTTTCAATAGTAGAACACTCTATGATAGCTGCTGTTAAATAGGATTAATCTCTCGCTGATTTACCGAGTTGTTGACAGCAACCGTGTGGGCTAGGATATTTGAATTTGAGTTAGAAATATAACTCGCGTTCTGGAGTTAGAGTCAAGCGATCGGTGTGAATAATTCTTCTCTACACTGACGATTCCCATAAGGATGAAACGTATATGTATGTAGATAAAAACAAATATTTATAATATGATAATTTTATTTACACAGACATGTACAAAATCAGATTTTGTACATGTCTGTAAATAAAATTATCATATATAAAGCTCTATTCTGATATTGAGCACTTTTTATAAACCCGGTTAAAATTCTCTGGATTACCACCCTGTGGATATTTTTCACCTGGATTATTACCATTATTATATATATATATATATATATAGTACAAATTATATTTGTTTGCAGTTTTTTTACTGTTAATTTCATACATTTAAAATCTTTTTACTTTTAGTGTCAGTCTTATCTTCATGAAAAACGACTATATTTCCATTCTTTCTTTGTATTTAATCTTATACTTGTTTTCAATGAGTACAAAATTATTTTGCAGTCTTAAAAATAAGCGACAGCAGTCTGAAAAATTTTTGTAACAAAGAAACAATCATAGAACACAATAATCAGATACAATAGTAACTTAAATTCAGTGTTTTAATGGCTGGCAGCCATATGTACATTTTCAGCATCCCCAATTCGCTTTCCACCTTTTAAAAATAGATTCAATAACTACTTTGAGTAGCGCCATGAGAATTTAAATGCTTCAAAAGAAATGGTCTATTTATTATTTGTAATATTATTATCTAAATAATAAACAATCATCTTTATTATATTTCTAATTAAACATTGAACTTAAAAAAAAAAAAATACGTAGAACAAACTGTATTACATTAAAAATGTGAAAATTGTTTTCATGTACGGACAAAGAAATAGTTTAACCTTTAATAACATGGTGGCCAGAAATTAGAACATTGAATCATAGTTAAAGTCTCAACATAAATCACAATGTTTTTTCAGGACAAGAGTTCACATGAAGTAAAAAACAAACAAACACCATGGTAAAAACAAAAAAACAAACACCATGGTAAAAAAAAAACAAAAAAACACCATGGTAAAAACAAAAACAAACACCATAGTAAAAAACAAAACATGGTTAAAACATAAAATAACAAAAAACAAAAGAACGAAATGACTACCAGGCAATGCAGGTAAGTATATAATATATATGGGTAATTAATCTTGTGAATCTTTTATATAATAGTGCTCAATAACAAATAGAGCTATATATATATATATATTTAGATTTTTCACTTATAAAATAGATCATTCAGTGAAGACCGGGGTTGTTCCAATAAAAACAAGCTCAATGATACTCGATTACAGAGTACAGAGCATTTATATGTGATTTTATGAAGGCTTACCAAAGCATTCCTTTCAGGACACCAATGATCACCATTAAAGATATTTTTTCTTACAAATATTATTTATTCAAATTAAATTTGAATTCAATTTAAATTTGAATTCAATAATTTGAATAAATAATATTTGTAAGAAAAAATATCTTTAATGGTGATCATTGGTGTCCTGAAAGGAATGCTTTGGTAAGCCTTCATAAAATCACACACATATATATATATATATATATATTAGATAGAAAAGGGTTAGAGTATACTTGAAGCATTGCGTGTATTATTATATTAGGCTAGTGTGGGTGTGTGTGCGCGTGTGCTGTCAATGACTCTACCCCCAATTGCTTTTGTTTCTTGCATAATTAGTTAGTGGCACACATTTTTTTTTTTTAAATGGCTAAGATTAAATAACGTTATCAATGAATCATATGCTGTCAACCTTACACATTCAAAAAGGTAAAGAAAAATTATTTTAAAATTTGCTAAATAACTAATTACCTACAACTTATAATTAAATTCACTCGAAAAAAAACAATTGTCGTCTTGATTAAATTACAGACAATACTAATATTTAGAGTCAGCTGCTACTAATGCTTACATACATATTGAATTATCCCCCCTTAGTGTTACAAAGGAATAGCTGTTTATACATACTGAACATAAACACATACTACATTCAATCTTACAAATATAAAAAAAGTAAATTAAAAGTATAGAGCAAAAAATGAAGTAACACAACACAACATTTATAATACTTAGAAATAAATCTACCGTTAGCCGTATTTGTTGGCTACCCAGACTGCAAATACCAAGGAGAGGAAGGCAAGAAAAAGAAAAAAATGAATTTGTATCAGAAAATAAAAATGCATTTGTATTGAGAGAGAGAGAAAAAAAAAAAAAAAAAAGAAATGTGGAATATAAATATAAAAAACATACAATATTAAATTTATTGAAATAAACAAAGTTTTTACACTTTTTTTCATAAACATATCACGTGAGCAAATAATAAATGTGGCACATATTATTTTTTGAATGTCGGATAATTAAAAATTAGTTTTCAGGTAAGCCATCATTATTATCACCAAGCCATACTTACCATCGAGAAAAAGAACATAAGAAAGTTTCTATCACAAAAGAAAAAAAACTGCTTGGAAAAATGCACAAATAATGTGAAAAGTTAATTGAAAACAATGGAAGTGATAAATAATTCACTACTAAAAGTGCGTGGATAGCCATGATGTGAAATGTAAACATTCATACGTTAATTTCATTTCATTTATTCCCTTACATTTAACGCTTGTTAAAGTTTATAGAAATCCCTGGTGGTTTAGAGACATGGTAGGTGTATACCTAGTCGGTTTGGGGTGTGTTGATGAATTATTATTAAGGTGAAATTTAATAGTCCAGCAAAACGGTTAACCCGGCAAGGCTTTGGGACAAACGATTATGGAAAATCGGTGTTGTCCACACACACACACACACAGAGTAAGTCTTACACTAGTTTTGAAATTCGGACTTTCCTCAAATCATACAAATAAAACTAGTAAGTTCTGCGTATATGAATGCGTGGAGAATTAATAAACTTTATCAATTCTAACAGACATTTAAATCAGCAACATGAAGTTAAAGAAAAAAAAAAAAAAAATAAATAAATAAAAAAAAATAATAATAAAAAATAAAAATCTAACCATAATTACATTCTATAAAAAAATATGTAAAGATTCAGAATTTAAACCATTGGATTATTTTAGTTTTGATAGACTAATAATTTTTGGACTGAGTCAATTCTTATTTTTGTCTTAATCCAGAGTGCCTCTTTGTGGGGAGCTGGATTTTTCCCCACATTTAAAAAAAAAACGACGATGTGTCCAACTCTGCTCTTGCGGGGACGCAAGTAAATAGGGACTAAAAATGTATGCCTTGCAAAAGTCCGACCCCTGAAAGAGTTATGTTTTGAGACATTTTGTGTGGGATTGAAATCTATTAATTAGAGAGAGGCATGTTAAGCTCTGTCTAAGTCTCTGAGGACTGTTGAAGTCACCACTGATTATAAAGTCTAAGGTGGGCACGTCAAACTTGGCTCCCCAGAGAGCAGTGTGGATCAATTTATGTTGTCAGGAGGGCCCAACATAATTAAATGAAGTTATTTAATACTTTTTTTTTTAGAATAAATTTCTTACTTAGAAACAATCCAATATGCAAACAAATTTCTTTTTAATCATTCCTCTTAGCAGTACACTAAAAACTACATGAAGTTTAATTTAAATTTATGTGGAGCTTTTTGACATTTTAATAAGGGTTTTAAAAAAATCTGCAGTTTTTTTTTCTTTCATAAAATAATCAAAGTGCGATTTTTTTTTAGTTATTAAAATTCAAATGTAGACACAAAAGAAAAAAAGCCTTTCTTCATATTGTTTAGTCATTCCGTTTTCTCAGTGTGTAATTTCCATGCACTAAAACGTCATGTGCAACAATATATTGAAAACAGTGATTTATAAAAAATAAAGCAAAGATTAAAAATAAACTATAAACTAAAAATTATTACATAAATATAAGTTGTCAAGCTTAACCTTGCACAATCATTTTTAATGCAAGCGTACTTTGTCCAGCAAGGCTTCAACAAATCGTTTGTTTTCTTTGAAAGTATTATTGGATTAATAGAGGCTACGGCACTAGCCGTATTCATCATAAGATATACTGTCGCTAATATCTTCACAAAAGAGAAAAAAGCAATAACATGCAAAAACAAAATTTGTTCAAACAAAAAAACATTTAATCGTTCACAATGTATTGAGAAGCATGCACACTAAGTGACATTTAGTGGAAGTATTGTCGTGAGAGATGAATTGGAGGATATAAATTTGCAATACAACGCGAGCACAAAAACACCTTTATTCTCAAAGTTATAATATCTAAACGTATTGAAATAGATTTCAGAATTTTAGAGATAAGGATTGATAATCTGTATTATTCGGACTACTATTCTCATCTGGTTGCGACAGTCTCCTGGCAGTTGAAGGTTCAATCCTTACTAAAGGTGATAATGATGAAGAATAACACAATTTACACTTCTACTCAGTCATGGCCGACAGAACGAGAAATGGCTACCCCCACGGATTAAATAAAAGGTTCAGTTTATAATTCTGGATAGGTTCCCAAGTTCAAGGAGTTCTTCATCCCAGTGCAAAGTTGTGGTCTCCGTGGGCACCTACAAAAGATGCACCATAGCCGCTTTCATCTCAAAAGAAGAAAGAAAGCATTCTCTGTCAGTGTTTCTGTTCCCCAGAACAGCCTGCCAGAGGAAGCCGTGACAATGCTTACCATATCCAGGTTCACATGTGACCTTGGACAAACATTCAGACTGTAGATAGATGTTCACATGGCTTGTTGCACTTAGATATTTTTTTTTTGTCAATATATTTGATTGAAGTCCGAAAAAAAAATGAACCTGAAGAAGGTCAGAGGTACATCGACCGAAACGTTATGAAAAGAACAACCAAGATGAGGATAGTAGCCTGAATCATACAAATTTATTGAAATATGTCCCTAAATGTGACCAATTTAAAAACATTTTCTTTGCAGGTGATGGACCTTAGTACCATTGGGGGAGTGTAGTAAAATCTAAGATGGTCTATTCCACAGCAATGCAGAAAGTGATTCTAAAAATGTTTTGTGTGCACCCTGCATTAAATATAACTTTAAAAGGTGACATTTCCGTAAAATGATTTAACAAGACTTACTTATGTTTGGGAATTTTTAAGATGAAGATTGATAATTTGTATTGGATTATTCGGACTATTTGGATGTTATTTTCACGATGTTGCGGCCAGTGTAACCTACACACTTCTTCATGTGTATCTTATCGAACTCAGAAATCTGTATGGAATTTCTAACGGAACCCTTTATTTAATCCACGGAGGTAACAGATAAAGCGCTAAGTAATAATCAGTTCTAAGTGACCGTCTTCTGGAGGTTGAAGGTTTAATACTCAGTGCGGGCGATACTAAGAATATAATTACAAATTACTTAAGATTTCTACCCGGTCATGGTTGCCGGAACGAGAGCATGCTACCCCCATAAATTAAATTAAAAGGTTCCATTCGAAACTTCGCAAAGATTACAGAGCTCCACAAGATACACCTGAAAAAGGTTGTCCGAATAATCTAAATACAAGACTTATTTTCAACTGTTCAAATGGATATTGTTACACGAAGACAAAGCTCTAGTCTTATCAAACTATATTGTATGATAAAGATGTACATTTTGTAGTTTTTCTACATATTAGAGTACAAGAAAAGCTTAAATTATAAGTATTTAAAAATCTATCCAGTAAGGATAAAACTAATTTAATTTTGAAGTGTTAATTTTAAAAATGTATTTTTGTTGAATAAGGCATGTTGCCTCTTTCTTTAAGTTTATATCTACATCTACAGATATATTTATCTACAGATATATTTATCTACATCTATAGATAAAGATAAATATATCTATAGATGTAGATAAATATATCTACATCTATATTTATCTACATCTATATCTATCTACATCTATATCTATCTACATCTATATCTATCTACATCTATAGATATATTTATCTACATCTATATCTATAGATATATTTATCTACATCTATATCTATAGATAGATATCTATATCTATAGATAGATATAGATATGAACAATTTTTTACTCTTTTTTTTCCTTAACTTACAGCTGTTTCGTCCCTATTGAGAAAATGCATTTTCCCAATAGGGACAAAACGGTTGTAAAGTACAGAAAAATAAAAATACTAAAAAAATAAGGTAACAACTTCTTTTTCCATACAGCTCTAGTTGATAAATAAAAAGTAATATTAAAAGCTAACTATTGAGCTATTTTTTGTGACTTAAAGTGTCAAATAAGGGTTCTGTTACTCTAAAAAGTAACAAACCCAAATTGGAAAAATATATAGTATTTGGTTGAAGTTTCCGGTTCAATCCAAATAGAAAGGTTTGGTCCAATATCAAATTATCTAGAGTTATAAATATATATCAGAAGTTATATTTCTAACTAGAGAGCTCAATGTATTTAGCATACAGAGCAAGTACTTAGGACTATAACACATAACAGACAATAATTATTACCAAACGTTCAATGTTTTGCAATAAATTAAAAAGTGACGTGGTGAAATTTTTTGAATTCATCTCTAGACTTTGACGGGGCAGTAATAATTATTGTCCGTTATGTGTTAGAAAAGGTTACCCTATATACATATGAAATGCTTAGTATATAGAAGGAGTTAATAAGCATGAAAACGAACTAGTTTAAATTATTGACACAGAAAAATGTTTAAAACGTTTACGAGCGCCAATATTTCGCCTTGTATGATCAAGTCTTCATAGCAAGAGCACTTTGTTTGTGTGAAGTGGACAGTTTTTATGCTTATCAACTGGTTGCATATACTAACAATTTTTGTCAGAAATTTTATTTCCTTTATTCAAACTACCTCGTGAATAAAAGTTTTAATTTATAAAAAAAAAATAAAAATGTTTTTAATTCTTAACAGAATTGTGTCTTTTGCTTAGTGCCTTAGCAAGATGCTGATGCAGGTACAAATAAAAAAACTAGAAAGTTGAGATAATTGGAAGTGAGGAATTCTATTTGAAAAAGAGATGAAAAGAGAAAAGATTAAAGTATATTAAAAGATGTTTTTTTCTTTTAATATTAACGGAGACAAATGTGCATAGAAAAGAAAAGACAAGCAAGAATTTAAATTTTAAATCTAAATAAACTTAGGAGAGAAGAAACAAATTCCTCCCTTTCAGGTGGAATTTAAAATGTGAAAAATATTTAACACAACAGAATTTGAACAAAAATAGATTTAACGTTTTTTTTTTTTTGTAACGTTAAATAAAATTACCAAAACTGGTGGAGCACCACCAGAAAATCCAAAATAGAAGCTTTTAAAATAAAACTTGAACAGTTATTATTATTACTATTACTAATAATAATTATGAGAGAGATAGAGAGAGATAGAGAGAGAGGTAGAGAGAGGGAGAGATATAGATAGATAGATAGACAAATAAAAGCTAAGATTAAATTTATGCATCAACTCCAAAATATTGAATTGAAATAAGAATTTAAAAAAGGGTTTTTGTTTTTAAATAAACTTAAAACCAAAATAATCAAATATACCTATGTATATGTATCGCACAAAATATAAGCATTTTCTAATCAAATTGAACAGTTTTCCTAGAAAATATTTTAAATATTGCTGTAAGCCTTCGTTTTTGAAAGGTTAGTGAAGAGGAGTATAATTATTCTAGAGCAGGGTTTTTCAAAGTCATCTAATAGCTGCCCTTTTAATGTGTCCCTACAATCGTAATTTTATACCGACTGGTGCTGCCTTTTAGTGAGAAAACATGTGCAAACTGCAAAAAAAAAAAAAAAAAAATAATGTGTGCAAAGCTATAAAATTTCATTTACTTAATACATAACATTACATTGTTTGCCCCTGCAACAGCACAAGAACATTCTTTTGAAACCGAAACACAATAGAGACCGGCAATGCTACGTGTTAAGTAAATGCTCACAATTAGCCATTAATTTTTCACTGATGTTTTCCAAAATTAGACAGGCTTTACCAAGTAAAACAATAAGCACCGTGGAGGCAGTATATGTGATTGGAAAGCACCACCATTATTTTACTTTGAGTGAAATGTTCTAGTATTTCTACACATCTAAAATATGTATTATAAAACTGATGAAATCAATAACAAAGAAATGTACTTTTTATTTATATATCAAATTTAATAGATAAAGTAAAGCCAGTCTGTTCCTAGTTTTTGTGTGTATGCATTATAGACGAGTGGACACAAGATAAATATTAAATTCTGTTTCGATGTTAACATCTAGTTTTTAATTCTATGTTTAACATTTTTTTTGTCTTTATTTCCAATCAATTTTAATGGTTACACACAGAATATCAGAAGAGTGACATTTGTTGTGTTGCTGTAATCTAATATAGCGGTGTGCGCACATCAGCTGACAGCTGAGGATCTGGGCAACAGCCATCAAGGAGGATCTGGCTAAGCTCTCAGGTGCACAGATGGTTGGTCTTCAATGGTGGAATCGCGATCAGTTAGCCATCTTATGCGACCTTGCTCAGAACCCTTCTACTTGGGCAGCCATGGTTTTGGATGCGATGCAGGCCAGAGAAGAAGTTGGATCAACCCAACCAAGATGAACACCGCTGCAACAACAATAATACAGAAGCAAGCAACAAGGTTGACATCTGTAATGCTTTCATGGATCAAGTAAAAGTTAAAATTCAAACAAAAAAATAAAAACTGATTTTTTTTATTAACAAAATGCATGGCGATTCCAGAGTTTGTTGATTGGAGTACCCATGTCAAAAATTGGCCTATTAAAAACAAAAAAAAAAAGAAGTTTTTTTTTTGTTATGACGAGGTGAACATAAAATAAATCTTCACCAATCACCAATAAATAAAAGGACGTAATTCATAGAGTTTTTGTCATTTAATTCGTCCATTTGACAGCATTAATACTTTTTTGAGACCCCCCCCTCCCCAGTCAAATAAAAGTATAATACTAATTCTAAATAATTAATAGAGAAATATCCAATAGCATTTTGTTAACAGAAAAAAGGGATTCTTAGCATTCCTCAAAAGATATTAAGAGAATATCAGAGGAAATGATGGTACTTGTACCCCGGTATTTGACAATGTCACAATTTCCATCAATAAGTCACTTTTAAATGGTTTCGCGCCAGACTTGATTGATTCGGATGTTAGATGATCTGGGATGAAGTTGAATGCTTTAAAAATTGGTGGATACGAATATTGGATGTTTTTTGTAGGAATTCAAACTATGACTTAACAGCCTCAGCAGACGTAAAATATTAACAGATGTGGCTTGATTAGAAACAGCGATCAAACAGACACACCAGACTCTGAGAATGAGAGGCAAATCCCCACAGACAACCCAACTTATATAGTACTGTTTTGTTGCCTTTTCTTTCATGGCCATACATCGCAGATGCCCGACTACAAAAATATGACAGACCAAGAAAGAATTACTTGCTGAATTTGTAGAAACGGCTAATAAACCATTATATTTTTTTTTATAAAGCATAAAGCTGTGTTTGTTATTTCTTACCAACAATCCAAGTATATAAAACATACCCACCCTGTGCTTAGAATTACTGGTTTGTGACACAGAAACTAATGGAGAATTTATTCACATTTAAAAAATAAACAAATAGCCTTATTATGGGAAGCATAGAAGCATGTAAATTATAGGTGTTATAATTTATAATTTTAATATTTGATAAAAAATTAAACAAATATGAAACTTTCATGGAAAACGGGACATTTTTCAACTTTAGTTTAAAATACAAGTCTGCGTCCTGAATGGCAAAGATAACATCTAATTTGTGTAAAAAAAAAAAAAAAATAAGTGGTTCGGGTTTGAAAAACCCTGTTCTAGATACACCTATGAGAATATCTAAATATTTAGTCTTTTCTATGTTCTTTCTTTGTCAATTTAACTTTTAAATTAAAATGGAAATGTCAAGAACATCTAAGTGGGTACACAGCAACAACAATGGATTTAAGACCAACAGGAATTTTTCTTTTAGAGAGTGATAGATGGCAGGGATGGGTGGAAGGGGGGGGGTATCTATATCTAAAACAGCACAACACCAACTACAACAAAGACACCGACAATTGTTATTAACTGCTAGTGGTGCAAGTAACGGCTGACGGGGAGGCGGACACACGATACGATAAATTTTAGCTTACATGTCACGAGGTAGTTATGTAGCCGCCCAGACTGTTGTACGTAAAAGAACAAGAGAACAAGAGTATGTTAGAGCGATGCGACTTTTCGTGACCATCCAAACTGTGCTGTACTGTTAAATTGCTAAAAGTCATTCTCTATTTCATTTAATAACTAATAATTGAAGAAGAAAAAAAAAAAGCATTTAATAAGTTACTAATAATTACTCTTAATAAAATTATAACCTGATAAAAAGAAAGCGTGGCAAAAAAATAAAGCTTTGTAGCTTAGTCTCCTGTGACAGTACAGCACAGTCATTTTTTGTTGAGCAAATATGATTTTAGAACAAACCCCTCAAAAAAATAAAAATAAATAAAAAAATAATAAAATACAGGTGTAAAAAGAAAAAAGGCAAAACACATTCATTATTACATGTCAATGAATAAATATAATATCTTAAAAGTCAGTAATTGATTCAGAAATATAATTTATGTTTACCGTATATACTCGAGCAATGAACCACTGTAATAGATTAAATGCGAGATAAGTCAACTAGTTTTAAATAATCTTGTATTTTCCCTTTTGTAATATATTAGCTGTCATTGGAGGAATTCAAAGACAAAGTAAAGAATACAGGGCAGTGGGAGGTTGGAAGTTACAGAGGTTCGATGTGGGGTCAGACAGGAGTTCTTTGACTGAGGTACTCTGCAGGTTTAAGAAAATGTAGTGCAAAAGTGTTTCACTGAGATTTGCGAGCACTGCACTGATGGGAGTGTGTGAGAGAGAGAGGGAGAACATGAATGCTGATGGAGACTGACATGTAAAAAGACCCCCCCCCCGAAGCTAATCAAAGTGCCAGCAAGCCAACTTTCACCATGCTGTTTGATATTGCATCAGGAGAATCGTCTCTTCCAATCAGCTTACCACAAAGATAACAAAATGAGAAAGAACTCTTCATTTCAAGCCTTGTCTCACAACAAATAAAAAAACTATTATAGCTGTAATAAAGCCGTTCTTTCTTACAGATAACTTGACTATGTAACAAGCTGATCACTTTCAGCTAGGATAAGTAACTATCATATATATATATATATATATATATATATATATAGGGCTTTACGGAGCCCTCCAAAAAGGCCCGCGCTCCTTTTTGCTGGAGCGAAGGGCTCATTTTATATTCAGCGGGAGTAACTCCATTTGGGTCTAAAGAGCGTGGGTTTTATCGCTCCGCGCTCCTTGCTCCAAAGTTATTTGATATTTTTTCTTTAAACATTATTTCAGCAATAAAAAGGAAAAGAAAGTCTCAGCTAAACTCAGTTATTTTTTCAAATTATATCTCTGGTAAATGTATATGAGATATGGAGAGAGAGAGGGAGAGAGAGGGGAGAGGAAAGGAACAGAGAGAGAGAGGGAGAGATTTTCACATCGACATGTTACATTTTTTATGGGACAGTTTTCTTAAGGCAGGAGACAATTTGGCAAGAAATGTCTTCAAATGTGCCAGTGAGTCTATAGATGTCTGAGGTTATTTTCTTAAAGATTTGAACTTTTTCTGTATTTATGACAAGGATGTTTATTGCTGATTGAATAACTAAGCCAATTTTTTATTAAAATAAAGAATTTTAGGTACAATTATACTATAGGGGCCGTTGGATTTTCTCGCCCATTTCGCTCGGTATTCACCCAAATGTTCGATAAAATCGATTTTTGGGGTGAAATGATACATTTTGTCCTGACAAAAAATTATAATTTATTTTTTAGCGTATATCAAATTGAACTTTTATGCCACATTTTTACCCGTCGTCTTTTTGGTGACATTTTGTTGGTCCCCCGATTTATAAAATCTGGGGACTTATGTTTTGAGGCATGTCCGTCCGGATTTTTCTCCGCAACCATCCATTGAATTTATCTGAAATTTTGCATGAAGTTGTAACTTTGATCAGGTTAGAAAGTGACATTCTCCGATTTTTGAAAAAAAATCTGGTTAGCCCCCCCAGGGGGTCAAAAGGCCCCGAAATGGCAAAAAATGACATTTTTCGCCCCATAACTTTTCATCCATCCATTCAATTTCTCTGAAACTTGGCCAAAATGTGGAGGCAATTGTTCCTAATAGAAAATAAGTATCGCTGACCTTGGAAAAAATCTGGTTCGCGCCCCAGGGGGTCAAAAGCCCCCAAAATGGAAAAAAAAAAATGACTCTTTTCTCCCATAACGTTTGATCCATCCATTCAATTTTTCTGAAACTTGGCCAAAATGTAGAGGCAATTATTCTGGATATAAAATGAGCATCCTTGACCTCAGAAAAATTCTGGTTCGCGCCCCCAGGGGGGGGGGGGGGGTCAAAAATGCCCCAAATTGTCCAAATTTATTGCATTTTACACTCGCCACATCGAGTCACATACAGAGGGGGACCACACATGCACGGCTTGTTATTCTTAAATTCACGACTAGTATGTTTTAACCTTTTCATGTTTGCTTTTAAATTCATTAAATTCTGTTAAAACTTGCTTTTTTAAATAGAATGTTCAAAGTTTGTTTTTTTGTGTGTTAAAGCAGTAAAAATATCTTTAGTCCAAGGAAAAAAAAACCAATAAAAACTAACATGGCCGCCAGCGATTAAAACCTGGAATTAAAGTTAGATTCTCAACACTTTAAAAAGTAAATGAGAATTTTATTTCAGGACCAAAAATACAATTAAGACCAACAATCAGTTTCATAAAAAATGGTGGCGAATACCAAGCGAAATGAGCGAAAAAGAAAACAGCGGCCCCTATTCTACAATTAAACCGATGTTTAAACTTAATTAAATTAAATATTTTAAATTTTAATTTAAAAAAGCAAATAATTAGACTTTCTGACTAATTTGTTGTGTTTTAGAACCGAAAGTAGATTATATATCTTTCTTTATCTTAAAAAATCTATTATCGAATATTAAAATTGTAAACAGTTTGTTTTTGTTAGAGATTTCAAATATAGACGTTTTGACCTTTTTTATGCAAATTTTTAATTTTAATAAATGTTTTCGCTCGACCTAGGAAAACTTGTTCCAGTTAGATTGTTAATGTAATGAAAATTAAAATTGTTTTAAAATACTTCAGGGATTTTTCTATTTTATACCTCAGGAAACAAAAATTTATGTATAATCCTATGCTTCGTCCGACATGTTCTCCTATAACTCTCAAAATATTAAGGAGATTTTGTCAAGTATTATCTTACGGTCTTACACTTAAAGTGCCATCCCAACCCATATCGATGAGATCCTTTGACGCCCACCCCTATACTTCGACCATTCATTGGCAGAATAGAACGTTTATGAAAGAAGGTACATCTTTATTATGAAGCGCTGAAAAAGAGGCGCTCCTTTTTTATAGGAGTTTGAGCTGGAGCGGCTCCTTTTTGAAAATGGAGAGCGTGAGAGGAGCCAGCTCCAATTTGGGGCATTGGAGCAAGAGCGGGAATAGCTCCATAAATAGTGGAGTGCATAAAGCCCTGATATATATATATATATATATATATATATATATAAGCATGGCATGGTATGTTGAAAAGAAATCAATAAAGTGATCAATCGCAAAAAAGTGAGAGCTAAAATATAAATTATTTATTTAAAAATCTATGTTACATATTTCAGAGACGTAACATGGTTTCATTGACATGGATTAACCTTTTAACGTTTAGAAAAGGCTGTCAGAAACTATTCAAATCATCAGTGACTCACAAAATTAAAACAAAGGGAAACACAGCATCCGTTACCAATAATTAAATGAGAATAGAAAGTGGACCTCTGGATTTACTTTCGGCAGCCTTGTAACTCTGGCTATCCTTATTTTGTCCTTTAGTCCTCACATTCCATGAGCGATGTTTCTGACAAAGAGAGAAGAATTCCTGTTTACTGGGTCGGAATCTATCCATCTAACACTTATCCATGGCTAGTTTTTGACCTTGAAGTAGTATTTTTTTTTGCTCCTTACATCAAGTGGCTTCATATCTTGTCTGGAGCGATTTCCATAAAATAAAAAAAAATTAAAATAATTTTTAAAAAATAAATTATTCTAAATAATACTTAATTACGATTAAGACCCATATAAACATACAGTCCGCCCCCTATTAATGCGGTACTTTCTCCAAAAGGAATGCTTGAGTGAATTCAACGGAAGACGTTACAACGGTGATCTTTGAATTCCATTTGTTTTCATTTTGTGAGTGACTTTTCTAAACGGTAAATGGTCAATCGATGTCAATGAAACCATGGTACGTCTCCGAAATATGCAACAGTCTTTAAATAAATGATCGTTGTAATCAGCAATCCCTCATTTAATACGAGGTAAAGTTGGGCATTCATTACGCAAGTATATACGGCATTAACAATTAAAAGATATTTGATAGTTTTCTCAAAGATATAGAAAATATTAAATACGTTTATGTTACAGATTAAAGCAATAGCAATCACAGCATATAATTTATGAGAGTTAATGTATTTATATATTTTAGTACAACACTAGAAACGACTATAATACATAAATTGAATTTAAAAGTGGTAAAAAAAAAATGTTATAATTGCCTTTATATGAAAAAAACTTTTTAATTGAAAATAAAATATTTTTGAATAGATTTGTTTTTCACCTCATAATTACTAAAATTAGATACCACCAGAAAGTAAAAAAATATTTTACTTATATAAAAGCAATTATAAACTGAATTTTATTTATCTTTTAAATAAATCAAAAAAAACAAAACATATTTAATATAACAATGGCTGAAAATAAACATGAAATTGCATACATTACATGTCAATATATAAATATATCAGTTTATACATGAAAGCCAATAACATTAGTTCAGTAAATGAAAGCAATCATTAAAAAAAAAAAAAAAAATGTCAATTTGTATGAATTGGCAGGTTACAACTTCTTTGAACGGCTTGAACCCGTTTTCAGCATGGGTTTCAGGTACTTACAGGAGAGATCACATGAAAGTTGCCAATGTCCATATCGAAAGTAGTTCTATAGAAATGACAGGATTCAAACTTGTCACACCCAGGTCATCAGTCCATGTCGGTATCCACGTCACCACCCCTGGTCATTGATTTAATATGAAACTGAAGTCAGTTTAATATTCGTAGCTTCATAGCCAGTTTGCTATTTCTTCCTCCCTATTCTCTTAATATTCTGCCTAAATAAACATTAAGCATTTTCATGCCATACGTTATTGTTCTATTTTCAGAATTAAAAAAATCCCAACCGTCAGTTTTTGCTGATAATCATAGGAAATAGGATTTGAAAATATTATGCCTCTTTTACATATCAACAGTTCAAATAAAAATTATGACTTTTGTCATTCATTTTAAAATAAACAAACAGATTACTCACAGTATAGAGTATTTCAAAAACATAATAATCTCCTTCATAGAAGTGAACTAATGGCTCATGTCTGAAGTCAGAAGCTTCCCAACCATATCAAGAAGAGACTAGACTGCAGCTGTGAACCAGAGGGCTAGAGAATGCCCCCCTCTTCTCCTACTAAAATAGGAATTCCCCCTTCCGAAACCCTTGCTCCTGGCTCAGAAGCACCTTGGGTTAGGGAGGACACTCAAAAGCTTCTATGGCCAGATAGGGCTACAAAACTGACCCAACAATCTGTGAATGTGGAGGGGTGAACCATACGATGCAGCACTTCCTTGTCTTCCCCCTACTGCTCAACCAGTGCAACTTGAAAGATTTTGCAAAGTACAATAATAATGCAAAAGACTGTACAAAAAGTGAGAATTTGTCATAGACCACATGACACTTCAAAGAACCTAATGATTTAAACAAACTTTAGATTTCTTGTTTATCAGATATGTGTAAAACCATAATTAATAGTTCCACTTATTAAAAAAAATGGAAACATAGAACTTCCTCAGTCAAATGAAAGGAGTTTTAGCATCACTTTTCCCTTTTCCAGGAGTCAGACGTATTTTGGTTGTTAACATTTTCAAACTTACTCTCCGGTTCTGCGGGTCAATAGTCTCTATACAAACTCTCAATTAATTGATTCCAAGTCTTTTTTGGACAGACAGCCTTCCTACAATTCAAGACGTCTAAGCTTCTACAACAGTTTATTCAGGAAGTCGAATGCTCCACATGACTGTACCCGCACAACCGATTTGTTCTTAGAATAAAATTTATGCTGAGTGATTGTACTTTCAGCAATTACTCCAACCTAATGTGTCGGGTTCGGACAGATTTCACATTGCAGACCTATCTAATCGTGGATCTGTCATTACGCTGCAGTCAGGTAAGAGGACTGGGTGAAGACCTATTAATTCACAAATTCATTTATATATGAAATGATAAGCTATTAAGATATGATGACTGCAGAAATATTTCATAATTACTAAAATGTTTCCACAAAATAACTTTCTTACAATCACATTAAAATGTTGCCATCAAATTACAAAATATGATGGTTTGAGCCACTATACACTTACGTCGCTTATTTCCCAAAACTGAAGACTGGATTGCTAAAGTTTGTTTAAATAATTAAATTTATGAAATACTCTAATTGTACTTTGAATATTTATTTATAAATGAATGACAGAAGTAATTAACCTTTCTTTGTCTTTTTTTTAATATTTTAAGAGGCGAAATGTATTAAAATCCTTTTTTCTTGCATTAGATGCTATTCTGTACTTATACTTAATGGAAGTCTTCCCTCAATCAAAATAAAAATATCAGATGCATTTTTTTTCGAACTCCTCTGACAAACCCATGACAATTTCTGAGAAGCCATCAAAATGTCAGTGGACCTATGCATATTTACGAGTGCAGCTCTTAAAATAAATTTTAAAATACTCAGCAAAAAGTAATTTTATCACACAGGAAGATTTGAATTTTAAATATTGTTTGCACAAAGCATTGAAAGTTCAGCTCAGTAGCTGTGAAAAATTGGTTGCTATGAGTACTTTTACTGAAGTATGATTACGAAAAGCTGCATACGCAATAAAAGATGCCACATTTTGTGGTGCATTTCCTTTTTATTTTAATTGTATCAGAAATTGACGTCATAGTCGACATTACATTGATTCATACTTGGCAAGAAAGCCAGTTTCTTCAACCTCCACTTTCTCCTCTTGACCCATCAATAAGTCCTGGCGGCCATTGTAATCAATTGATTTTCTTCCTCCAAACAGACTGCTGCTGCTGTTGCTGTTAGTAACTCCCGACAACAGAATTAAACATAGCATAAATTATGCTGTACTTACAAATGCCCATTCAAAAATTTAAATATGATTTGTTGACCGGTAAACTTATCAAATGAATTAATGGGAACATTTATTATAAAAGTAATAAACCATCATTTTTGTAATCATTTTAAAAAGATTTTCTTAAACAAAAAAAAACAAAAACAGAAAAAAACATTTAAAATGTAGATTAAAATTGTATAAAAGAGAAATATAGAAAAGATATTAATCCCAAAAAACAAAAATTTAAAATGTAGATTAAAATTGCATAAAAGAGAAATATAGAAAAGATGTTAATTTAAAAGACAAAAAAAAATATTTACTTTTTTTTTGTCAATAGTTTTTTTTTTTTTTTTTTTTTTTTAAATTAATTGGCCAAACATTTGTTATTAATACAAAACTAAAGCACTTACACACCATGCAAATTATTTTGTAGACAATTGTTCATCAAAGCAAAAGTCTACATAACAATAGGTTTGTATGGACTTTTTTATATTTTTTCTTTTATACAAAACATTTTATTATAAGCAACACCGAACAATTCTGAAAGTTTAAACAAATTCCACCAAATTCATAATTGCAGGTAAAGTGTGTGAGAGAAGTAGGGTGGGGGTACCAAACACAAAAGAATCTAATAATTTTGTTATTAAATAAGAATATGCGCAGGCATTACCAGAAACGGTTTCATCGCCGATTTTGATTGAATCAGTAGAGAGCCGCGTTCTCAATTAGGATCGCTGGGCGTTAGAATGGATTTCTAGATGTAGTAAATGCACCAATGATACAGCAATTCAAGTCAAAATTGGAAAGGTGCTAGGCTACTGTATCCTCTTCTGTGTAAATTTCTACCTCCCCTTTCCTACATGCCAACTGAACTGTGCTTGTTTTATTTGCTGTCAAATTTATTGAATTGAATCTAATAAACCATTTATTTTCATATCTTCGAAGGTAGATACTCTAAAAATCTACTAATACTAACTGCATGATATTAGCTATTTAAAGCAGCAGCAGCAGCACATCAAGGTGAAATTGTTAGTATTATTGGTCCATTTCCATATTTGGGCGATTATTATTATTATTTTTTTTTTTTTTTTTTAAATATCATTTTCAGATAGATAAAAGTACCCCCTACCCCCATTAAAATGGTAATTTAGCATATCCTGTTTTAAAACTATTCCAATTCAACAAGAAACATTTATAATGTCTGCTAAAGCTCATAACAGCTTTCAACTCTTTCAAGCATAGACAGACTGAATCTATTTATCTTCCTCCCACAAGGTAAGATGTGACACAAGGTCGGGAAAGTAGGAAAAAAACCAACTCTCGAGAATTTGAGCACTCTGGCCATTTAAAAATTGCCTGGGCAGCCCCGTCGGCATTCCCCGGTAGGGGCGCCTCAAGCGATTAGCAATAAACTACCCCCTTCTCAAAGGGTGAGAAGGCAAAGCCTGGGAGGGTGCACCTCCTAGAACTGCACAGGACGGATAACCGATAGACTGGCGTAAATCAAGACCCGAAGGCCCGGACAATACCGGTCTATAGGGTGGGGTAAAAAACCCTGGCTTAATATAATACAAATAAAACAACTTCCTCAAATCAAGACAGCAGATCATGTGCCCAAAAAAAAGACCGAATATCCTTTCAGACAGCTTTATACCAATAAGTATTAATATAAGCCACATTTATTAGACGTAATATATATATATATATATATATATATCTTTGTTTATTCATAAAAAAAGACAATCTTCAATATTGGAGCTTGACACAAATCAAGATATGGTTTGATGATTGAGAATAATTTGAAATCGACAGTCAACAGTCGATTTCTACAGCTCTCGTATACCAAGCAGACGTCCGCACTTAACTATCCCCTTTGAAAAAGAATTCTTCAATTTCAGCAACTTAATGGAAATATGGTACAGTAAATACAGAATCTTCTAAAATCTTGCCCTATAGGAAAAGCCTAGAAGAAAATGATTATAAATGTATTAGTCAAATTTATTATCAGTTAAAAAATGCATTCAAAATGATACCATGAAAATGTTTTGAATTTTACAAGAATTTGTATTTTCAGACTTAAAAAAAAAAATTTTTTTTAAATTTTAAAATGTATATTTATTTAAATGACAGAATATTGGGGTCAGGGGACAATCCCTTACCAACCGTAATGATGGCAAAAACATAAGCTTGTGCTACTGCCAGCGAGATACACTGTAGGAGCAATCCCGCTTTGCGCAATCTCGCCAATCATCTGAAAGAAGACAATTGAATGAGGATCAACAACTCAATAAGTCTCCACTGCCACAGGAGTGAAAATAAATCTCTCACCAAGTGAAGAATATTTTAAACAAAACCTATTATTGTGTTAGTAGGCTGAGTTTGAATTGAAAGAAAACAGATCTACATTTGAACAGATTTTTTTTTCGCTTATAAAATAGTTAAAAAAAATTTTTTTCTTTCTCATCAAACCAAACTTTTGGTTTGATTTATGGCATATCAAACCTTGTCAGGCATTTAAAGTCAAAACACCTATTGTATACGATTCATTGATCACGAGTTGCTATTTTCACCCATAGCTGGAGAGGAGTGGGTTCATACCTTTCCCAATAGTATTACAGTATAAATGAACACAATAGATCCGACTGGAGTTGAACTCTTAACTAATTCTACAAACCACGTAAGTATCAATGACACCCTCCCTCCTCCTAAACGTTTGGTACAAATGGTATGCGTGTATATATATAATATATATAAATATAGCTAAGAGAGAGTGCTTAATTTTGTGATAGAATGGACGAAGAATGCAAAGCGAGAAACTGCAAATCACTATGCACTGGTGACTCCATGTCTATAAACGCAGACCTAATAATAACATTATCTTGTATTACTATGACCTACTATGTGCTGGGGACTCTGAAAATAAATACTGGAAAATACCCTCCAAAACTTGTAATATTATATTTTGAATCTATATCTATCTATCTATCTATATCTCTATATATCTATCTATATATCTATCTATATATCTATCTATCTATATATATATAATTTATTTAGATACTGTATATTACATATTTCAGCAATGTACCGTGGTTTCATCCAAATGGGCAGATTTAGACATATGCCCTTTTGAATGAAACCGCGGTACATTGCTGAAATATGTAATGTACAGTATCTAAATAAATTATATTAGCTCTCTTATATGATCTAGCACTTTATTTGATTTCTTTTCATATACAACCTGACACTCATATATATATATATATACATATATATATATTTCAAGCCCCCCCCCCCCCCCAAGAAATATCCTAACATAGAAATGGCTGACATTATAACAGATCTATCTGTTATATAATATTTCAGGTTGATCTTTGAAAACTTACTTTTTTAATGTTGTGATCAAATCTGTCAGCCAAGATTTTTTCAATTGTTTTGTGTGTGTTCTTGTATTAATGTTGTTTGTTTCCTCTACAAATTTTATAATTAAATCTACTTTTAGCCGTTTGCTTGCATACATACTAAATTACCTCCCTTTGTATTAACTGCAAAGGAATAGTTATTTATGGATATTAAAACCGAGACAAAAACAAAAACAGACGAGACACCGAGTCATCAAACAACACTTGAAATGTCAAGTTGTTGAAAAGTCAGTTGTTTTCAGTTCATTGAACAGTTAGATTGAAATGCGATTCAGATAATGGAGCCTCATATCAGTGAGGGGGGGGGGGGGGGCGATACGCAAAAAAGTCGTACATATTCTCTCCTGATGACCCGACATTGTCTGGAGGCTGAAATGGAATATTCCACCAGTAAATCATCCGAGGAAATATATATATATATATATACCAGCCCACAAGGTAAGCTGTTTCTTCCAAACAACAATATCTTCTGTTGTAGCGAGTTTCATTCTAGATATTAAAACAGAGACGATGCATATCATATACGCACATAGTAGGATTTAAAAAATAATAACATTATTTATTCCATGATAATAAAGTTAGATTAAATAAAGTCCTATGAATTTGGTGGATAAAACACGAAATCTAAGAATATTAATATTTCTCAGACAACTCAAAGAGGAAGATCTAATGGCCAAGAAAACAGAACTTTTTGAGAGTCTAAAATCCAGTGCTAGAAGCAATTAATGAAAGGATTAATTATTAGAAGGCATTTTTAGGAGAAGGAAAATATAAAAAAAAAACACAAACAGTTTGAAAGGAAGAAAATATTGCAGAGAAGGAGTTTAGTGTTGATAGCGCAGAGGCTTTTTAGTACCACAGTGAACAACTTCAATAATACCAGGATCACTAGTAACGAGTGATGACTCGTAAGACCAATCATAACTTACCGATGATAATGATAATAATCACAAGTACAATCGTTACAAGAATAGCGATCATCTGTAAAAGAAAATTTTAGAAAAAAAAAAAAAAAAAAAAAGAAAAAAAGGGAGAGTGCAAATAAACAAAAAATAAATTAAAAATGATAAAATGTGTGATACATTTAAAATGTGATCATAACTCATTTGAAAGAATTCTTTTGTTCCTATAAGTTTAGGATTTAACTTCTTTGCAGTTAACTTATCCTGCATAATCAGATTAGAATACTATTAAAATATAAAAATAAATAAAATAAATGGATCGATCGTGGTCGATCCGAAACCTCTCTTTTCACTGGCTACTACACAGATGTAGGGGATGGCACCACTCCTTTACCTGTTCATGGTGTTTAGTTGAGTGAAAGGGTGGGAAGGGATGGGGAGGGAGGGAAATTGTTTTTTGTTTTGGATTTTGCAGAACATGATTTAGTTTTGCAAAGAAAAAAAATAAAAATAAAGCATCAATGTTTGGTGCATTTTGAGTCAGGAAGTCAATAACTTCAGACAGCCTGATTTGATAGCGCCAGTAGGTTCTATTTGCCCCATAGATGGGGCCTTTACAGGTACCACCACCCCCAGGCCAGAGTGGACCTGGGAGCAATGGCAACTAAGGGGCAACTCCACATTTCCCACAGCTCCCAAATGGATGTCTTTTAAGGTCATACCCAGGACCTGTGCTTAAAGAGACGGTTAGAATCCTAAAAAGATCTCCCGGTTGGAGTCTCTGAAATAGCAGGTGAATGTCTGGCATCTGGTAAGATACCCCATTCCCAGCAAAAACAAAAAGATAAGACCCCTCTATACCCCCCCCCCCCCCCCAAAAAAAATAAATAAACCAGGTGTATGTTGCTTGACTACAGAAATGTTTAACAACCTTTTGGGGTTTATTTATAGTCATACTCACAGCTAACACAATCTTACAGAAAGTCATGATTTTCAGCAGGAAAACAGTTAACATTGCAAAAAGTAAATTTAAATATTAAAGTTTGATCACATTTTAAAAGCTAAGAATATAAAATGAAAAATAGGATTATATTTAAAATATGCATGCAATTGTGCCAGATATATAATAATAATAATATAATAATAATAATAAAACTAAATAAAAATAAAAAAAATTAAAAAAAGATGGTTCAATCATTCCAGAAATAAAATGTAAAATACAACGGTGATGGAGATACAAATAAAATAGCAAATCTGAATAGCGTGCTGCTTTGGAAGAAAAATCCAAATGCAAAACTTTCTAAAATATATCAAATTGTAAAGAATAAAATAAAATGATTTAAATTGGCATTCAGTGCTGGAAAAATAAAAACACTTTCAACAGATGACTTTTGTGTTGGCAGATGTTCTGGAGTCAGTTATTGAATGATATGAAGTTTAATACATAAGATTCAGATGTTTATAAGTACTTAGAAGGAGACATGAAGGGAGTATTACCGACGTGATGGTTAAAGAGTATTGACGACGTGATGGTTAAAGAGTATCGACGACGTGATGGTTAAAGAGTATCGACGACGTGATGGTTAAAGATTATTGCCGACGTGATGGTTAAAGAGTATCGACGACGTGATGGTTAAAGAGTATCGACGACGTGATGGTTAAAGAGTATCGACGACGTGATGGTTAAAGAGTATCGACGACGTGATGGTTAAAGAGTATCGACGACGTGATGGTTAAAGAGTATCGACGACGTGATGTTAAAGAGTAGTAACGACGTGATGGTTAAAGAGTAGTAACGACGTGATGGTTAAAGAGTAGTAACGACGTGATGGTTAAAGAGTAGTAACGACGTGATGGTTAAAGAGTAGTAACGACGTGATGGTTAAAGAGTAGTAACGACGTGATGGTTAAAGAGTAGTAACGACGTGATGGTTAAAGAGTATTACCGACGTGATGGTTAAAGAGTAGTAACGACGTGATGGTTGAAGAGTAGTAACGACGTGATGGTTAAAGAGAAAAAAGAATTTGAATATATAACTATGTCACAAGTAAAAAAAAGTGGAAGAGAAAGAACAACAGACAGCGATTTATGTATGGTTGTTGAGGAGGCATAGAAGAAAGTAACAAGAATTACAGGGGGGGGGGGGGGGATGAGTTAGCATGTGAAGTGAACCGGCTCCAGAATACGGCTGAAACAAAATCAATTGTGAAAGTGACTGACATTGCCGATACCAGCACTTACCAATAATCACAGTGACAATGACGGCCACGATTCCACCGAGTATTATCATCATCTGCAAGTATGTAGTAATTAGGCTTGATGACGATAGCGAATACCCTCATTATCAAAAACCCCTTCTTTAGACAACCTCAACCAACCCCCAAAATTAAAAAATATCTTTTCCTTGTCTCTTATCACAGTATGTGCAAATTGGACTCCCCCCTCCCCCTCAAAAAAAAAAAAAAAAAAAAATTAAATGAAGGGGACTTGACTCTTTCTTTACATGTACAATTTTAAAATTAAAGTTAATTAAGATTCTTGAGAATGACAAAGCCATTTCTTTAGGTATACGTACTATTTTTGGGGGGGTCTATCTGATGAAATATTTAATAGAATTTGATCAGTATATTCCTATTAGACATAATGCGGTAATGTAGATAATTATGTCAATATATATATATATATATATATATATTAATTAATTTTTTTATAAATTAATTTTTACGTACATAAAAGAAAGTCATGGACACATATTTCTGGCTATGAACCGTCACCAGCATGACTAAGATACAAAATTATGACATATTCATCATAAATATACAAGTTCCAAAAATGTGACATCTAAGTTATAGTGTACATATATTTCGGAGATAGAATTACCTGCAATATATTCATTGGTATCTGACGGATTTGATTTACTTCACCTTTCATCCATTTAACTTTGAGGTGTTGTTTTCTTTGTCTAGTTAGGATACTATGATAGCCAAAGCATTTGGCTTTACTTATATATGTGTGTGTGTGTGAAATGGTTATTATATGGAAAAATGTGTAAATCAATAGAAATTAAAAACTAAAATGACTTCCTTGCATCCTAGCCAACGCTAGGTAGGGACAGCTCATATTTACTAAAAGTTAAATTTTGATGGTTTGTTTTACCTATTGTATTATGGCATATCAACCCTTTAAATCATTTAATGATGAACCATTATTTACTGTATGAAATGAGTCATAAATAGAAGGAAAATAAGGGGTTTATACCTTTCCTCAAAAGTTAGTATTCAAGTGAACAAAATAGATTTGACTTAATTGGGAGTGATCACATGACCAGCATCAGGACTCAGTCCCCATATTGCTATCGGTATAAAAGAAAAATACTGTCAAAATTGTGATAAACCCAGGCTTAAATTTTCAACTAAGTCTCATCAGGAAATCAATGAATTATTTTAATAAAGGAATAGAAAATGATGGCTAATTTATTGGGTAACATTAAGAGTTGAAAGAATATAAAATAAAAAAATAAAATAAAAAGGTTCTTTAAGAATTTGACTAGATCAGACAAGTTTTTATAACGAATAAAATAATTTAACAGAAAATGTAATTCAATGTTTAAGAGTAGACAATTTAAAGATAAATGATAAAAGTTGGTTAATGTTAGTAAAATGTCAAAGATCTTTTGACCATAGAGTTTATTTAGAATTTAAGTAGAATTGAATACTAAAAAAAATATTAAAATTTGAGTTATGCCCAATCAAAAGTTTTAGAGACTATATATTTCGGGTTGGTAGCCTTCACTGTGCAGACAAACGAAATTGCTTTTTTCTCTGAATCATTTATGAATATTGTAAAGATGTCGAATGCATCATTTTTCTATTCAATTCTATTTAAATTTTAACATTACTCCTCTGATGAATGTTGCCTCCCAAAATCTTCAATTATGAACTAAAATGACCCCCTTTTACCAGCTTTTTTTTTTAAATAGAAAATATAAATCAAAGTGTTTTAAATACAATGAATATTTTAAAATACAATACAAAAATAAAGTCAGAAAGCAATGAGTATAAACATTAAATTTCGAATGTGAAATCATTAAATGATTAAAAAAGGCACAATATAAAAAATTATATAGATTTTAAAATTTCACATAAAAATGTCTCAAAAATGGAATTACTGTTTATAGTTTAGAATATTAGAAATTAAAAGCATTTTCTTTAAACGATTATACCAGATTATAATAAATATTAAAAACATTTACAAGTTTTAAAAAAATACACGAATATCTTTTATTCAGTCATGATAATGAAGATATGTTTTGAAAAGTTTAACTTCATCTGAATGTATAAATATTATTTGAATTATTCGAACTACTATTCTCATCTTGGTAATTACATTCACATTTTGTCTGATGTGACCTTCAAGTGGACCTTTTCGATGTATGAGAATCAATTCTAAAAACCGTTCAAAATATGTCAGCATGTAAAACGGAAGTCAAACCAGATATGAAATTTCAGAACTGAACTCTTTATATAATCCACGGAGGTAGATTGTTTCTCATTCCATCAGCCACAACCGAGTAGAAATAAATTAGAGTTGGGCGGTTTTGAAATTTTGGTTTCGGTATCGGTTTTTTTCCCTTAAAACCTCGGTTTACGGTTCGGTTTTTCGTTTTTTTTGAAAAAATTTTTTTAACTATGGAAGCTATTCATTCTCTTGTGTGATGATTAGTTATTAATATTTGTTTTTAAGACAGGGTAATAAAACTTTATAGACATGCGTAAAAGACTAGTAGTACACCCGAAAACCGCGCCAAGGGAAAAGGAAGGATGGTTAAAAAAGAGTAGAGATTATTAATTCATCTAAAGTCATTTTTTAAGCTTTAAGGTAATTTTAGTCATAGAATTCATGACTTGGATTAAAGTTTAATAATTAAACTTTCGAATAAATTGTCAACTCTAAATAAATACCATATTAACAATTTAGTAAAATATAAATCGTTGCATACTCTACTTTTTGAATAACCCATTTTTAGGAGAGAAAACGGTATACTTGAGAGATAGTTCTCTAGAAATGACAATTTATGTATGAAGTGGCTTTTCAAAAGTAAACAATGAAATGTCTAATGTTTAAAATAATTTTAAAAATCCGAATAAAGTGATACTAGCATTGGCAACTACTTTTTTTCTTTTTAAATGTTTATACTCGCTCGCTACTTTTCGTTTATTAACTTTTACAACAAGTATTTTTTTTTAATTTCATTCTAATAACTTATTTTTTTAGATAACTCTGAAACAAACATAAATAATTATTTTACAATTTTGAGTTGAATCAAATAGATTTTCGACATCATACGGAACGCGTTTGATTTTTTCTTTTTTATTTGAAAATAGTTTATGCTAAAAATACGATGTCATGTTGTCTGTCATATTTCTCTTCTTTTTATTTGAAAATTCAAAATGTTAATGATAAACAAACTGTAAACAAAGATTTCTTCCTACAAGTCAATTAAATGTTTTTTATCATGTATTTGTTCAATCTGTCCTCTTACTAATATAACATTTTTTTGGTAATATTCAATTTTATTCAAATCGGAAAATCTTTTCAACCGTGTTTCCTTGTATATGGTGGCTTACTGTAGTAAAAACACAATACCGAACGGTTACGGTTTTAAAAAAAAACAAACCGATTCGGTATTCAGTATGGTGACGAAACCGAAAAACCGCCCATCTCTAAAGTAAATATAACTAAGAATAACAAACTAATACTTCTATCTGGTCATTGCTGACAGGATGAGAACAATCTACCACCTTTGATTAATTAAAGGGTCAAGTAAATAAGCTTGTCCAGATTACAGAGTTCAAAAAGATGCACTTGAAGTATAATAATCCGAATAATCCAAATCCCAATTATTAATCTTGGTGTCAAATATTCCAAAACAAATATTAGTTATTAAAAAAAAATAAAATAATTAAATAAATATTGAACCCACTTACCTTGCAGTTTTTCCACCAAAATTTACGCTTAAGTTTACCAGCACTGGCTTCAAATTGTGAAGCTCCTGCTTGCAGTGCATCTAATTAAGACATACAATAATAGAATTATTCATTGGAAGTAGAATTCAACAAGATATACAACATTCTTATTACCAATTAAAAAACAACTTTAATTAATGGTTTATATTATATTCCAATAACCATGGTTTTATTTTATTATTTTTATTTTTTCACATTTCAAAAAAATATAAAATTTCTGTGAGATATATTTTTAACGGTCCGTTTCATTTGTCTTGTGCCAAACAACATTTTTATGTCAATATCGTCTCTGCAACACTACAAAATCATCAGAAAAAATTCAAAGAATTTTGTTTGGCACAAGACAAATGAAACGGACCGTTAAAAATATATCTCCCAGAAATTTTATATTTTTTGGAAATGTGAAAAAATAAAAATAATAAAATAAAACCATGGTTATTGGAATATAATATAAACTGACTTATATTTTGCTCTGTTAATAATTGACAAGCATTGAGCTGAATCTTCAAAGGAGACTACAAAGTAAAAGGAACTGATGGTATATGGTAATACATATATTGTCATTAATAATTATATATATATATATATATATATATATATATTTATTTATTATGAGTCCTTACAAAAAATATATATATATATATTTATTTATTATGAGTCCTTACAAAAAATATATATTTAAGTGTATATTCTTTATAATATCCGAAAATGTATGATATATATGAGGCCTGTCTAAAAGTTATCCAACCTTAGACCAGAAAAAATATTTCAAATACGTGACAGGGTTGGGACCCTAATCCCCTTCAAAGTAGGCCCCTTGTACTTGCACACACTTAGCCCACCGATAACATTCAGCTTAAAAAAATATTGAAATAAAAAAAAGTTACACACGCACACACATATATAATACATGCGAACATGTAATTTATGTGTTATTTCCAGATTTTTTTAGTAAAGTCTTCTTTTCTTTGAGAAAGTTTATTTTGGAAATGTGGACTTTGTTGAGGAGTCCTCAATTTTTTTATATGGAAGTCGCTCTAGACAAGACATGAAGCCACTTGATGTAAGGAGCTAAAAAAAAAAAAAAAAATACTACTTCAAGGTGAAAAACTAGCCAACGATAAGTGTTAGGTGGATAGATTCCGACCCAGAAAACAGCGATTCTCCCCCTTTGTCAGAAACGTCGCTTATGGAATGTGAGAGTTAAAAGAAAAAATAAGGGAATTGAGAGTTATGAGTCTACCGAAAGTAAACCCAAAGTCTACTTTCTATTCTCCTAAAATATCTTGTTAATATCTTTTTTGAGTTTGATAAAATTCTTAACAATCCATCCATATCAATAGTCTCTCTAGACATCCTATATATATTAGGGCCTTCTTCACCTTCCAATAGATATTGTGAATGAGGTGAGGGTGGCCTATGTGAAGGCGGATCACTTCTACTTTTGATGGTTTCAATCTGCCATTTTCCAATGGTAGGTTTAACATTTTCTAGTTTTTGTTAAAGTGTCCATTTACTTCTAATCAGTTCCTTAATAATTGTTCTATAGTCAGTCAGCATTTTTGCATTCGATAGTTGCTCCGTAATTGCTTCTTTTTTTTTGCTTCAGAATCTGCCTATGTGTATGCCAATGCGTAGAAGTCTTTTCAATAACAAGAAAATATTAAAATCTCATATGAGTCAATGCGATTGTATTGCGTTGGTATATCTCCCCCTTTTTTTTCTTCATTCTATCTTATAAGAGTTCTTATTGAATAAGGGGGAGGGGAACCAAAGCTCAGTTAAGCATCTACCATTACATTATTGATAGAGTAGAGAAATATAATACACAGTCAATTTAATGAGTACAAAACATTCAATATTAATACTTGTTAAGTATATCAAAAAAAAATTTTAATGTCATTTAAGAAAATAAATTTATAAATTTTTTTCTAAAAACTTGGTCTAATAATAAACTTTGGAAATCATTCTCAAGTTATTGGAATGTCCTATAAAACACTAGAAAATATGGCTGCACAACTTCTAACTGAAAAATGTATGTGTGTGTGGTGGGGGGGAATGTAGCTGTTCACAGTCAAAACGAGCCTTGAACAACTGTTGGGCTCTAACACCTATGGTTTTCGCTGGTGGAATCATAATCGAGGCCGAGGAAACTCAAGATAGTTAACACAGTGATATATTGACAAATTATATGCTCAAGACATCTCCGGTTGATAACTACAACAAGGACAAGAAATTTAAATGTGGAAAATTTATGCATGTAAAATAAAAGGATGTTATTCTTCTGTTTAAAAATTGACTGATCAACTTTTCTAATTCACTCATTTTGATTGTGAAAAAATAATGAACCATTAAAGAAACGAGCAATTTTAATCGTATGAACTTATCTTAAAAAAAAAAAAAAAAAATGACTAACTTACCAGCTCTGTCGTCCAGTTCAGATATCTTGGAATCTCTCTCCAAAACTTTATCCACATTTACGCGCATAATGTCTACAACCTGTCAAATATGAATGGGAGAGGAATTTTTTTTTTTTTAAAGTTGAACATGTCTTCAATTTGTTATTTTGTATTTTCAATAAAGTTTGATCCATAAAATTTGCACAAAAGGGTAATTATCGTTTGTGAATAAAAATTCAGCCATTTAACAATATATTTTTATTATCAGATATAATTAAATATATAACCAATATTATAAAAATAAAACATGCTCGGCATGTAAACCTTGATGGTATTGCTGAGTTTTGAGAGGAGAGTTTCCACATCAACTGTGCAGTTTGAAAATGTGTTATGACCATTGGTAATTGAAACTATTTTTGTATATAAATTTACAATTTCTTTTTTGATTTTTATATTTTTTATTATTCTCATAAAATGAGATGTTTTATATCACCGTGACAAAATTATAGAGAAGTGAAATATGGCAAAAAAAAATCTTGTATAGACATCATTTCTGTGCCCGGTCGGTTCAGTAAAATGACCATCTTCGAACCTAGTATCCCTGACGTCCTTACAAAGATGGTGATAAAAACAAATATGTCCGAATTAGACATTTATTTATTTTGACCGCCTTTATTCAAATTTCTATAAGGTGTTAGTCCCATCTTTGCGATTTAATGTTGTGATCAGACCAACTGATTGAAGTTTCAATCGACTTTGCTTCGACAGAACTTCAGGCACAAAGTATTCATCAGACATTGGCATGGTAAGACTCAATCATGCCACTAGGGATTTTAGTCATAATAGTCAATGTTATAAAACGTGCACCACCCACTCCACAAAACATGAGTATTATTCTCACTATTGTTTTATTTGTAGAGGAATTATAGAACTGGATTATCTCTTGATATAAATAAAAAAAAAATGGTTCAGGAATTAGCATAATACTTGCTATAGAAGTAGTCACTTTAGTTTGTTTTTCTTCATAAATTTAAATTAGTTGGTAATTAATGTTTTCTGAGGAAATATGTAAGCATGATTCTATAATCAATTTAGAGAAAAAAAAAATGTTTTTAGTTTTCAACAATTTCTTTCAAAAAATTTTTTTTATCATGAATTTGGTTAAATAATTAAAAATTAAATCTAAAAATATCTATATATATATATGTTCAGAATTTCTTTGCAAATATATTTTTAGATCAAACTAAGATCAACATTAGTCAAAATTTTTTAAAATAAAATTAGAAAAAAAAAAGATTATTTTAAAGAACATCAATTCTTTTTTTTGGGGGGGGGAGGAGAGAGAAAGTTTTTCATTTAAACAAACGATAAAATTTGTATCAACTAAGTGCATAATTAGATTTTAAAGCGATTCTCGATAGCAATGAATTGCTTTAAAAAGATGAAAACTTTATAAAACAAACGCAGGTGACGGATAAAAATGTTGTAGGCATAAAAATCTATTCAAATATATGTGTATTAGCCATACAAAATAGAGAATGAACAAATAAATTTGCTCTCCACCCCTCATGGGTTGAGCTCCCTAGTAAGGGAGATCACCGGCTCTCACTTAGCATAAATGTGTAACTCCTCATGAAAGAATGTAGCACTAGGTAGCTGATAATTGCAAATATAAGCATTTTCAGATTTCCCTTATAGGTGACGATAATTGATAGCACAGTCTTGGAAGTTATCGATTGCTAATACATCAGTCGATTTGGAATTACAGTTTGAAGCACCGTGATATGCCGAAATAGTTGTCTGGATGCACAGATATATTAGTCTAAAAGAAATAAACAAACAAAACATGTTTTACCTCCTCTACTTGAGCCTGTGTTTGTTGCAGTCGTTTGCTCTGCTGTACAGGTTGAGGAGGTCCTTGTGGGGGGCCTGGTGGGCCACCAGGCTGAGGTGGACCTGACCTGCAAAAATATTGAAATAAAAACGCTGATTAAATTGTCAATGATTAAAATAACAGAAGTAAAATTTTAAATATGAAATCAATGTAAATATTTAAATGATTCATTGTTATCGATGTATTTTTAAAGTTTGTACATTTCACATTAGTGTATACATCTAGTGACCTGAACCAATTGTGAAAATAGATATAAAAATACATTTCTTTATTGGTAGTTTATGGAACATTTATTAGATCTGAAGAAATTGTAGAACTATTTACATGACATTCTTGTTTACAATATTTTTTTAAAAACTTCTTTTTTTTTTTACACCTAGCAGAATCAATAGACAAAAAAAAACAAACCCCAAAGAAAAACATCTTTTGACACGTCCAATTTTCACATAATCAAAGGATTTCAGAATACATTGTGATGTCATAATAAACCCTTTCTCTTCTCCTGTTTGGATTAACTATATACAGGTAAGCTGTTTTACATATATTGTGTAAGTTTAAGTTCCTACAAAAATTAAGAATATGATGGTTGCAAAATGTTTGACCAAAGATATTTTTACGCCATGATTGTGATCACTAAAAAGAAACAATACCTCGAGAGAAAAATCATAGCATTGAAAGAAGATGGCATCCTCACAACTGACTTAAACCGGTTAATCAGAAGATGTGAGGAGTGCTACAGAAATCTACAAAACCAGGAGACCTCAAGATCAACCCTCTACAGATGGAGAGGGCTGCTACATTACCACCTCCAATACTAAAGTCTGAAGTACAGTCTGCAATCAAACGACTAAAGAGAGATAAATCTCCAAGAGAAGATGGAATTATGGCAGTCATTCTCCAAAATGTGAAGCAACTGTAAGAATACGTAAGTTACCATCCGCAACGAGAAAGGAGACTTGAAAGATATCAAGAACAACAGGCCAATAAGCTAACTTTCTGTTATTTACAAAGTATTCTCCCAAATTCTCAAAAGGATGTAAAATTCTGACAGACAACTAGCCAGAGAACAAACTGGTTTCCGACCTAAATTTTCCACTATGGACCACATTCAAGTTGTAAGCAAACTCCAAGAAAAAGCCAATGAGTGTGACATACCACTTTGTTTTGCTTTTGTCGACTACGAAAAAAGCAGTTGACTCCATCAAATTCACTATGTTCACAGCTTTGAAAAGTCAACGATACGATGGAGCGACAGCACCTTTAAGCACCAACAGGATAGTGAAAAGATCAATATAGAAAGAGGTGCTAGACAAGGCGACAACAGTTCACCAAACCTTCTTACATCCTGCCTGCATGATTCGGTGATCAATAAAATTGACCTGGAAGGCAGATGTATTAATATAAACGAAGAATACCTTGCTCATCTAGAATTTACCGACGATATCATTGTCACAAGCCATATACCTCAAGAACTAGAAGAGATTTTTACTGATATTCACAATATTAGCCATTTAGTTGACCTTGAAATGCACACTGGAAAAATCATGGTCATGTTCAAAAATGCCACAAAAGCTCCAGTCATAGTGAATGGTGAAAATATCAAGGAAGATGACAACTACATCTACTTAGGGAAAATGGTGAGAAGCAACGCTGATATCATGCCCGAAATCAAATGGCAAATTGTGCTTGGATAGACAGTCTTTTTCAAAGTAGACAACATCATGAAGAGTAGAAAGTCCACGATGAACATTAAGCGGAAAATGTTTAATGAATACATCATGCCTGTTATGACATATGGTAGCGAAACATGAGTATTTAATAATGTAGCGATAGAAAAGGTAAGAGTGGTGCAAGGCAAAATGGAACGTATTATGCTCGGCATCAGTCTATGTGAAAGAAAAAGAAACACCTGGATCAGAAAGCAAAACATAGATGGACAGGTCACCTTTAGAGATCTACAGACAACAGGTGGACATTCAGAGCGACAAAATTGACCCCAAGGCAATGGAAAAGCCTAAGAGGAAGGCGAAAAACCTAGTGGAGTTACATCATAGACAGCCAACTAGATCCTATGTGGCCACGCCTAGCCAGGGACAAAACAAGGTGGAAGGAAACCAGAGAGGGGTTCCTCCTCCAGGAGTGGTCAAAAACCTTGATGATGATCGTGACCAAAGCAGATGTTTATTCAACAAGCAGAAGGATGAAGATATTTTGAATTATCATAAAAGATATAAAAAAGTAATCAAAACAAGACATTCAAATTTGAATTATTTTTATCATGCAATAAAATTTGTTTAAAATTGAAAGTAAAACGAAAATTAATTCTTAAAAAAAAAAAGTTATGAACAGAAATAAATTATATACCATAGAATGGGGTGACTTGGGACGGTTGGGGGTGACTTGGGACGGTTGGGGGTGACTTGGGACGGTTGGGGGTGACTTGGGACGGTGGGGGGGGGTGACTTGGGACGGTGGGGGGGTGACTTGGGACGGTGGGGGGGGGGGTGACTTGGGACGGTGGGGGGGTGACTTGGGACGGTGGGGGGGTGACTTGGGACGGTGGGGGGGTGACTTGGGACGGTGGGGGGTGACTTGGGACGGTGGGGGGTGACTTGGGACGGTGGGGGGTGACTTGGGACCGAAATTAGTGTCTTCACAGGATTCCAAATAAGTAGAAAAGTATTGATTTCATGCAAATGTTTAATTGAATAACATGAAATCAATTAAATTTTACATGTTTTGACCAAGTATCAAGAGAAGGGATGTCCTGGGTCAGGTAGGAGGACCATTTTTGCATTTTCCTATTTTTCCGATTTTTTTACCTCGAATAAATGTTTCAGATACTGCACGATCCTTATACTCCAATGAAAATGGGCAAATGACTTTTTGGTAGCTTTTTATATTTCAACAATAGGTTTAAAAGGAATAAGTCAGTACTTAAGTTTTAGTGGCTAAAATTTTGATGCAAAAAATATTTGTACCATTCCGGGGTGACTTGGAACATCGAATAAGAGGTGAGATCATAAATAGGGTAGACAAATTGAGTATTTATGCATGAGCTATCATGAATTTATGCATGTAGTGCTCTTTGAATGCATTGCATTGATTGCACGTGTGATTGTGAGTTTCTGCTCTTGCTAATTCATTTGACTTATTTGAGGTTAAATCTTAAGTTGTTATAATTGTACATCTTAATTTACAGATAACAACTAAAGTATACCTACAATTATGCCGAGAACATACATTCCTAAAAAAGGTTCAAAGAAGAAACTGTATAAAAACTTCACAGAAGACAACCTGGAAGCTGCAATTGATGCTGCATGAAAAAGGGAAAGTTATAAACATTGAAATCAATTTTGGTGTTCCTAAGTCAACCTTGCATGAAAGGATTGAACTCCAAACAAATGAGTGGACAAACTTCACTAAGCATGGAAGAGGAACAGAAATTTGTTGATCATTTGATAGCAGTATCCAAGTGGGGCTTCCCATTCTCTCAATTAGATCTACACTTAATTGTTAAAGCCTCATTGGACCAAGCTGATAGAACTGTCAAAAAGTTCAAGAATAACCTTCCTGATGATGACTGAGCTAGGAACTTCTTAAAACGACACAAAATACTATTGTCGCACGGAATTGCCAAAATATAAATACTTTTTTCATACTGTCCCAAGTCACTCCCTACCGGGGTGACTTAGGACAACTCAGTTTTTATTAAAAAAAAAATAGGCAGTGAATGGGTGGGACATGAAAAATACTTATATGACCTGCTTTCTCTAACCAAGATGGAACTTTTAAGCCAATTACACTCTTCTGAAAATGATTAAACATTTTCTTGTTAAGTGGTTTTTCAAAAAACTGTCCCAAGTCATCCTGTTTTACGGTAATCAAACCCACCATTTAAGATAAAAAGCTAATCTGTTGAAAAAGGAAATGTGCACAAGAGAAAGAATTAAAAATCATGCAATCGAGACAGTGTGACTGACACAATGAGACAAAGTCAAACGGGCAAAACGAGAGGTAGAGTGGAGCGTTGGGGGGTGGGGGTGGAACGAGGCAAAAATGGAGGAAAAATAAAAGATGGCGTGAAGGAAAAATAAAAGACAACGTGAAGGAAAAAAGACAACGTGAAGGAAAAAAAACAACGTGAAGGAAAAAAAACAACGTGAAGGAAAAAAGATAACGTGAAGGAAAAAAGACAACGTGAAGGAAAAAAGACAACGTGAAGGAAAAAAGACAACGTGAAGGAAAAAAGACAACGTGGAGGAAAAATAAAAAAACATGGAGGAAAAATAAAAGACAACATAGAGGAAAAAATGAGAAAGTGAAGCAAAAATGAGAAAGTCAAAAAGAAAAATAGAAAGGTATAAAATTCTACAACTCTAGAACTTAAAAATAAAAACACAAAAAATAAATTTTTTTAAATAAATGGAACACTAAAATAATGTTTACACTAATGACAAACATTCGCATAGTTAGATCTCTACTTACGGAGGACCACCAGGGCCAGCCTGTGGATTTTGTGGGCCAGACCTGAGTTAGACATGGAGAGAGTTAAATTAGAAACACAAATTATAGAGACAAAAATGAACTAAACAACTGCAAAAAAATACTACAAAAAATGATTTAACCCTACCAACAACAGTGAAATTATTTGATTTTCCAGAGTAAAAACCGAAATCATTAAAAAATAAATAAAATGTTCAAAAAAATCTTGAGGACAGGAAATACCAACAAAATTGGTAAATAAATTGGTAGAAAACTAAAAATTGCTAATAAAATGATTTAAAAAAAAAAAAAAAAAGAAAATTTGTCTGTTAAAAAGATCTTTCAATTAACACTCAGAGGAATAATGTTAGAATTTAAGTGAAATTGAACATAATAGCAAAAGTATAACTTCAATGAAATTCTTCGAACGTTTGTAGAATTAACAATTTCTTTTGTCAACAGAAAATGTAAAATTCCAAAACGTTACATTGAAAACATTACTCCTCTGATAAATGTTAGTTGAAGTTGAAACATCTAAGTTGACAATTTACGAAAATAAAAGAATTTTTATTTTATTTTTTTTGTTGTAAATAATTTAAAGATTTATCAAATCAAAATAAAGATGGAAACTATCCGGGAACACCCAAAAATAATTAAAAACAAATAATTAAGACATAAAATCCTTAATTATTGTTTCAAACAATAAGACAAAATACAAATTAAAGAAGAAATTGCTAAGAAAGCAAAAGTCTATGAATAATAAATGAACATGATTCTAACAGTTAAAAAAAATAAAGAAATATATAAAAAAATATATGCTTATTAATATTAGGTCATGATGACACATTTAATAAAATATTAAAACAACGGTAATAAAAACTTACATTTCTAACATTTTAATATATGAATTGTAAAAAAAAAGTTAAATGAACACAAAAATACTGGACTGCGTTGTGTAATATATAATTTGTGTATATACACACAGACATAATAAAGTGATTAATTATCGCCATAACAAAAATCTGTTTAAATTTATATTCAATAATTTTAAATAATAAAAAAAGACCATTCAAATGATTCGTAGTTAGGTAAAAATAGCACTTGAAAAATGGCACAAGTGGATAAATATGAAATAAAATGGCACAAGTGAAAAATATAGATGCAAATCTAAATGAATTTATCAAAAATAAAAACACTACATAAAGGAAAAACATGAAGGACAAGGTTGTCAAGTTAAAAATAAAACCATGAATTTAGGTAAAAATGGCACAAGGGAAAAATATAGATGAAACTCTCGGTGCTTGGTAAAAATAGTAACGGAAAAAAAAAAATGGCACCGGAAAAATGACAAGTGAATAAATAGGAAAAATGGCACAAAGCAAGAACAATTCGGTAGCAGATAATTAGGATCGTTCGGGGAGGGGGGGGGCTAGCATCCATCCTGCATAGTTTGAAATAGGGGACTAACGCCCCCCCCCCCTCCAATTTAAAAATAATTTTTAAGTAAGTATTTACTGTTTTATGACAAGTTGGAGGGGGGAGGGCTAGGTTCTGTCACCTCTAGTTTTAAATGGGGTGCGGACAAAAACTCACCAAAATAATTCGAACACGGACAAAAATCCACCAACGTAAAAATAAAGTAATTTTTTAAAAGTAAAAAAAAAATCTTAATTTTTTTACAACTATCAATAACTCTTTGTAATTTTTTTCCTTGACAAATTTTTTTTTTAAATTTCGGTTTTTAACATTTTTCCGGTATTTAGTAAATAAAAAAATTGTTTTTTTCAGTGTGTTCACACGTAATCGCCTAAAAAATGTAGAATCTCATTTTTTAAACTTAATGCTTATTTATTTAATTAATTTCAAAGGGAAATAAGTTATTTCCCTTCGAAATTAATTAAATAAATTTTCAATTAAAGGAGAATTTTAAAACTCGTGACTGCTAAACTATCTCTCAAATCGCTATTTTCACTGAATTTATTTAATGGCACCGGTAAAAATGGCACAAATTGATAAATAAGAAAAAATGGTACAAGAGTAAAATATAGATGAAAATCTCGCAATGCATTTATCAAAATCTTGGATACAATACGTAAAAGGAAACCATACAAGTAACCCCCCACCAAAAAATTAGATTCTACTTTTTGTAGGCGATTAAGTGTGAAAAAAAAATTCTTTTAATTTAGAGTAGGTGGTAAGTTGCACATATAAATTTAATGCAAAATGATCCCCTCTTTCCGGGCCATTCTAACTTTTTAGGGCAGTAAACTACATTTTTTTTACCACTAACCCTAAGTCCGACTGGCAGTCGTAAAACTACATGTAATCGCTTTAAAAAGTAGAATCCACTCACCTCGCCCCAAAACAATGCATACAATTTATCTCCCATCGCTAAAGAAAATTGGTTAATAGCCCTAAAAAGTTAGAAGGACCGGGAAACGGTGGATCATTTTATGTTAAAATTATATGCAATACTGATCCCCTAATTTGCATTCTAAAATAATTGTTTTTTCTTTCTGCGAAAGATGAGCAATACAATTACATACATTTTTTAAAAATGTATTTTTCATTGTACCACCCGGACTTTGGGTTAGTAGTAAAAAGTGTGCATGTTTTTTATGATGTAATCTTTAAAAGAATGCAGTATTTACAAAGTACCGGAAAAAATGTTTAAAAATAAAATAAAAAAACTTTGGCAAGAAAAAAAATTACAAAGAGTTATTGATAATTGTAAAAAAAATTAAATATAAAAGGATTTTTTTTTTTTTTTACTTTAAAAAAATTTATTTTTACGTTGGTGGTCTTTTGTCCGTGTTTTAATTATTTTGGTGGACTTGTCCTACCACCGTTTTAAATAGTGGCAAATTAAAATAAAGCATTTGAAAATTTTATTCTGTTGTTTTTAAGCAAATGAAATAGATTTTTCTAAGTATTAGGGGGGGGGGGGGGTAGGTTCACATCTCTATAATTTAAAGTAGAGGCTACCCTCCCTAATTTTAGATAAGTATTTACTCATTTGGTAAAAGTGCAGAATAATTAACAGTCAAGAAATTTTAAAAACAAAAAAACAAAAATGACTATACCAAACGCAGTAGAATTTAATTATCTATCTACCTGTATACTTTTAATGTGCTGAAACTAAGCATTTTAAAAAAAAATTATTTCAAAATTTTATTTTGTGCTCTTTACACACACAAGACAAAACAAATGTCTGTTTGTCACTTAGCTGATGTGGGAGGGGGTTAATTCCTTAAAAGTTGTAAACAAAAATGACTTATCATACCACTAACCCTAAGCCCGAGTGGCAACCCCCGACTTAAGGTAAGTCATTATCTTTACAACTTTTCAGGAATTAAGCCCCACAATAAGCGACCAGTTTCCTATGTATCGTAAAGACAGCTAAAAGAAAGAAAAAAAATTGAAATAAAGTCGTAAAACGCCTTAAGTAGACCCCCACCCCCACTAAAAAAAAAAAAATGCACAAAATTTATCTTTCATAACAAAAAAACGAAATTGGTTACTGCCCTAAACTGTTAGTATGATCCAGAAATAGGGGATAATTTTACGTTAAAATTATGTGAAACTGATCATCAAATCTACATTCTAAACTAGTTTTTTTCTTTCCACAAAGTTTTTCAGAGTGTTCACATGTAATCGCCCCCCCCCCTAAAAGTAGAATCTCATTTTTAACTAATAGGGAGAGAGCACACAAAAATCAATTTTATTTATTCGAAAACAGGTTAAAAGTGCAGATTAGTCAACAGTCAAATCGTTAAGAAATAATTAAAAAAACAACAAATACTGTATACCAAACAGTAGAATTTAATTATCTACCGACCTGTATATTTTTAAAGTGCTGAAACTTTAAATTTTTTAAAGTTTTTATTTTGTTTTCTTTTAAGCTGTCTTTATGACACACACATACACACAAAAAAAAGATCACTTATGACTTAACTGTTACTCTACCATTAACCCTAAGGGGGCCTGCCACTCAGATTTAGTGTTAGTGATAAGATAAGTCATTTTATTTTACAACTTTTCAGGAATTAAGCCCCCCCCCCAACAGTTAAACAGCAGTGTCTATTTGATTTTTTTTTTCATGTGTGTAAAGACTGCTTTGAACGAAATAGAATTTTAAAAATCGTAAGGTAAGGTATTAAATTCTACTGCGTTTGATATAAGTTATTTTTTTAGTTTTTTTTACGATTTTTGTATTAATTATTCTGCCCTTTTACAGAGTGAGTAAATACTTATCTAAAAATAGAGGGGGGAGGTCTTAGTCCTATTTAAAACTATGGTGTTGAGAACTTAGCTCCCAAAGGAAAAATACTTAGAAAAATCGATTTCATTTGCTTGAAAACAGAATATGGAAGAGGGGGTGGGGCTTAACCCCTATCTAACACTGCCATTTTTCCTATTTATTCACTTGTGCCATTTTTACTGGGCACCAAAAATTATATCTACATTTAAAAGTAGATGAGGACTCCCAGCCCAAATAAAAATTCTACTCTTTTTAGGCGATTACGTGTAAACACCCTGAAAAACTTTTGGGGGAAAAATTATTTTAGAATTTAGTGTGAGAGATCTCTTTCGCATATAAATTTTTATGGGAAGGATTAAAAAAATAATAAAAAATAACCCAACCCTTCCTTAATCCCGAGTCCGGGTGGCAACAGCCTCCTTCCCAACTCTACACTAACCCCCTCTCAACCCTACTACTAACCATTTATTTCCAGTATGTTGTATCGACACCTTAAAAAAAATTGAAATAAAAAAACTAAGAAACTTTTAGCACATTAGAAGTATACAGGTCGGTAGATAATTAAATTCTGTGTTTGGTATAAGTTATTTGTTTTTTGTTTTTTTTGTTTACGATTTCGACTGAATTATTCTGCACTTTCTCCATTTAATCTGTTACGATTTACTCATCTCGTTACGAGGGCAGGGTTAGACGGTTTTTAATGTGGGGAAAATCGAGATTCTAAAAAAAAAAAAAAAAAAAAAAAAGGGACACTGGATTTGAACAAAAATTTAAATTGCCTCAGTCATGAAGATATCTTTACTGACCGGGGACAGAATAGTCAAAGTGTAGCATCAGAAGAGATGCTACACTTTGTTTCTGTTTTTTGCGAATTTTCCAACATTTATTATTACATTTAATTGTCAGCGTGATTCTTAGCACCCTTTCTAAGGACGCAACAAATGTCAACATCTTAGCGAAGCTACGGTTCACACTGCTACAGGAGTCTTAGTTAACTAAAACATGGGTATTTTAGTTAAAAGGTTTACTGAATTTATTTTTGAGCAAACTTTAAAAAACAAAAAAGAAAATTTTCCAAATGTAAAAAAAAACAAAAAAACATTTGTAATACTTAGTTTTTTTTTTTTTAATAAAAATCGCTCCAGACAAGGCATAAAGCCACTTGATGTAAGGAACTAAAAAATATACTACTACTTCAAGGTCAAAAAATAACCAACGATAAGTGTTATGGGTAGATTATGACCCAGAAAACAGCAATTCTTCCCCCTTTGTCAGAAACATCGCTCATGGAATGTGAGGACTAAAGGACAGAATAAGGGAAGCAAGAGTTACAGGGCTGCCAAAAGTAAACTCACGGTTCACTTTCTACTCTCCTTTCATCCTCATATGGGCAGAGTAAGACACAAGGTCGGTTTTTAATGTTGGGAAAATCTAGCTCCCCCAAAAAGGGCACTCTGGATTGGGATAAGAATAAAAATCGGCTCAATCTAGGACAGAAAAGATAAAGTATAGTATCAGAACAGATACTGCACTAACGTTAATACTAATTTTGAAATATAAAAAAAAAACTAGAAAAAAAAAAAAAATTGTAAAATCGACAAATATTTAAATTATAATAAGGTTTTATCATTTTTAAAATATTTATAGACGAAAAAAATAAAACAAATCCTTGATTGTGATTGGTGGCAGGCAGTGACGGGCATAAAAAGTGCTACCCAATTTAACATAAAATTATCACCCATTTCCAGGCCATTGTAGCATTTTAGTACAAGACTGTTAACCATTTTTTTTTGTTATGGAGATAAATTCTGTGCATTTTACTTTTTAAGGCGATTTTGTGTGGTTTTACGACTTTGCCAGTTGGACTTAGGGTTAGAGATAAAAAATTAGTTCACTGCCCTAAAAAGTTAGAATGGCCCGGAAATAGGGGATCATTTTAGGTTAAATTTATATTCGAAACTCATCCTCCACTTTAAATTCTAAAATAATTGTTTTTTTTCTTTGTTTTTTTCTTTGTTTTTTTTTTAGGGGGGGGGGGGGGGATCATACGTAATTGTCTAAAAAAAAAAAAAAAAAAGATAGAATATCATTTTTTTGGAGGGGGGGGGCTCAGCTGAGGGTCCTCATCTACTTTTAAATATAGATATAATTCTGTTTAATTTGACAAACTTCTTTAATGTTTTCTCTTTACATATTGTATCCAAGATTTCTATAAACTCATGAGATTTATATATAGATTTTTCACTTGTGCCATTTTTTCCTATTTATCCACTTTTGCTATTTTTACCGGTGCCATTTTTACCTAAATTCCTTTATGGCATACATATTACTTACAGACCAAGAAACACACATACATACACACACACACGCACACCCTGTGTGTGTGTATCTGAGTACATAAGTTATAATGAATATTATTTGACTTTACATTCTTTTATATTCCATACTTATCTATGGCAGCCCTTCTAATTGCACAAATGACGAGGCACACAGTTGTCGTACTTATAAAGGCTGAACATAGTAATTTAGAAATAGAACCATTTTTAAAAGTTGCGTGATCTTTCGTTTACAAAGAGTTAAAGGCTTAAGATGAAAAGATATCACCATTATCAAATCATAAGAGACATTCCAGGTGACTAAAGGTCATTTTAAGTCAGAAAAAGTAAAGGAAAATCGCTTAATCAAAGCTAAGAGATTCTGAAACAAATCCAGCATCATTAAAAAAAATAAATAAATAAAATTAAAAAAATATATATATACTTAAAAGGTAAAAATTAGTTAAGTGCCCTAAAAAGTTAGAATGGCCCGGAAATAGGTTACATTTTATGTTAAATTTATATGTGAAACTCATCCTCCACTTTAAATTCTAAAAATTTTTTTTTCTGGGTGTTCATATGTAATTGAAAAAAAAAAAAAAAAAAAAAAAAAAAAAAAAAAATCAATTTTCTATAAAATAATCCAAATGATTAAATATCATCATCTAATCGTGGTAGTGTCACGGATCCTCCTAACTCTCTCACACCATAACCCTAGGCTCCTAGCTCCTCAGATCTTAATCCTTTAGACTACTATGTGTGGAGCATAATTGATGAAAAGGTTAATGAGCACCTTCATCACAATATATAATCCATAAAAGTCTCCATAGTTAGAATAATGTCAAAAACAAACACGAACCATCTGATTCTCGAATGCAAGCGATTCATACCACCCATAAAACGCGTTATCTAAGCTGAAGGAGACGTTACTGAATAAAATGACAAAACAATATATTCTTATCAAATAACGCTTTTCAGTAAAAAATATATTATCCTTTTTTCAGAGTCATTTTTGTGTATCTGTGCTCATATGTTACGCACAAGGTATACATATATGTAGAATTGGCCTACCAGAAAATAACAAAAACAATAGAATACACAACTCAGTGACTGTCTTGTTGATCAGTTTTGGTTCTACCGATGGTTTGACATCTAGAAGCAAGTATAAGTATATTCTATTTTATTGGGGATTGAAAATCCTATCACCTTCATTTAAGAATGAAATTAATGTAGAAAGCTCTTACTGTTTAGGTCATTTTTATTTAAAAAATTTTTTTTTTTAAATTCTAGTAGAATATACGTGTTTGGTAAAAAAAAAAAAAAAAAAAAAAAAAAAAAAAAGAAGCTAAAATCCCACTCATTTCCTGAACTGGGTGTCTGGGGGTACATTTATTCTTGATGCGAAAAAAAAAAGTAGTGGACCAAGACAACAATAGGGACCCCAGATCATTAACACAAGACGCGGGACATATTTTGGAAGTCACCGGTTGACCTCGCAATACACGTGGTCTCTATTTACAAAACAGTTGTAAATAAATCTTTTATTTATTTTACTAAATGCAGTATATTTCGGAATTTTTTTTCTTTTAACATGTTAATATTTATTTTAAGGCAGAGAGTCCATAAATAAAACAAATAAAATATTAACATGTTTTCTTTTAAAACATGTTTTTGTGTCACTATTTACTTGCCTCCCCACGAGGGCAGAAATGGGGGGGGGGTATGAAATATTTATCACCATACTTAAGTAATCTTTCGTTTTGTAGGGAAAAATCAAGCTTCCCAAAAAGGGGCACTCTGGATCTTACCTCAGTTTAGAAGGATTTTTCCATACTACACTTTGCTCCTAGCCCGAGGAGGCAAAACGGAAGATTACGCAAGTTATTTTAATAAATAAACGAAATATAAACGCTTTTTAAAAAATCGGCTGACTTGTAATCTTTCGTTTTGCCTCCCCACGAGGGCGGAGTTAGACTTCAAAAATCAGTTTCTAAACGGAAGCAATTTAAAGTTTATGAAGTTTTTGTCCTTTTTTTCTGTAAGCAACAAATGAAATAAGATTTAACAAATACATAATTTTATTTAAAATCTTTTTATAACTTATTTGTTATTACAAAACAAAACTTCGCTATTTACTTCAAAAATCAGTTTTTAAGGACAAAAACTTCATAAACAAACTTTAAATTGCTTCCGTTTAGAAACTGATTTTTGAAGTCTAACTCCGCCCTCGTGGGGAGGCAAAACGAAAGATTACAAGTCAGCCGATTTTTTAAAAAGCGTATATATTTCGTTTATTTATTAAAATAACTTGCGTAATCATCCGTTTTGCCTCCTCAGGCTAGGAGCAATGTGTAGTATGGAAAAATCCTTCTAAACTGAGGTAAGATCCAGAGTGCCCCTTTTTGGGAAGCTTGATTTTTCCCTACAAAACGAAAGATTACTTAAGTACGGTGATAAATATTTCATACCCCCCCCCCCCATTTCTGCCCTCGTGTGGAGGCAAGTAAATAGTGACACAAAAACATGTTTTAAAAGAAAACATGTTAATATTTTATTTGTTTTATTTATGGACTCTCTGCCTTAAAATAAATATTAACATGTTAAAAGAAAAAAAAATTCCGAAATATACTGCATTTATTCAAATAAATAAAAGAGTTATTTACAAGTGTTTTGTAAATAGAGACCACGTGTATTGCGAGGTCAACCGGTGACTTCCAAAATATGTCCCGCGTCTTGTGTTAATGATCTGGGGTCCCTATTGTTGTCTTGCTCCAAAGTAGTAAACATAAATTTTCTATAAAATAATTCAACTACTTAATTAAATATTATCATCTAATCTTGGTAGTGCCACGGATCCTCTTAACTCTCATGCCATCTCGCTCTATCCTCCATCACATTTGGTAAGTCTTTGTAGGTGCATTGTGAGTCTTAGTTGTAGATTCTGTACGGTGGCTAAGATCAAAGTGTAGTATCTGTTCCGATGGATACTGCATCCCATAGACTGGTATTGTCTTGGCCTCGGGGCATGATTCCGCCGGTCTATGGGTCTGTTCTGTGCAGTTCTAGGAGGTCCACCCTCTCAGGCTTCGCCTCCCCTCTTTGGGGAGGAGTAAGTTTATTGCTTACTGTCTGAGGCGCCCCTACCAGGGAATGCCGACGGGGCTGCCCAGGCAATTTTTAATGGCCAGAGTGCTCATCCCCGTTTTGGCATCCATAGAAAAACATTGCTGATGATGTCATCCTTAGCCTTCCAGCAAAATTGCTTGCTGATTAAATATAATATCAGTCAATTATGTCGACAAACAGTTTCAGAAAATGTGATTAAAAAAAGTTGTTTATTCAAGGGTTGATTATATTTCCCTTTTATCCTAACACTTAAAATAACTGCTTAAAAAAGGATTTAATTACTCGAGACATTTCCTCTTTAATAATTTCATAAAAGTCAAAAGTGTTAAACTGCGTTCATCTTCATCTCTACCCGCTTCTAATTTTTACTTCAATACTATTTGTCTAGCTGCTCATATCTATTTTAGCAATCGTCCCAAATTCCAACGTGTTTTTTTTTTTTTAAATAAATTATTTAATCCAAATTTCTCATTAAAAAAAATCAATGACTTTTGCTTTTATTTAAATTTTAAAATATCTTTAAAAAAATTAAAAATATTTGTAAGAATCAATATTACGAAAATACAGTTGAAAACAAATTACATTTTCAACAAAATCACGAATGTTTTAAAAGAAAACATTTTTTTGGCAGAAATCACCTTTTTCCAATTAAAGGGTGCGGTGGGAATGGGGAGGGGTCAACCGAATAGCAGAGAACTCATATCTCTCATATATAGAAATTAGGCTATTTTTAATACTGTAAAAAAATTAAAAAATTAAAATTACAGTATAATATCTTAAAACAAGTGTAATTGTTATATGAATAGCTAGTAGGTATATCCGGTGTTGCCTGGCTGTCTTATTTTTTAAGAGGTAGTATATTTTGAAATTATAAAACGTTTTGTTCTAAAAGTTAATCAAAGCTTCTGAATAAAGACTATTTTTTTGTTTTTACATATGGAGTATAGTTCTGACCTGGATCCGATGACATTCCTGTAGGATTCATTATATATTACATTAACAAAAAATACATACCAATGTTCCTATTTGAAGTAATAACAGTGTTTATTTTGTATGTTTTTTTTAATCATTTTTTTTTTTTACCTGAATTTCATAAAACTCAAAGCCATTTTTAAAAAAAAAGGCCACAATGAAAGTATGAGTGATTTTCCATGTTACCAGTATATTTTTAAATCAAATTTTCCAATATTTTCTTTATCAAGTAACATGCACAAATTTAGAGTTTCTAAAAATATTTTGAATCTTGTGTCCATCCAGACGAAGACAGTTTTTTTTTTTTTTTAATAAAGCACTACTAAAATAAAAAATAAAAAAGTATATCACTGTTTGAAAATTTAATTGTTTTCTTTTTTTAATTAAAGTTTGAGGTTTTTTTTTTTTTAATAAAGCACTACTAAAATAAAAAATAAAAAAGTATATCACTGTTTGAAAATTTAATTGTTTTCTTTTTTTAATTAAAGTTTGAGGTTTTTTTTTTTTAATAAAGCACTACTAAAATAAAAAATAAAAAAGTATATCACTGTTTGAAAATTTAATTGTTTTCTTTTTTTAATTAAAGTTTGAGGTTTTTTTTTTTTAATAAAGCACTACTAAAATAAAAAATAAAAAAGTATATCACTGTTTGAAAATTTAATTGTTTTCTTTTTTTAATTAAAGTTTGAGGTTTTTTTTTTTAATAAAGCACTACTAAAATAAAAAATAAAAAAGTATATCACTGTTTAAAAATTTAATTGTTTTCTTTTTTTAATTAAAGTTTGAGGGTTTTTTTTTTTTAATAAAGCACTACTAAAATAAAAAAATAAAAAAGTATATCACTGTTTGAAAATTTAATTGTTTTCTTTTTTTAATTAAAGTTTGAGGTTTTTTTTTTATTTAAAAAAAAAAAAGTTTGTTTTAAGTAAAAAAAGTTATTCTTTCTTCCTTTATTCACTCTTAATTCTTTAAAACACAAACACACCAACATAAAAAAGAAAGCTTATTGTTTTTTTTGTTTTTTTAACGTGTGCAGATTCACTTTTACATAAAAAAAACAAAATATATATATAGTCTATTCACCTTTTTTAATTCAACATATACCAATCTTGAATTGTGAAGAGGAAGTTTTTAAAAAGTCCTGAACAGGTATCAAACTGACGACTTTTACCTCTTTGTCAATCTAATATGAAGTTATATTGTCTGATTTTCAAAATCAATCAAACACAAATAGCATTTAAGCTGACAAATGAAAATTTGCTTCTGACTAGCCAATTTTCATTTGTTATTGGCATACTTTACTACAATTTAAAAAATTACTTAGTCCGGCACAGACAACTAGTAATATAAAAACATTTTTGAATAATCACCTAAAAATAATTAGCAAGGGGTATAACTCATTTTTAATTGAAGAATATAATAGGAATTGTTTATTTTAAATGTGAAAACAAATAAAAATTAAAAACTAAAATGACTTCATCGCCTCCCAGGCAATGTCAGGTTGGTATAACTTGTTACATAAAAAGGAAAGCTACTCGACTGTCTGTGATCAGTTTGATTATTTATTACCTAGTTTATGGCATTTTAAAACCATTAACCACGCCATGAAAACTGGATAAATAAAAATTTAAATCGTAATAAAATTTTATGCTAAAAAAATAAATAAATAAATTAATAAATAAAAATAAAAACGGATGGAAAAATATCTTAAAACATCATTTGCAATCCGCAACATCTCACATGTTTTCTTTTGATCGTTTAATTACAATAGATTGGCGCTTGCCATAGAGAACAGAATATATATCC